>JAPPVO010000059.1:29632177-30161526 GCA_030407325.1 Camellia japonica
CAGGATCGATTCCAGGCATGTCTTCGTAGGACCACGCGAAAACATCTTTGAAATCTTTTAATAAAGCGACTAAGCGCTCGCGTTCCTCCGAAGACACACGTGGCCCGATCTGGACCAGCCGAGGGTCCTCCTCAGTACCAATGTTCACGGTAGTGATTTCATCCATTAATGGTTTAACAAATCTCTCTTGCTCTTGCTCAATTAAACGTTGTGTAAACCGGAGGAACTTCGTCCTCGTCGTTTTCATCAAAGTTTTGAAAGTCTGAATTAATGCAATAAATCAAGGGCACAGAGAAATACTCGGAAACCACATTCACCTCATTCTCATTAAGTTCATCCAAATCGTCCAATTCTTCTGTTACAACAGACTCAAAAGAAAAGGAAAAAGACGACCGGACAGGACTGTGGCATCGGGTTAACATCCCCAGGAGTACCAGACTCAGACTCAGTCGAGCTGGAACCTGATTCCGACTCACAGGACTCGGTGGAATCAGATTCCGGCTCACTACCTGACCCGGTGCTGCTGGACAAAAATCCCTCCTCGTATTGCCAAGTGAGAGAGGGTGCGATTGATGCATCCAAGATAGCTGCTGGTCGGCTCGCAGCCGTTTCATCCCCAATCATGGAAACCACGAAGTTATCCCCCAAGCACTCTTGGTCGATCGGAGGATCAGAGAGGAGACATGCCAGTGCTACCCCATTTCAAATTCTGTGCCCTCAGGATCCCCTGCTTTACACTGCTCAGCCTCAGCTGGTGGGTCTGTCTGCTCTGTGGCAACGTCATCCCCGGATAGTTGTAAGTCAAAGAAGATCTCGAAGCCTGGACGCGCTTCTTCTCCGCGTTTATCCACGGCTCTGGGAAGCCGCAAAATGGAAAATCTCCCCCTCCGGACGAAGCGTCCGTTCAGGGTACCCTGAATGGGCCTGTGTATTAGGTCAAAAGGCTTCCCAGCCTGCTTCGCTCTGGCTCTGCCGGCCATTTCCTTTCCTTTCCTCACCCAGTCTTCTTTGGTGGGCAGATAACCCAGTCCAAAAGTGTGCGGGTTGTGTGGCACTTCGGCCAACGCAGCGACTCATTTCCTGCCGCTCCTTCCTAATCCCATCCCGGGATATGTTGTAGCTTGTTCATGAGGTAGACGGATTGAGCACTAACGTACACACCTTCATTCACAGCCATAATATTTGTACTACCCGGGCCTCAGCCAAAGTGAATCCTGATAAGAAAACATCTTCTGTGCCATGCTCAATTTCCAGGACCGGCGTAGATACCTCCGGAGGCGGATGGATTGATGAGTTCCCGAACACAGTGGCTACTCCCTTTCCATAGGGGTATTTCCCCATCTGATGTAATGGAAGAGACTGCCTTTACGTTGGTGCAGCCACGGCCGCCGCCCCAAGAGTAAGTTGAAGGTTGCGGAACGTCCAAGACATGAAATTCGATGTCGTGTTGTCCTGGACCAACCTTGGTTTGAATCTTGACAATCCCCATCACTTCCCTACTCGTATTATCATAAGCCTTGATCACACTGAGTTGTTGGTGTGAAGTCCGCGGGCTTCAACCCAACTACATATGCTGTTCTGACTGGGCAGACATTGATGGCGGACCCGGTATCCAACAAGTACCACCGTATCAAGTATCCATTTATCTCTACACTCCACGGAGACGTAGAGAGGTTTGTTATGGTTTGTGCCCTCAGGCGGTAACTCCTTGTCTGAAAAGGTTAATGCCGGGGAACCTCCTCCCGGAAAAACCAGCCCAACCAGCTGCTCTGGTGTAGTGTCTATGGAGAGTTTGGCCTTGTCCATGGCAGATAGGACGGCCTGTCTGTGCACCCTTGATGCCATAAGCAGTCCCCAGATGGAGATGTCTGCTTGTATCTTCTTCAATTGCTTGAGCACAGCTTCTTCTTCAATCTGTTTCTCTCTCTGTTTCTCTGCTTCCTTGTCTTTCCCAGATGCCTCTTCTTTGTCTTTCCCAGATGCCTCAGGTTGGTCCAAGTGTTGGGGCTTGAAATACCGCCCACTTCTGGTCATATGAGCGATCTCGTCAATATACCAGGTATCATCTGGTTGGTTACATCCCAGTCTTCATCTGTGTGGGCAAGACATAAGTCATCGTCTTCCCACCACATTCCGTCGGCAGCCGACAGGCATCTGTCCGGCTCCGGTATGATCGGGCTCGCAGCACCTTCAGTCTTTATGCCCATAGCATTTTCTGTTCCTGTGCACACAGCACTTTCGACCCCCACATGGGCCTTAGCCTTTCTGATTCTTTCGGAATCGTCAAACCTTTGTTGTTCCAACTGCGTTAGTACAGCTGGTTGTTCAACATTCCCTGTATTTACAATCCCCAAATTCTGAGCGAAATTCTTAACGCCGGCGCTCTCCGGCGGTGGATTCTGACCCTCGGCCCTTCCGGCCATCATTGATATTCTCGCCCCTGCCGGGCCCTGTTCTGATTGAAATTCTGCAACGTCTGGCTGATCATCTAACCACCCGACAACTTCTGCCGACTCCTCATAGTCGAACCAGTTGATTGCAGCATCCCCTGATTCTAGGTCGTTGAAGAACTGGAAGTTGGCAAAGTCCTCTTCCACTGTTGTCAGATCATCTGCCCCTTGTTCAAGTCTGTCCCCCCGAATCATGCACAGCTCAGCTTTTTCTGGCAGCCCCACACTCAGTTTAGACTGGCCCACTGATAAGATGTACTCGCTTGGATCATAGGCTCCTCCAGCATAATTCCCAGGTTGTTCCATCCCAGACTCAACAATTCTGCTCTCCTCTGAAACCTGCCCCGTTCCATCTTCGGTGGTCACCACCGCTGGCTTAGATTGGGTTGTGAAGGTGTCCAACATGCACAAGTCAGTGCAATCAGGAAGGATCACCTCCGGCTTGGGTAGGTGAGAGGGAGTAATATAGATACTAGGATCGTAGGACACGACCCCAGTTTGGATGAGGTTGACTCTTTTGGGAGGAGGGGCTTGGTTGTGTGGTGGGAGAGGATTTGTTGTGACGTTGGGTTTTTCGGGAGGCGCGATCACCTGCTTGTCGATAAGATCTTGGATCTCATGACGCAATCTATAGCAACGGTCGGTGTCATGACCGTGCTGTTGGTGGTACGCACAGTACTTTGCTGGGTCATGAGAGGGAGGGAGTGGATTTGGCAGTGGCCTCGGCTCTAAAGGTGTCAGATGCTTCTTCCTGATTAACACCCCGAGAGCCTTGGACAAAGGCATGTATAGTGGGGTGAAGGTTCTTTGGCCTCTGGGCTGAAATCTCGAGGCTTGGTTACTGCTCTCGGAGGTACTGGAACAGGGTGTGGCCGCTACGGGCCTTGGTTGGGAAGGGGGAGTGGTGGTGACCATACCGACCTCAGAAGTCCTTGTGTTTGCAGCGCCACTCGGGCCTGCGTTGTTATTGCGGTTGAATGTCCTTCGGGGCTGCTCCCGGTCCTGATCGATCAAACCTTGCTTCATTGCATCCTCGATCTGTACCCCCATCTCGTGTAAATCTGAGAAAGTTGGAAAGGGGAGTACAATCATCTTCTGCATGAGCTTTGGTTGGAGATTGCGCACAATCATCCGGATTTGGTCTTTGTCTGTAGGCCTCAAGGTCATCATCGACGCCTTTGCCCTCCATCTAGTTACAAAATCGGAGAAAGACTCCTTGGGTTCTTGCCTCGTCGTTTCGAGATCACGTGTTGTAATCTCGATCTGTGTATTATACGAGTACTGCGCCACGAAGGCCTCAGCCATCTCATCCCAATTTCTCTTCACATCATCTTCTAACTTTGCATACCAAATGGCTGCCACACCCGACAAAGTTCTGCCAAACAAGGAAAGCTTTTGTGGTCGGGTTAGGCCCATTGGCCTCAGGATGTCTGAAAATAGCCGAAGATGGACCATGGGATCTCCGGACCCATCAAAACGGTCGATCTGTGGCATCTTAAATCTGTCTGGCAATGTTACTGCCACGTCAGTGTACCCATCTTCGATGTCTGGGATGGCCTTCACCCCCTGCGATTTCTTGAAAAGCTTCTCCAACTTACTCAGCTTTAGAGCTGTATGATCTACCTCGAACTCGAATGGAGAGTCCGGGTGGTTGGGTGTAAGATTCTTGGACAGTTGAGGCAGAAGCGGGGGCGGAGCCAGCCCCGTTGGAAGGTTGGTGTCCTCTTGGATATTTTGGACATTGGGTAGGGTGTTCTGGGTGTTCGGGAGGGTATTCTGAGGGTTTGGCAGGGTATTCTGAGGGTTTGGCAAGGTATTCTGACCAGTAGGTGCCTGCTCGGGTAGTGGAGCCGCTGGTGGAGGAGGAACCTGATGTGAAGCAGACGCTGCATTCTGCTGTTGCAGCCTAGTAATCAGCTCGGCCTGCTGGGCCATGACTGCGGCTTGTTGTTTAGAAAATTCCGCTTGGCGGATGGCATCCTCTTGCATCTGCCTCATGCTCTCTTGCATCTGGCGCATCATCGCCTCTACCACTGATGTATTCTGCTGTTCCATCTGGATGACCGGTAAATGTACTTCTATGGCAGACACAGAAATCTCAACCTGGCTGTTTACTGTCAAAGTAGCCCTCTGTCCTGGTAATCCCTGCTCTGACACACTGCGCCTCCTTGGCCTTCTTCTGGCAACTGGGGGTAGGGAGTGGAACACTGGATGTCCGTCAACGAGATCCTCGGATCGGTTGAGTCGGCGACCTCGTGTCCAAAGTGCTTGGGGAGTATCTACTGGTTGGAAGCAATCGTGCTAAAAACTGCCCTAGCAAAAAGATAATAAAGCGAAAAGGAAATAAATAACCAGATAAACGGGCAGCATAACAGCTTAAATTAAATACACACAACACACAGTCGGGCATACAACACGCAGTTGAAAAGCTGAAAATACACTGTCCTCAATCACTGATCACTGTTCCTGTATCACTGTTCCCCAAAACTGAATCCGATATCCGCAGACAACTGATTCTCAGATACTGACTGATGCCCGCAGGCCTGCCTGATGCCCGCAGGCCTGATGCCCAAACTTATAGACTGATACATGCATTCCTGTAGAGACGCACTCTAAAGCACATAACAGATAAGTGAGAGCCAAAAACACCCCTATGTTGGGGTAGGGTTTCCCTGTCCTATTTTGTCAGGAGCTAGGGTTTCACTACGCACGCAGCGGTTTCAAACAACCTATAAACGGGTAAGCAACCTGTCCTAATTTGGAATGGTCACTATGGATCCGAATATGCACTAGGTCGAATGGTCAAAAAGGGTGCCCCGGTAAAACCGGGGTTTGTGTTCCCATACTGGCAGAGCCCGTAACCGGTCAGCCTTATGGACATGCCTTGACAAGACAAGCCTCCGGCAAACCGCTCAGGAATAGCAGATGGCAAACACGGTGTCCTAGGCGCACCAATGCAAATGCAATGCAAAGAAACACACAAGTGTAGTCAAAACCAGATATCATGAGTTCGAGTCAAGTTCTCTAAATCCCCAGCAGAGTCGCCAGAAACTGTAGACGTCCCCGAACGCATCCCGGGGGAAGGAGTGCGAGTCCCCCCCGTTCTGGTTCGATATTGGGTCACTACAGTTCGAAGGACTCAAATGTCACGGTTCTTAATCTTGAACCAAAGAGTCCAAATCCGGCAAATCGTTTGGAAAACAGATTTTTTGAAAGAAGTGCCAAACATGGACTGCTTTGCCAGATACAGAGTCGCCACCTAAATATTTTATTTTTGGGAAATTTAGGAAACCCTGACTCGGTGCCAAAGGTCACGTGTCCGTCATCACCAAAGTTGCCTCGGCTCGGGAACTTGGGTACGATTGGGGAAGGTCACTTCGTGAGCACCCCCGCTCGCCCGGTCAAAGACCGGCCTCTACTAACCATGATATCTTATTTTGAAAACATTGTATGTTCTTATTCCGGTTATTAGCCTAGGTTACTATGTGATGCGCACAGCATACAAGTATAGACTGAGTCGCCTGAATTGGAACAAAACATTTCATGTTTGTTTGTTTGAAAATGGTTTGATGGTGCTACCCGCAGGTAGGCTAAGACGTGGATTTGCCACCCTCGGGTGGGCTTAGAAAACATGATTTTGCCACTATCTAGTGGGCTTAAAACAAACATTTGATGAATTGTCCCACTTCAAATAACTCAACCTCCACCCACAGGCATTCAAGGCAGTTATATCACATAAGCATATAGCCTCATGGTAAGCATGCTATTTATGGCAGTCACTCACACGCATGCAAGGATGCTAAAGCATAAAACTCACCGAGTACTCCAAGCCAAAAACAGAAAACCGATTAGAAATCATGCATGATCCTAAATATACAGGAATGCCTAATGCAACACATGCAAAAATGCAACTATAGCAGGCTCGGCTATTCTAAACACGGCATATGGAATGCTACAACTAACACGTATTCAATTTGGAATTGAAATACAAATGCAGTTTGTATGATGCGCCGAGCCCGGTGCGTGCAAAACAGATGAATGATGCAAACATGCTGTCATACTGTATGCTAATTGAAATATGCCCTATATCTAACCATCATAAGCGGGTAAATAAAAGGGAGAAAAGACGTGGGGTTGGAAGACATACATCACACTCACCCACACTTATTACAATTATGCCCTCGCGCAGAGGGTCCGAATAAATAATACAGTCCCAAATGAAAGAATAATACAGTCCGAAATATACAGTCCGAATAATATACAAATTCCTAATTAATTAACAAATTAAACTAAGAAAGCTGTAAACTGGCATGCAAGCCAGGGGCTGCCTCGATTCTGACGAATGATGTATGCTGGGCTGCCTTGCGCGGAAATCCACTGGGATGCCCCAATTAGCCTCTGTTTGCAATGTTTCTCGAAATGCGTGCCAGACTCCGAAAAGTTGCTGATTCTCTATTTTGCTGCAACAGAGAGCAGGAAAGGGGCATAGCAATGTATTTCACAAATATATGCATGCCTCGATCCTCGTGCCACCAATCACGCATCTCGATGCATGATGGCCGAGGAGTCGGATTGCACAACTCAATATAGGATGAATGCAGATGAATGCTACAACAAAACCTAACTCCATCATGGGTAATCCGGAGTGTCGGTGACTTGGGAATTGAGACCCGTTCCGTCACTCGGAGTACGAAACGTGCCTCGTTTCCCGTGCCCGGGCTAACTCCTATCCCGAACACGATGCAATATGCATGATATGCATGAATGCTAAAATACAATCCTAGCATGCACAATGCTATGAAAATGAGATGCCTCGAAATGCGTGCACGCGGGCACGCAAACCGAGGAAATGATTCTAAGGCATAAAATGGCATGAAATATGATATACCATGAGACTAAAATGAGATGTCTCGAAATGCGTGCCCATGGGCACGCAAACCGAGAAAATGGCATACGGAATGCGACAAGGACTAAAATGAGATATGCGATGCAATATGGGCTTACACCAACATGAGAGAGCCTCAGCCACACTCACACGGGAGGCCGATAGATGAAAATGAAGTGTCTCGAAATGCGTGCACACGGGCACGCAAACCGAGGCAATGGCATACGCAATGCGATGAGACTAAAATGACACACAGAATGCAAAATGGACTTACACTAACATGAGTGAGCCTCAGCCACGCTCACATAAGAGGCCGTCGGATGAAAATGAGATGCCTCGAAATGCGTGCACACTGGCACGCAAACCGAGACAGTGACATAAAGCATGAAATGGCACTCCAAATGCAAATTGGACTTATACTAACATGAGAGAGCCTCAGCCACACTCACATAAGAGGCCGTCGGATGAAAATGAGATGCCTCGAAATGCGTGCACACGGGCGCGCAAACCGAGGCGAGGGCCGTAAGGCATGAAATGACATGGAAATGATATGCAAACATGCAAATGAATTTTGGCACTGAAATGTGGGGGAAAACAGCCCCGAAACATGGCCGAAGTGCACCCGAAGCATGAAATGATCCCGAAATGCAATATTAGGCGCCCGAAATGGCCTATAGCCATGCAATGCATGCATAATATGGACATGGAATGAAAATACAGTAGCAAGGCAGCCCCAAGACAAGCATTTTTCAGTCATAAAAAGGGCTAAACAGCAACACACATAGGATTAAGCAAGAATGCAAAAATGGCCCCGCAAGAGGGGTATTGAAGCAAGTGATACATGCGATGCCCAAATGGAAAAGTACCCTTCTACAACACTGATGAGGGACTAAAAATATGAACATTTACAGTAGATGACATCCCCCAACTCAGTATGCAAACATGCTAAAAATGCCATGCAAGATTGAGGATACATAAGGCTATAACATGAGGTACCCCAAACATTCATCAAACCAGCAAAGACCCTTAATGAAATATGTCAAGAAGATCAAAATATGACTCTTTCCAGTTCTGATGATGGCCGAAAACAGAAGCTAGATAAGCTTAAAAAGCATGCAAAAATGGGGGCCAAAGAGGGATATAAAGACAAGTATAACATGGAGACCCCCAACAAGGTTGATCCCTTCTACAATGTTGTAGAGGGACACAAAATAAGCTTACTCACAGTTCATGACATGCTCCAAAACAGACTACATGTAGGTCAAACAAATCATGCAAATTTACGGTAAATATGAGAGATTATGAAGCAAGTGCATGATAGAGAGGCCAAACAGGGTTGAGCCCTTCTTCAATGTTGAAGAGGGGCTCAAAATAGGCCCACTCACAGTTTACCTTATGCTCGAAAACAGATCACTCATAGGCCAAATATTCAATGCAAAATAATGACATACAAGATGATATTGAAGCAAGTGCACCCTAGAGGGCTCAAACAGGGTTGAGCCCTTGAACAAACATGAAGATAAGCTCAAAAGAGTGACCCTTTTAGTTAGGGTCGGAGCCTCAAACAGTGAGAAAATAGGGTTAAGAAAAGAAGCAAGAAAATGCTACAAAAGAGGGGAATGGACCCTTACCCTTGAAGACCACACTTTTGCTACCTCTTGGCTTGAGGAAAGTTGCTTCTAAGCCTCTGAAAAAAACCCTCCTTGCTGTTGGAAATGAAGTGGGGATGGTGATGCTTGATGATGATGAAGGAATGGCACCAAAACTTGAGAGTTTTAGAGAGATAGAGAGGGATAGGTGTATGTATGCTTGAGGCAAGTTTTTCTAAGCCTTCTAGGAGAGTATTGGAGCTTGTGTGGAAGAAAGGAAGGAGGAGCAAATCAATGCAAAAGTGTAGAGCTTGGGATTAAGTTCCCTCTCTCTATCTAAGTCCCCCGAAATCAGATATTTTGGGAGAAAAAGCTATACAGCTAGAAAACACACCTCCCAAGGAGCAAGGCCGGCCAGCTATCTTTACTGCAGGTGGCCGGCCGGCTACCCCCTATGGCCGGCCGGCCAAGGGGCAAAAAGGGCATGTTGAATTAATGGCCGGCCACCAGGTATTGGTGTCCTCCCATGTCTCCTGAACAAACCCTGTGGTTCAAATTTGACAACTCTAAAACAGGAGAGAGAATAGGCCAATTTAAAGAGGGGTTCAAAAGGGTCAATAACAATTACTGGCCGGCCATGTGTTTTTAGGATCCTCCCATGTGTGTACAACACAAATATGTGGTTTTGGCTTGAAGAAAATGGCCCTAGGGTGTTCAACATTAGCCCGGAAGTGAGAAAAACGGGCGCCGGGGGGCGCCGGAAGAGCATAACAGGTTGCTGAGACAATTGCTAGCCTCCCACCCTCCAGTGATCTTCCTGGTGATAAAACAGAGGTACCTGCCAAAAATGAACAAAAACCGATGCAAAACGAATGCTCGGGGACCAAAACACGCAGTTCGGGATCCCGAAAATGGGCCGTTAAGCACCGAAAGTGGTGTTCGGCCACGAAGTGGGTATCTAAGACCCCAGTGTCCCTCGAAAGGGAGTAAATGAGATGCATGCCAAAAACCGGAGAAATCGGAGATGGTTGGGTGGTCCCGAACCGAGGCACACGGCCTGACGGCTCCGAAAATCGGGAACCGGGCTCCGAAATGGGCAAAATGGCCTACGGCCACGAAATGTAGCCCACGGCCACTGAGAGATAGTCTACGGGACCTCTCCCTCCCCTCAGGAAAGAAAACAGAGAAAACCGAGTCTGGTTCGCAAACCGAGGCAAGGCACAGAAGAGAGTTCGGAAGTCCGGAGGCAGGGCGCACGGCCGCGACTCTGAGACTTCTGAACGAGCACAATATGCAACATCACCGAGCGCTCAATCGGTGACATCTGAGTCTTAGGGTCGGTCAAAAATGGGGTGTCTACACTCGGGTATTTTTACTCTCCTTTTGCGCTCTAACTTTTGCCAAGGCCGCCCTTTGCGGGTTTTCAACCTTGCGAGCTCAGTTTTTATAATTTCAAATTTTTTTTTTTTTTTGTGCTCTGAGTTTTGCCAAGGTCGCCCTTTCGGGTTTTCGGCCTAGCGAGCCTCTCATGGGTAATATTTCTTCAACTTGTCCATGTTGATCGGTTGTGAGAACTCTAAGCCATCTAGATCCATCAGAACCACAGCTCCACCTGACCAGATTGACTTGATGATGTAGGGACCAGTCCAATTGGGTCTGAACTTGCCCCTTGGGTCGTGGATGGGAGCTCGGTTGTCTTTGAGTACCAAATCTCCTTCTTTCAAATTCCTGGACTTAACCTTCTTGTTGAAAGCCCGGGCGATTCTGCGTTGATAACCTTGGACGTGGTACAGTGCTTTCAGCCTTCTTTCATCGAAAAGCATGAGTTCCTCAAATCTGCTCTGCTGCCAATCCGCTTCGGCTATTTGACACTCGGCCAATACTCGTAATGACGGAACCTCAATCTCAATAGGTAGAACGGCCTCCATCCCATAAACCAAAGAGTACGGAGTCGCCCCAGTAGAAGTTCTGATTGAAGTTCGGTAGCCCCACAGAGCGAACGGCAGCTTATCTGGCCAGTCCCGGTAGGTTTCCACCATCTTCTGTAGTATGCGCTTGATATTCTTGTTGGCGGCCTCAACTGCTCCATTGGTTTGCGGCCGGTAGGTAGACGATTTATGAAAAGCCACATTGTATTTCTCCAACAAATCAATCACCTCCTTCTTGAAGTGGGAACCATTGTCTGAAATTATTTCATTTGGGACCCCGTAGCGACAGATGATGTTGTTTCTGATGAATTTTGCGACGTGCGAAGCCTTCAACACCGCATAAGATTGGGCCTCAACCCACTTTGTGAAATAATCTATCGCTACCAAGATGAACTCATGCCCATTCGACCCCTTTGGCGTGACAGCTCCGATCACATCAATTCCCCAGACAGAAAACGGCCATGGCGAAGTCATGTTGTACAGCTTTGACGGCGGAATGTTCATACGATTTGCATGAATCTGACATTTGTGGCATCGCCGGACGAAACCAATACAATCCTCCTCCATGGTGGACCAGTAATAACCCTGTCTGAGGATCTTCCGTGCCAACATTACCCCATTCATGTGCGCACCACATTCTCCCCCGTGGATGGCTTCCATCAGACGCTTTGACTCTTCGGCATCGACGCACAGTTTATGCATTCCCAGATGACCCATTTTATACAGTTTACCCCCGCAGATGATGAACTGAACTGCCATTCTCCTGATTGCCCTTTTGTCTTTGGCATTTACCCCTGGCGGGTATGCTTCTTTCTCCAAGAAGTTCCAGATGTCGTAATACCAGGGGTTTTCGTCCTGAACTTCATCTATAGCGGCAATCGACTCGTAGGCAGGTGCAAATTTCTGGTCGATGATGACTGGACGCATCCGGACTCCACACGGGATGTCTATCATAGAAGATAGAGTTGCTAAAGAATCTTCGAACCTGTTGTTCTCTCTTAGTAGATGAGTAAAACTTAGCTTCTCAAACCGAGGAATCAGCAAATCCAAGGTCTGGTGATACATCATCATCTTTTCCTCTTTTACTTTCCAGTCTCCTTTAGCTTGAGACACAACAAGGTTCGAGTCCCCAATGACGTCCAATCGTCTTGCCCCTAGTTCCAGGGCTGCTTCTAGACTAGCGATGCACGCCTCATATTCTGCTTCATTGTTCGAGACTTTGAATCGGAGTTTGAAGGCGAGAGGGATACGGGAATTGTCGGGTGCTATCAGCAACACTCCTATCCCGTACCCATGTTGATTTGACGCTCCGTCAAAATACATCGTCCAAGTCTCATCGTCGATATGCAGAATTGATTCATCCGGGAACAGGTACTCAACTGCTTCATCTCCCTCAACCGGGTGGTCGGCAAGGAACTCTGCCACTGCTCTTCCTTTCACTGACTTGCGTGTCACGTACGTGAGATCAAATTCGGAGAGCAACAGCAACCAGCGAGCTAGCCTACCTGTAAGTGCTGGTTTCTTGAAAAGATATTTGATGGGACCAAGTCGTGAAACCAACATTACAGAGTGAGCTAACAGGTAGTGCCGCAGCTTCCTGGTAGCCCATACCAAAGCTAAGCAAGCCTTTTCCAGCGGTGTATATCGGGTCTCATACTCCAGCATCTTCTTGCTGAGATAGTAGATGGCTTTCTCCACCTTGTCTTCTGATTCTTGTGCAAGCATTCAGCCCATCGTGGTCTCAGTCACTGACAGATACAAAATCAACGGTTTTCCTGGTTCTAGTGGCGATAAAACGGGCGGGTTCTGTAGATATTCTTTAATCTGTTCAAATGCAGCTTGGCATCGGCCGTCCCATTGGAATTTCTTGCCTTTCTTCAGGAGACCAAAAAGTGGTTCACAAGTTAAGGTTAATTTTGAGATAAACCGTCTTATGAATTGCACTTTACCCAGAAAGCCTCGCACCTCCTTTTCAGTCCTTGGTGGGGCATTTCTAGGATGGCCTTGATTTTGGAAGGGTCGACTTCGATGCCTCTCTGTGTGATCAAAAACCCCAGCATTTTTCCCGCTGTAACACCGAATGTACATTTCTGAGGATTTAGCCGCAACCGGAATTCCCTGATCCTTTGAAAGAACTTTTGCAAGGCGGTGTAGTGGCCCTCTCTTTCTTTGGACTTGACAATCATGTCGTCCACATACACCTCAACCTCTTTGTGGATCATGTCGTGTAATATTGTGGTCGCGGCCCGTTGATAAGTAGCTCCAGCGTTCTTCAACCCAAACGGCATTACCCTGTAGCAATACGTCCCCCACGGGGTGGTGAATGCAGTCTTTTCCCGGTCTTCTGGCGCCATCACTATCTGGTTGTAGCCTGAGAAGCCATCCATGAATGAGAGCAAAGCATGCCCTGCTGTGAAATCCACCAACTCATCGATATGCGGTAAGGGAAAGTCGTCCTTCGGACTAGCTCTGTTCAAATCCCTGAAATCCACACATACCCGGATCCTGCCATCTTTCTTCGGCACCGGAACAATGTTGGCCAACCAAGTCGGATATTCTGATACCAGCAGGAAGCCTGCGTCGATTTGCTTGGTGACCTCTTCCTTAATCTTGAGAGCCCAATCCGGGCGGATCCTTCTGAGTTTCTGTTTGACAGGTCGGGCCTCGGGGTCAAGGGGGATCCGATGCTGTACAATCTCAGGATCGATTCCAGGCATGTCTTCGTAGGACCACGCGAAAACATCTTTGAAATCTTTTAATAAAGCGACTAAGCGCTCGCGTTCCTCCGAAGACAACGTGGACCCGATCTGGACCAGCCGCGGGTCCTCCTCAGTACCAATGTTCACGGTAGTGATTTCATCCATTAAAGGTTTAACAAATCTCTCTTGCTCTTGCTCAATTAAACGTTGCAAAACCGGAGGAACTTCGTCCTCGTCGTTTTCATCAAAGTTTTGAAAGTCTGAATTAATGCAATAAATCAAGGGCACAGAAAAATACTCAGAAACCACAGTCACCTGATTCTCATTAAGCTCATCCAAATCGTCCGATTCATTTACAACAGACTCAAATGAAAAGAAAAAAGACGACCTAGACAGGACTGTGGCATCTGGGTTAACATCCCCAAGAGTACCAGACTCAGACTCAGTCGAGCTGGAACCTGATTCCGACTCACAGGACTCAGTGGAATCAGATTCCGGCTCACTACCTGACCCGGTGCTGCTGGACAAAAATCCCTCCTCATATTGCCAAGTGAGAGAGGGTGCGATAGATGCATCCAAGATAGCTGCTGGTTGGCTCGCAGCCGTTTCATCCCCAATCATGGAAACCACGAAGTTATCCCCCAAGCACTTATGGTCGATCGGAGGATCAGAGAGTAGACATGCCAGCGCTACCCCCGTTTCAAATTCTGTGCCCTCAGGATCCACTGCTTTGCACTGCTCAGCCTCAGCTGGTGGGTCTGTCTGCTCTGTGGCAACGTCATCCCCGGATAGTTGTAGATCAAAGAAAATCTCGAAGCCTGGGACGCGCTTCTTCTCCGCATTCAGCCACGGCTCGGGGAAGCCGCAAAATGGAAAGTCCTCCCCCTCCCGGACGAAGCGTCCGTTCAGGGTACCCTGAATGGGCCTGTGTATTAAGTCAAAAGGCTTCCCCGCCTCTTCGCTTGGCTCTTCCGGCCATCTTCGCTGGCTCTTCCGGCCATTTCTTTTTCCTCACCCAGTCCTCTTTGGTGGGCAGATAACCCAAGCCAAAGGTATGAGGGTTATGTGGCACTTCGGCCAATGCTGCGACGCCTTTTCGGCCGCTCCTTCCCAATCCCATCCCGGGGATGTGTTGTAGCTTGTTCATGAGGTAGACGGATTGAGCACTAACGTACACGCCTTCATTCACAGCCATAATATTCTGTACTACCCGGGCCTCAGCCAAAGTGAATCCTGATAAGAACACGTCTTCTGTGCCATGCTCGATTTCTAGGACCGGCGTAGATACCTCCGGAGGCGGATGGATTGATGAGTTCCCGAACACAATGGCTACTCCCTTTCCATAGGGGTATTTCACCATCTGATGTAGAGTGGAAGAGACTGCCTTCACTTGGTGCAACCACGGCCGCCCCAAGAGTAGGTTGAAGGTTGCGGGAACGTCCAAGACATGAAATTCGATGTCGTGTTGTCCTGGACCAACCTTGGTTTGAATCTTGACAGTCCCCATCACTTCCCTGCTAGTATTATCGTATGCTCTGATCACCTGAGTAGTTGGTGTGAAGTCCGCGGGCTTCAACCCAACTGCATACGCTGTTCTGGCTGGGCAGACATTGATGGCGGACCCGGTATCAACAAGTACCACCGGTATCCACTTATCTCTACATTCCACGGAAACGTAGAGGGGTTTGTTATGGTTTGTGCCCTCAGGCGGTAATTCCTTGTCTGAAAAGGTTAATGCCGGGGAACCTCCTCCCGGAAAAACCAGCCCAACCAGCTGCTCTGGTGTAGTGTCTATAGAGAGTTTGGCCTTGTCCATGGCAGATAGGACGGCCTGTCTGTGCACCCTCGATGCCATAAGCAGTCCCCAAATGGAGATGTCTGCTTGTATCTTCTTTAATTGCTTAAGCACAGCTTCTTCTTCAATCTGTTTCTCTCTCTGTTTCTCAGCTTCTTTGTCTTTCCCAGATGCCTCAGGTTGGTCTAAATGTTGGGGCTTGAAGTATCGCCCACTTCTTGTCATATGACTGACCTCGTCAATATACCAGGTATCATCTGGTTGGTTACCTCCCCAGTCTTCATCTGTGTGGGCAAGACATAAGTCATCGTCTTCCCACCACATTCCGTCGGCAGCCGACAGACACCTGTCCGGCTCCGGTGTGATCGTACTCGCAGCACCTTCAGTCTTCATGCCCGCAGCATTTTCTGTTCCCGTGCACACAGCACTCTCGACCCCCACATGGGCCTTAGCTTTTCTGATTCTCTCGGAATCCTCGAAGCTTTGTTGTTCCAACTGCGTCAGTACAGCTGGTTGTTCAATACTCCCTGCATTTACAATCCCCAAATTCTGAGCAAAATTCTTAGTGCCGGCGCTCTCCGGCGGTGGATTCTGACCCTCAGCCCTTCCGGCCACCATTGATACTCTCGCCCCTGCTGGGCCCTGTTCTGGTTGATATTCTACAACGTCTGGTTGATCATCTAACCATCCGACAACTTCTGCCGACTCCTCATATTCGAACCAGTTGATTGCTGCATCCCCCGATTCTTGGTCATTGAAGAACTGGAGGTTGGCAAAGTCCTCTCCCACAGCTGCTAGATCATTCGTTCCCCATTCAAATCTGTCCCCCTGAATCACACATAACTCTGCTCTTTCTGGCAGCCCTGCACTCGGCTCAGACTGGCCCACTGACTGGATATATTCACTCGGATCATAAGCTCCTTCAGCTAGATTCCCAGACTGTTCAACCTCAGACTCAGCGACCCCTCTTTCCTCTGAAATCTGCCCTGTCCCTTCTTCGGTGGTCACCACCACTGGCTTAGATTGGGTTGTGGAGATGTCCATCATGCACAAGCCAGTGCAGACAGGAAGGATCACCTCCGGCTTAGGTAGGTGGGATGGGGTGATATAGATACTAGGATCGTAAGACACGACCCCAGTTTGGATGAAGTTGATTCTGTTGGGAGGAGGGGCTTGGTTATGTGGTGGGAGAGGATTTGTTGTGACGTTGGGTTTGTCGGGAGACGCGATCACCTGCTTGTCAATAAGATCCTGGATCTCATGACGCAATCTATAGCAACGGTCGGTGTCATGACCATGCTGTTGGTGATACGCGCAGTATTTTGCCGGGTCATGAGAGGGAGGGAGTGGATTTGGTAGTGGCCTCGGCTCTAGGGGCGTCAAATGCTTCTTTCTGATTAACACCCCCAGAGCTTTGGACAGGGGCATATATAGGGGGGTGAAGGTTCTTTGGCCTCTGGGTTGATATTTGGTGTTTTGGGTATTACTTCCAGATGCGCCAGAGAAAGGCGTGGCTGTCATGGGCCTTGGGGGAGGGGGAGTGGTGGTGACCGTGCTCACTTCTGAAGCCGTGCAGTTGCAGCGCCACTCGGGCCTGCGTTGTTGTTACGGTTGAAAGTCCTTCTGGGTTGCTCCCTATCCTGGTCAATCAGACCTTGTTTCATTGCATCCTCGATTTGTACCCCTATCTCGTGTAAATCTGAGAAGGTGGAAAAGGGGAGTACAATCATCTTCTGCATCAACTTTGGTTGGAGATTGCGCACAATCATCCTGATTTGATCTTTATCTGTAGGCCTCAAGGTCATCATCGATGCCTTTGCCCTCCAACGAGTTACGAAGTCTGAGAAAGTCTCCTTGGGTTCCTGCCTCGTTGTTTCGAGATCACGGGTTGTAATCTCGATCTGTGTATTGTACGAGTACTGTGCAACAAAGGCCTCAGCCATCTCATCCCAACTTCTTTTTACCTCATCTTCTAACTTCGCGTACCAAATGGCTGCCACGCCCGACAAAGTTCGGCCAAATAGGAAAGCTTTTGTGGTCGGGTTAGGCCCATTGGGCGCAGGATGTCTGAGAATAGCCGAAGATGGACCATGGGGTCGCCGGACCCGTCAAAGCGGTCAATTTGCGGCATCTTAAATCTGTCTGGCAATGTTACGGCTACATCGGTGTACCCATCTTCGATGTCCGGAATTGCCTTCACTCCTTGCGACTTCTTGAAAAGCTTTTCAAGCTTGCTCAGTTTCAGAGCTGTATGGTCTATCTCGAACTCGAAGGGAGAGTCCGGATGGTTGGCAGGTGTATGGGTCTTGGACAGTTGAGGCGGAAGTAGGGGCGGAGCCGGCCCCGTTGGAAGGTTCGTGTCCTCTTGAATATTCTGGACATTGGGTAAGGTGTTCTGGGTGTTTGGTAGGGTATTCTGAACAGTAGGTGCCTGCTCGGGTAATGGAGCCCCGGGTGGAGGAGGAGCCTGATGTGAAGCAGATGCCGCATTCTGCTGTTGCAACCTAGTAATCAGCTCGGCCTGCTGGGCCATGACTGCGGCTTGTTGTTTAGCAAATTCCGCTTGGCGGATGGCATCCTCTTGCATCTGTTTCATGCTCTCGTGCATTTGGCGCATCATCGCCTCCATCCCTGATGTATTCTGCTGTTCCATCTGAATGACCGGTAAATGTATCTCTATGGCAGACACAGAAATTTCAACCTGACTGTTTACTGTCAAAGTAGCCCTCTGTCCCGGTAATCCCTGTTCTGACACACTACGCCTCCTCGGCCTTCTTCTAATAATTGGGGGTAGAGAGTGGAACACTGGATGTCCGTCAACCAGATCCTCAGATCGATTGAGTCGGCGACCTCGTGTCCAAAGTGCTTGGGGAGTATCTACTGGTTCGGAAGCAATCGTGCTAAAACTGCCCGAGCAAAAAGATAATAAAGCAAAAAGGAAATAAAATAACCAGATAAACGGGCAGCATAACAGCTTAAATTATATACACACAACACACAGTCGGGCATACAACACGCGGTTGATAAGCTGAAAATACACTGTCCTCAATCACTGATCACTGTTCCTGTATCACTATTCCCCAAAACTGAATCCGATATCCGCAGACAACTGATTCTTAGATACTGACTGATGCCCGTAGGCCTGATGCCCAAACTCATGGACTGATACATGCATTCCCTGTAGAGATACACTCTAACAAGCACATAGTAGATAAGTGAGAGCCAAAACACCCCTATGTTGGGGTAGGGTTTCCCTGTCCTATTTTGTCAGGAGCTAGGGTTTTATTACGCACACAGCGGTTTCAAACAACCTATAAACGGGTAAGCAACCTGTCCTAGTTTGGAATGGTCACTATGGAGCCGAATATGCACTAGGTCGAATGGTCAAAAAGGGTGCCCCGGTAAAACCGGGGTTTGTGTTCCCATACTGGCAGAGCCCGTAACCGGTCAGCCTTATGGACATGCCTTGACAAGACAAGCCTCCGGCAAACCGCTCAGGAATAGCAGATGGCAAACACGGTGTCCTAGACGCACCAATGCAAATGCAATGCAAAGAAACACACAAGTGTAGTCAAAACCAGATATCATGAGTTTGAGTCAAGTTCTCTAAATCCCCAGCAGAGTCGCCAGAAACTGTAGACGTCCCCGAACGCATCCCGGGGAGGGTGCGACTCCCCCCCGTTCTGGTTCGATATTGGGTCTACTACAGTTCAAGGACTCAAATGTCACGGTTCTTAATCTTGAACTAAAGAGTCCAAATCCGGCAAATCGTTTTGAGAAAACAGATTTTTGAAAGAAGTGCCAAACATGGACTGCTTTGCCAGATACAGAGTCGCCACCTAAATATTTTATTTTGAGAAATTTAGGAAACCCTGACTCGTTGCCTAAGGCCACGTGTCCGTCATCACCAAAGTTGCCTCGGCTCGGGAACTTGGGTACGATTAGGGAAGGTCATTTCGTGAGCACCCCCGCTCGCCCGATCAAAGATCGGCCTCTACTAACCATGATATCGAGTTTTGAAAACATTATGTGTTCTTATTCCGGTTATTAGCCTAGATTTACTATGTGATGCGCACAGCATACAAGTATAGACCGGGTCGCCTGAATTTGAACAAAACATTTCATGTTTGTTTTTTTTTTAAAATGGTTTGATGGTGCTACTCGCAAGTAGGCTAAGACGTGAATTTGCCACCCTCGGGTGGGCTTAGAAAACATGGTTTTGCCACTATCTAGTGGGCTTAAAACACACAGTCAATGATTTGTTCCAATCCAACTAACCCAACCTTCACCCACAGGCATCCAAGCAGGTATATCACATAAGCATATAGCCTCATGGTAAGCATGCTATTCATGGCAGTCACTCACACGCATGCAAGGATGCTAAAGCATAAAACTCACCGAGTACTCCCAGCCAAAACAGAAACTACATTAGAAATCATGCATGATCCTAAGTATACAGAAATGCCTAATGCAACACATGCAAAAATGCAAACTATAGCAGGCTCGGCTATTCTAAACATGGCATATGAGATGCAACAGCTATCAAGTATTCAACTTGGAATTGAAATACAGATGCAGTTAGTATGATGTGCCGAGCCCGGTGCATGCAAGACAGATGAATGAATGCAAACATGCTATCATACTGTATGCTAATTGAAACATGCCCTAATCTAACCATCATAAGCAGGTAAATAAAAGGGAAGAAAGACGTGGGGTTGGAAGACATACATCACACTCACCCACACTTATTACAATTATGCCCTCGCGCAGAGGGTCCAAATAAATATACAGTCCCAAATGAAAGAATAATACAGTCCAAATAATGTACAAATTCCTAATTAATTAACAAATTAACTAAGAAAAATAAAACTGGCATGCAAGCCAGGGACTGCCTTGATTCTGCTCCGGATGATGGAATGATGCATGTTTGGGCTGCTTTGCGCGAAATCCACGGCGATGCCCCGATTAGCCTCTGTTTGCAATGTTTCTCGAAATGCGTGCCAGATTCTGAAAAGTTGCTGATTCTTCGTTTTGCTGCAACGGAGAGCAGGAAAGGGGCATAGCAATGTATTTCACAAATATATGCATGCCTCGATCCCCGTGCCACCAATCACGCATATCGATGCATGATGGCCGAGGAACCGAATTGCACAACTCAATATAGGATGAATGCATATGAATGCTACAACAAAAACCTAACTCCATCATGGATAATCCGGAGTGTCGGTGACTTGGGAATTGAGACCCGTTCCATCGCTCGGAGTACGAAACTGTAACAACCCCATCACGTATAATGATTAGTACTTGATTAATTAAGAGGATTTGAGATTTAATTGCCGAGTATTATAATTTATTTGAGATTTATGAGAATTGTGGAATCTGACTCGTATGTGATCTTATCGAAGGTTTATTTTGGAATTAGGAATTAAGGGTCCAAATGGCTTAAGGGAGTAAAATTGAGAAGCTAATCAATTTAATTTTAATTATGGACCCATTTGGGAGTTTAATTAAATATTCGATTCAGTTTAGTGAAATTGAGATTCAATTAATTAGATCCAAATTGGAGAAAATTAAGTTAATTAAATCATGAAAGATTGAGGATTATGAATATTGCGAATTAAATTTAGTTATGGGGTGACCAATTTGAATATATAATTTAATTGACGGAAACTTGGGGTCTGATTAGAAATTGAAAGACCTAAATGGTTTAAGAAATCAAAATTGATAACGATAATAAGTTTAATTTAATATTTGGAGTATTTTGGGAGTTGGTTAGAAATTTGATTCAGATTGATAATTTAATTACGATTGATTGGGTCTTAATTGGAATCGATTAGACTAATTAAATTATGTGGAATTTGTAATTAACTATGATTAATTAAAGTATGTGCTAATTGAGATTTATTTAGATTAAGTGTTAATTATAGTTTGTTAAGACTAAGAGGGATTTAATTTAATTAATACAAGAATTAGTAATTTAATCCTAGAAAAATCAAATGGCCCACAAAGTTAATAAATAAAATAATGAAATAGAAGATGAAGATGGAGTCTTTGGGGCTTGTTTCTGCTGGAGTCAAATAAGGGAAAGTGCACGGCTGGGTTTAGAGAAAAGCAGAAAGAGTGCACGGCTGGGAGAGAAGAAGAAGAAGAAGAGAAGGGGGAAAGTGAAAATCTTGTGGGATTTAAGTCAAAAATTGTGGAAAAATTATTCTAAGGTAAGAAATTTTATCCCCTTTCTATTATTGTTTAAATAATGAAGATATAAATTGACTTAAGGTGAATTTTGAGGGAATTAAAAATAAAGTTTGTAGATCAATTATAAATTGTTAAGATTTGGGTTTGCATGTGAAATCATGAGGACAAAGAATATGAATTGTAATTTCTTATATTTGTTTAACTTGGATTCAATTTCATGTAAATAGGAGGAGTGAGCAAGATGATGAATAAATGAAATTTTAGAGGAATTAAAGAATAAATATGGATTTTTGGCTTTGATTATTAACCCTTGCATGTAGAGTAACCCAAAGATTAAATTGTGATTTGCTTGGAATATATAATCAATAGTTTTGATCTTAATTGCATGCATGCAAATATTTCTTTACAAGAGTTTGTAATTTTAATTTCATGATTTAAGAGGAATTAGTAAATTAATGAAGAAATTGAAGTGGATTCAAAATTATGGAAGGAAGTTGGATTCTAAACATGAGATGGATTACATGCATGTTTATGGTTATGGAAACAATTGTGAGAATTCTTCAAATTGAGGTTTTGATTTCCTTTTGAAACCTAAAAATTGGTTTGGTTTTAATCTCTAGTCCATGCATGTAATGTAATTTAAAAGTTTTAATTGATTTAAACATGTTATTGAATATATTAAATTAGTTAGTTTTATTTGAATTACATGTATACAATGTTTGCTAGCAAAATTAGCAAGAAAATGAAGAATTGGAGCTAAGATCAAGTTATGAAGTTTAATTAGAAATTAATTATTTTGGATTTGATTTTCGAAGTTATAATTAAGTCAAGCTCCATAAATTAAATGTAATTTTATTGTGCATTTGATTTTGGAAAAAAGGATTTTAAAATCATGAGTTCATGAGTTTTGATTTTATTATGAAAACTAGGAATTTGTTTAATCCATGCATGAGATTTAATTTAAAAGGTTTGTTCCATTTAAGTATATTTTAGAAATTGAGTTGAGTTGAATTTCTAAGAAATTGATTTGTGTAATTTATAATTAAGTTAATTTTGTTATTAATAATAAAATTGGGCCTATTTGTATTGCATACATCATGGATTTTGAAGGATTTAGATTAATTCAATCTCATATTTTGAAGAGAGAAATGAAATGTTTTATAAACATCAAGAATATGGAAAATTAGAATTAATCCTAATGTTAGATAAAGTGTTGATTTTATAATTAGATTTTAATCCATACTTGTAATTTGAGATTAAACACATGTTGGGACATCTATGGTTATGAATTAAATTGGGGTTATAAATTAAGATAAGTTCAAGATTATGGAAACTAGTTGGAAAATTTATAAGAATATAAAACTAGTAATTTTGATGTCAATTTCATGCATGTGAATAATGTTCTAAGGAATTTATGACTTAATAAAGAATAATAAGCTACTAATCAACATAGATTAGTTAGTTAAAGAATGAATCATTGGTCTAGTGGTAATTGTTTAAAAAGCCAAGTAAATGATCAATCTATTTGGAAAAGAAGGACTTAGTAATGAAAGAATATGTGAAATAAGAACCCGGTTTATTTAAATGAGAAAGAATAAACGTAGTAGAACTTCGGACTATAAAGACTAAAGACTGGAAAGGACAAGTTTAATCAAGGGAGTAATGTTGTATTTCAATGTGTATATGTTATGTGCTTGTGTAGGTCACACGCCATTGTCTGCCTGGTTTATCTGATATGTCCAGTCTGTCTGATTTGCTTCTGCAGCCATCTGTGAGTAATAACTTTGTAAAGTTATGTTCAATGTTATGTACTTTCAGTATACTATGATACGAAATGATTGATTCTTTGAAAAGCTATGATATGTTGAAAATGAATGAATGATTGTCCAAGATTCTGAAAGTTAACCGTGGCATCCTTAGCACTACATGATATGCGTCCCTTTATGGGTCATCAGGTCCCTTTATGGGTCATCAGAACGTCTCTGTGCACATGAGTCATCAGGTCCCTTTATGGGTCATCAGGTCCCTTTATGGGTCATCGGGTCCCTTTATGGGTCATCAGATTTGGTAACGCTATTGGATGTAACACGTATGATTATGTGAAAAACCGAATATGGAAATGATTATGGACAAGTACATGAATCTGTTTTGATACGAATATGAACATGACTACGTTTCTGATTTGAAATCTGAATATGCATAAGACTCTATTTCAGATAAGATTATGTTTCTTATATAAACTCTGATTTCTAACTCTGTGATGGACATCATTCATTAAACCCTTTACTCTGTTATTATTCACTGGGCTTTAGCTTACTGTATTATTTATGTATGTAGGTGATCAGGCGCGTGACCAGGCTTAGAGGCATCTGTCTAGAATTTGTTCTGTCAGCCAACCTATGTGCCTCCCGTGGAGGTTCCGGATATGCTAAGTGTTGTCGTTATGTGATATAAAGTTTATGTTCAGTTATGTTTTCTTGCTTGGTTCTTCAGGTCATGTGTATATATGTAAATAAAAAGTTTAAAATTTTTCTGTCTCATATAAGTCTGCATAGCTCAATGGACGTTGTATATTATTATTTGCTTCCGCTAGCCCCTAATATTTTGTTAATCTGTTCAGAGGCCGTAGGTAATCCTCGGATTACTGGCCGGTTACGGTGCCAAACCTATTGGGGCGGGTTTGGGTCGTGACAGAGTGGTATCAGAGCACGCGTTAATTTCTCACACACGTGTCCATTGAGCACTAGAATGTCTAGAACGGATTTAAGTTTCATGCATCTATTAAATAAGTAAGAAGTTGTGTATTTAGGAATATGCATATATGTTTGTGTAATATGCTTAAGTATTGGAACTAAGTAGTATGAGCTATTGTGGGATTGTGGTGATTATAAGGAAACTGGAACGTGTTTACGTAGTTTGGGAATGAGGCTAAAAGCTAAGAATTATTGAGATATTGAGAAATTTCAAATGTTATAAGGAAATCAAAATTTTTAGCTAGAACATTGGGGAGTACAAGTATGTTGATTTTTGGAAACATGGTGTTATGAGAAATTAGAATCTTTGATGAAAGTCTTGAAAGCTATATGGATTGTATGTTAAATTAAACTATGAGAATATTTTGAAATTGAGGAAGTTGTTGATCAATGAAATATGTAGAGCTATGGTAATTGAGGACGAGAAAAGTCATTTGATATGTAAGATAGTACATTTTGGTGGGAACTTATTATGTGGAATGTTAAACCATAGAGTCTCATGCCTTTATAGAATGACTTTGAAAGTCCGATTGAAATCACGTTCGGCCAGCGTTGCTTCGAATCGGAAATTCTTGGTAAATTCCTGGGGAATGAATAGGATACCCTACCAGTGTCCTTATATGCCCATATGTGTATGTCTACTTGTATATGATATGTGCTTTGTGTTATAACTTAAGTCAATCAAATTAACCCAAGTGTTATCAACCATTTTCTTGTGTTCAACCCTTCTCTTCCGTCATTAAGAATAAATAGTGAAAGTGTGAATGGAGTGGAAATTGAGTCTTTATCAGAGTGATTAAGTGAAATAGAAGAAGTACTAAAGAATGTGGTGAGAGTTGTGAACCCCATTCTACATGGCAAGGTCTAAAGGAGGAGTTAGTGTAAAAATGAAAAGTGAATCAAAGAAGAAAACTAAGAATTTTGTGGTAAGAAAGATGAGTAAATCTAGGCAAGGTTGTGAGAGAAGTAAGTTATTCTAGTATGTCAATATGTCACAAGATTCATAGGGGACTGTGTCATCGAATTACTGGAAATGTGAGAAGTTGGGCATCAAATAGAAGACTATCCCAAACCTTAGAGAAAGCTCAAATAATTTAATTGGTTAAGGATAGTACTTAAGTACAAGTAGGACTGCTTGAAGTTAACGGTTTATGTGCGAGTGGCATTTTAAATAAACATGTGTTATGATGTTTTGATAAAACTCTGCTTTGCCTTATTTTGGAAAAGTATTTGATCAAGCATGAATGATGATTCATTGGTTCTGTATCAAGTATTAGCTTTCTTTTGATGACATTCTTGAAAGGTCTTTTCGTGCTAGGGGACGTTAAGCTTATGTAGCACCTTGTTGAGATATTTCTTTGCTATCGACGGTCTATGAACGGATAGCCCCACCGACGGTCTATGAACGGGTGGATTTGTCTAATCGACTTCGGGTCGGCCACCGACGGTCTATGAACGGGTGTGCTCGATTCCGAGGCGATTATTTCCTTTGTTTTGTCTGGAATGTCATCACCCCAAGTATTATGTAGATGTTGTTAAAAATCCCAAGAAGCTTTGAAAGATTTGATTGATGAATTTGATACATCCCATGTTTGTTTACAAGCTATATGTTTTTGGGACCTTGTTTGAATAGAAAGAGAATTGTACTCCACGTTAGGAGACTGAAACCTATGAGCGTTAGTAAGGAAAGACCCAATTTACAAAAAAAAAAAAAAAAAATCGTATCGCTATTGAATTTTCTGACGTTGAAAGAAACATTTATAATGATCTTAAATTACAAAGTCAAAATATAGACTTCTAGAAAGGAAAACACAATAATTTCCCTATTGGAATAGCGATTAGAAATGAATGATATTATAATCTTGTGGGCATAATTAAATTTAGATTTTGAATCTGACATTAGATAGCTCAACCTATTGCAAATAAATTCAATTCTAGTGTCGAACGGAAGAAAGAAAATGTAATAGGAAATAAGGAAGTAAAAATCGTTAGAATAACAAGCGCATATTTCTTAAGGAACCTTTGGGAACATAAGAATTTTGATTGGCTAATTATAACGATTTGGGGAAAATTTACGTTATGTGCATAACTTAAGAACCTTGACCATAGTCAATGAAAGTTAAATGTCTGTTCTTTTGGGATATGATGAATTACGAATTGCGTAGGAATAATGTCGGGATTATATTTTTGTTAATAGGACTGAAGGATCGAGAAATGGTGTTTGCTGCTAGTAATGCATTGGCTATTAAATTTAATTTGAAGAATCTATCATGTCGATAGCAAAATATTTTGATCAGTTTGAAGATAAGGAGAATCATGAACATTCCTTAAAAGAAATCTCCTACTATTGGAAGTATATGAACTATGGATTGATGAATTAAA
Organism: Camellia japonica; assembly: GCA_030407325.1. Classification (NCBI taxonomy): domain Eukaryota; kingdom Viridiplantae; phylum Streptophyta; class Magnoliopsida; order Ericales; family Theaceae; genus Camellia; species Camellia japonica. The sequence goes on from JAPPVO010000059.1 coordinate 29,658,854, forward strand.
GTATATGAGGTGTATGATTGATGTCAATAGAAACGATAATGAATTGCCAATTTGGGTTATTAACCATTGAGTGATTGGAACTAAGTTCTATTTACGTGAAGAAGTCCAATGAAAAAGGAGTTACCCGGGGGAGGAATTGAAGTAAGATCAAGTTATATGGCTGATTTTCTGTACAAGTATCTTAAGTTTGGAGGACCAAACTTCCTAAGGGGGGAAGGCTGTAACAACCCCATCACGTATAATGATTAGTACTTGATTAATTAAGAGGATTTGAGATTTAATTGCCGAGTATTATAATTTATTTGAGATTTATGAGAATTGTGGAATCTGACTCGTATGTGATCTTATCGAAGGTTTATTTTGGAATTAGGAATTAAGGGTCCAAATGGCTTAAGGGAGTAAAATTGAGAAGCTAATCAATTTAATTTTAATTATGGACCCATTTGGGAGTTTAATTAAATATTCGATTCAGTTTAGTGAAATTGAGATTCAATTAATTAGATCCAAATTGGAGAAAATTAAGTTAATTAAATCATGAAAGATTGAGGATTATGAATATTGCGAATTAAATTTAGTTATGGGGTGACCAATTTGAATATATAATTTAATTGACGGAAACTTGGGGTCTGATTAGAAATTGAAAGACCTAAATGATTTAAGAAATCAAAATTGATAACGATAATAAGTTTAATTTAATATTTGGAGTATTTTGGGAGTTGGTTAGAAATCTGATTCAGATTGATAATTTAATTACGATTGATTGGGTCTTAATTGGAATCGATTAGACTAATTAAATTATGTGGAATTTGTAATTAACTATGATTAATTAAAGTATGTGCTAATTGAGATTTATTTAGATTAAGTGTTAATTATAGTTTGTTAAGACTAAGAGGGATTTAATTTAATTAATACAAGAATTAGTAATTTAATCCTAGAAAAGCCAAATGGCCCACAAAGTTAATAAATAAAATAATGAATTAGAAGATGAAGATGGAGTCTTTGGGGCTTGTTTCTGCTGGAGTCAAATAAGGGAAAGTGCACGGCTGGGTTTAGAGAAAAGCAGAAAGAGTGCACGGCTGGGAGAGAAGAAGAAGAAGAAGAGAAGGGGGAAAGTGAAAATCATGTGGGATTTAAGTCAAAAATTGTGGAAAAATTATTCTAAGGTAAGAAATTTTATCCCCTTTCTATTATTGTTTAAATAATGAAGATATAAATTGACTTAAGGTGAATTTGAGGGAATTAAAAATAAAGTTTGTAGATCAATTATAAATTGTTAAGATTTGGGTTTGCATGTGAAATCATGAGGACAAAGAATATGAATTGTAATTTCTTATATTTGTTTAACTTGGATTCAATTTCATGTAAATAGGAGGAGTGAGCAAGATAATGAATAAATGAAATTTTAGAGGAATTAAAGAATAAATTGGATTTTTGGCTTTGATTATTGACCCTTGCATGTAGAGTAACCCAAAGATTAAATTGTGATTTGCTTGGAATATATAATCAATAGTTTTGATCTTAATTGCATGCATGCAAATATTTCTTTACAAGAGTTTGTAATTTTAATTTCATGATTTAAGAGGAATTAGTAAATTAATGAAGAAATTGGAGTGGATTCAAAATTATGGAAGGAAGTTGGATTCTAAACATGAGATGGATTACATGCATGTTTATGGTTATGGAAACAATTGTGAGAATTCTTCAAATTGAGGTTTTGATTTCCTTTTGAAACCTAAAAATTGGTTTGGTTTTAATCTCTAGTCCATGCATGTAACGTAATTTAAAAGTTTTAATTGATTTAAACATGTTATTGAATATATTAAATTAGTTAGTTTTATTTGAATTACATGTATACAATGTTTGCTAGCAAAATTGGCAAGAAAATGAAGAATTGGAGCTAAGATCAAGTTATGAAGTTTAATTAGAAATTAATTATTTTGGATTTGATTTTCGAAGTTATAATTAAGTCAAGCTCCATAAATTAAATGTAACTTTATTGTGCATTTGATTTTGGAAAAAAAGATTTTAAAATCATGAGTTCATGAGTTTTGATTTTATTATGAAAACTAGGAATTTGTTTAATCCATGCATGAGATTTAATTTAAAAGGTTTGTTCCATTTAAGTATATTTTAGAAATTGAGTTGAGTTGAATTTCTAAGAAATTGATTTGTGTAATTTATAATTAAGTTAATTTTGTTATTAATAATAAAATTGGGCCTATTTGTATTGCATACATCATGGATTTTGAAGGATTTAGATTCATTCAATCTCATATTTTGAAGAGAGAAATGAAATGTTTTATAAACATCAAGAATATGGAAAATTAGAATTAATCCTAATGTTAGATAAAGTGTTGATTTTATAATTAGATTTTAATCCATACTTGTAATTTGAGATTAAACACATGTTGGGACATCTATGGTTATGAATTAAATTGGGGTTATAAATTAAGATAAGTTCAAGATTGTGGAAACTAGTTGGAAAATTTATAAGAATATAAAACTAGTAATTTTGATGTCAATTTCATGCATGTGAATAATGTTCTAAGGAATTTATGACTTAATAAAGAATAATAAGCTACTAATCAACATAGATTAGTTAGTTAAAGAATGAATCATTGGTCTAGTGGTAATTGTTTAAAAAGCCAAGTAAATGATCAATCTATTTGGAAAAGAAGGACTTAGTAATGAAAGAATATGTGAAATAAGAACCCGGTTTATTTAAATGAGAAAGAATAAACGTAGTCGAACTTCGGACTATAAAGACTAAAGACTGGAAAGGACAAGTTTAATCAAGGGAGTAATGTTGTATTTCAATGTGTATATGTTATGTGCTTGTGTAGGTCACACGCCATTGTCTGTCTGGTTTATCTGATATGTCCAGTCTGTCTGATTTGCTTCTGCAGCCATCTGTGAGTAATAACTTTGTAAAGTTATGTTCAATGTTATGTACTTTCAGTATACTATGATACGAAATGATTGATTCTTTGAAAAGCTATGATATGTTGGAAATGAATGAATGATTGTCCAAGATTCTGAAAGTTAACCGTGGCATCCTTAGCACTACATGATATGCGTCCCTTTATGGGTCATCAGGTCCCTTTATGGGTCATCAGAACGTCTCTGTGCACATGAGTCATCAGGTCCCTTTATGGGTCATCAGGTCCCTTTATGGGTCATCAGATTTGGTAACGCTATTGGATGTACCACGTATGATTATGTGAAAAACCGAATATGGAAATGATTATGGACAAGTACATGAATCTGTTTTGATACGAATATGAACATGACTACGTTTCTGATTTGAAATCTGAATATGCATAAGACTCTATTTCAGATAAGATTATGTTTCTTATATAAACTCTGATTTCTAACTCTGTGATGGACATCATTCATTAAACCCTTTACTCTGTTATTATTCACTGGGCTTTAGCTTACTGTATTATTTATGTATGTAGGTGATCAGGCGTGTGACCAGGCTTAGAGGCATCTGTCTAGAATTTGTTCTGTCAGCCAACCTATGTGCCTCCCGTGGAGGTTCCGGATATGCTAAGTGTTGTCGTTATGTGATGTAAAGTTTAAGTTCAATTATGTTTTCTTGCTTGGTTCTTCAGATCATGTGTATATATGTAAATAAAAAGTTTAAAATTTTTCTGTCTCATATAAGTCTGCACAGCTCAATGGACGTTGTATATTATTATTTGGTTCCGCTAGCCCCTAATATTTTGTTAATCTGTTCAGAGGCCGTAGGTAATCCTCGAATTACTGGCCGGTTACGGTGCCAAACCTATAAGGGCGTGTTTGGATCGTGACAGAAACGTGCCTCGTTTCCCGTGCCCGGGCTAACTCCTATCCCGAACACGATGCAATATGCATGATATGCATGAAATGCAACTCATATGCAATCCTAACATACACAATGTCATTGGATGGCATACACGCTATACGAGGTAATACACAAACGGGCATACACAATGCTATGGATGAAATGGCATACGCAATGCAATAATGGGCTTACACCAACATGAGAGAGCCTCAACCACACTCACATAGGAGGCCATCAGATGAAAACAAGACACCTCGAAATGCGTGCCCGCAGGCACGCAAACCGAGAACGGACCCTCAGGCACCGAAATGCCACTCTAATGAGACATGGCACAGACATGGAATATGATATGCAAACATGCAAAAATCAGTGGCAAAATGAGGGGGAAAACAGCCCCGGAATGAGGCGAAATAATACCCGATGCATGAAATGATCCCGAAACATGGATTTCAATGCATAAAATGGCCTACAGCTATACCATACATGCATAATTGGTGCATGACATGAAAAGGCAGAAGCAAGGCAGCCCCAAAACTCACATTTTTTACAGTACAAAACATGGCCAAACAGCAATCACAAGTAGGGCTAAATGGCATACAAAAATGGCTCCGCAAGGGAGGCTATGAAGCAAGTGGTAGATGCAAAGCCCAAACAGAAAAATACCCTTCTACAACACTGAAGAGGGACTAAAAAAATGAACATTTACAGTAGATGACAAGCCTCAAATCAGTGTGCAAACATGCTCAAAATGCAATGCAAGATTAGGACCACAAGAGGGTATAACATGAAGTATACAAAGCATTCACCAAACAGCCAAAGACCCTTAATTAGATATTCCAAGAAGGTCAAAATATGACCATCTTCAGTTCTGATCATGGCCGAAAACAGAAGCTAGATAAGCCTAAAAAAGCATGCAAAAACAGGGACCAAAGAGGTTATGAAGCAAGTGGTACTCAGGAGGTCCCAAACAAGGTTGAGCCCTTCTACAATGTTGTAGAGGGGCTCAAAATAGTCCTATTTTCAGTTTACATCAGGCCCCAAAAAAGATTACACACATGCTATAAATACCATGCAAGATATTGGCATACAAGAGGGTATTGAAACAAGTGCCAAATGGGGGGCTCAAACAGGGTTGATCCCTTCAACAAACATGAAGAATGGCTCAAAACAATGACCCTTTCAGTTAGGGTCGGAGCCCAAAACAGCAAGCAAAGAGGCTAGAAAAATGGTGCAAAATTGAGCTACAAAAGGGGAAAATGGCTTACCCTTGAAGACCAATGCTTTTGTTGCTTCTTGGTTGAGTTTGCTGCCTCTTAGCTGCTGGAAATCCTCTCCTTGCTGCTGGAAATGGAGTGGTGTGGTGGTGCTTGGTAGTGATGAAGAAATGGTGCCAAACTTGAGAGAATGAGAGAGATAGAGGGAGATAGAGTATGTATGAGCTCTAAGGAATTTTCCAACCCTCAAAACAGACCTAGGACTCTTCTTATGTAGACAAAAATGGGGGAGAAAGGGAGGGAAAAAGTGGAGGGAAAATGCATCAAGATTCCCTCCAAAAAGCTTCCCCCCGGATACAGATTTTTGGGGGGAAAAAGGTATACATCTGCAATGTACCCATACTGAGGAACATGGCCGGCCAACTATCCTAGTTGCAGGTGGCCGGCCAGCCACCCCCTATGGCCGGCCGGCCAAGGGTCAAAATGGGCCAATTGAATTAGTGGCGGCCATATGAGATTAGTGCCTCCATGTGTGCTGAACATAACCCTATGGTTCAAAAATTGGAAACTGTAAAACAGGAGAGAGAACAAGCCATTTTTAGGAGGGGTTCAAAAGGTTCAACAACAATTAGTGGCCGGCCAAGCATATTAGGGTCCTCCATGTGTGTACAACACAAATATGTGGTTTGAGGTTGAAGAAAATGGCCCTAGGGTGGTCAACATTGGCTCGGAAGTGAGAAAAACGGGCGTCGGAGGGCGCCGGAGGAATATAACTGGTTGCTGAGACAATTGCTGGCCTCCCACCCTTCAGTGACCTTCCTGGTGATAAAACAGAGGCACCTGCCAAAAATGAACGAAAACCGATGCAAAACGAATGCTCGGGGGCCAAAACACGCAGTTCAGGGTCCCGAAAATAGGCTGTTAAGCATCGAAAGTGGCATTCGACCACGAAGTGGGTCTTTCAGACCTCAGTGTCCCTCAAAAGGGAGTAAATAGGATGCATGCCAAAAACCGGAGCAAATGGAGACAGTTAGGCGGTCCCGAACCGAGGCACACGGCCTGACGGCTCCGAAAATCGGGAACCGGGCTCCGAAATGGGAAAAAAAAAAAAGGCCTATGGCCACGAAAAGTAGCCCACGGCCACTGAGAGATGGTCTACTAGACCTTTCCCTCTCCTCAGGAAGAGAAACAGAGAAAACCAAGTCTGGTTCGCAAACCGAGGCAAGACACAGAAGAGGGTTCGGAAGTCCGGAGGTAGGGCTCACGGCCGCGACTCTGAGACTTCTGAACGAGCACAATACGCAACATCACCGAGCACTCTATTGGTGACGTCTGAGTTTTAAGGTCGGTCAAAAATGGGGTGTCTACAGTTATGTATCACCAGTGAATTTTTACTTTTTACTTTTCTTTTTTTTCTTTTTCATTTCCTGCGTTGATTTAGCACAACTACATGTATACATTATGTTTGTTGTGTGGATTAATATAAAATGTGAAGAAGAAGATAAAAAAAAAATAGTGAAATTTAACCCTCTGACATATATCATTTTCATAAATTAAATTATTACGTACTCATATTTCTCTCTCTTGAAATGAATGAAGCCGTTTTTCATCCTCTCAACTAGGGGAGATGATGGTTTGCTTTCAACCGATGTTTGCAATTCTGCAGTTATTTGATCGATCTTTGTAGCCGCAATAGGTTCAAGCTCACTCCTCTCCCTGCAGCTCGTCACGTAACAAAAAAATTATTTAAATTCACTTTAAATATAGTTCAATTTGTTAGTATCACATTTGGGCGTAACTTTTGTGTGAAGAACGACTCTTTTTTATGATAATTTATCTCAATTTGTATCAACTTCACTTTAGCTGAAAGTTAAATCTTCAATTTTCATCTTTAGTACTTAGGGTAAGATTAAAAAAAATATATCATCTCATTGTCATCATTATATTAATTTTACAAATTTCATAACTCATATTTGTTATCAATATAATAGTAACACATCACTTAATAAATAAAATATAGTAAAACATGATTTTTATTTTTTTGTTGACAAATTTTCATGGTAAGTAGAGCTTTTGAAAGTCATATTATAGGCAAAGTCACCTGAGAAGTTTCTTGAGTCCAGCAATGGCCTCCTCATACGACTCGGTCCCCATATCTTCTCTCTGCCAAATTTTAAAGTTAAATTTATTCAAAATACAACAAAAAAAAAAAATTGTATATAACCAAATATAGATACATATAATATACACAAAGCTTTAAAATTTAATTTTTGAGAACTGCATTTTATTTTTGAATTGCATACTCTGTATAGTATATAGTTCTTAAACTGTCGACTAGTCCCTCTAGTTTTTCTCAAAATTTTAATTTAGCCATCTAACTTCTGAATTTTCTATTTTTAATCTCCTAACTTTTATAATCCCAATCCATTAACAAAGGTGGGAAAATATATCATGTGTCTCCTATAATCAAAGAGAAAATGATTGTCTCAGTGAGAGAAATTTGACCACTACAATATATAACGGTTTTAAGGATCAAATTTTTTTTTTAATTTTTAAAGTGAAAGTTTTGTTACAAAAAATATTTGGGGACCAACTTTTGTCATTGCAAGAGTCGTCGCTAAAAAATCGTCTCAAAAAGTCAATAAAAAGAATTTTTAGCAAAAAACAAATTAAAATGTTTCTAATAAGACAAAATAATTTGGTCCAAAAAATGTTTATTTTTTAAGACAATTTTTTTGTCAATTAAAATATTTCGTTCTTAAAAAGTGATTTTATCCTTAAAGCCTTAATTTGTTATAGTAATGAAGCTAAAAGATTACTGACAATTTTGTGTGAAATTATTTATTTTTTAGATTAATATAATTTTTTCCTTGAAAGATAAGGATAAATCATTTAAAAAAAAAAAAAAAACTATTTATGTATTTTCCATTATGAAGCCCGTTCTTTCTTGCGTTGGCTGTAGGCTTGTAATTATCAAGTTAGATATAATTATTAACCCCCAAGGGTTGGCCTACTGGTAGAAGCTTGGGACTTAAGAGTTTGTTTCTCTCTAAGTCTTAGGTTCAAAACCTCTTAGGCGCTATCAACTCTTGTATTGGGCCAGTCCATACGAAGCTTTGCTCTGGCTTTAAATGGGTCCCCCACTAGTGGACGGTGGGATTGGTCCCCTCACTAGTGGACGGTGGGATTGGTCCCCCAGGATTAGTCGAGGTGCGCGCAAGCTGACTCGGACACCCTGAGTTATCAAAAAAAGTTAGATGTAATTATTTTTATATTAATTAATTTTCAATTGATACAAAAAATAAATAAACAAAAAAACTATCAGACTAGAGGTCTATTTATGAAACTGTTGGGCTAATAGGCCAAAGTTTAAATTTTTCTAAGCCAAAAAGACATTATTTGTCTAAAAGAAAAACTATTTGTTCAAAATCTTAATCTGTTTGTCTGTTCAAATTTGAATCTAACTATTTGTTTAAATATCCAACTATTTGTATACAATTATATACTAATTTTACATTTTTGTATAGATATTACATACAATTATATAGAAATGTTCAAAAATGTTAAAATGAACACAAATGTTCAAAAAAGTGTACATACAATTATATAGAAATTACTTTTTCATTTTTATAATTGTTAAAATGAATGATTATTGGATTAGGATTAGTAGAAGAAGCTACAATGCAATTATGGCATGCATGCTAGCACATTAACAGCCAGCATTAATCCCAAATTCTCTTCATCGTACCTGCAGATTTCTAGGACCCACTCACATTATCAAAAAACTAAGAGAGAGAAAGAAATCAAGAGAGAGAGAGAGAGAGGGGTACCCAAGAGGGGGTGATAATGGGTTGAGGGGCAGCAAAAACGGGCTCGTTTCTGATGAGACTAGGTGGAGAAGATGAAGATGAAGAAGAAGAAGTAAGCCTGGCAGTAGCCGAAAGACGTCGTAATGTAGTATTATTAGGTCTATTCTTGATGAGAGAAGATTGAGAGAGAGAGGTGAGGCAGCAGGCGTTGATCGCAGCGGTCGACATTGCTCACCAGACTATAGAATTGAGTAGCTTTATACCCAGTTGTGTCATCAATCTCCATTTGGATAACGAAAGCGAAAGCTCAGCAACGAGAGCTTCTTCTTCTACTTCATATGCTAGATTAGGTTTTGAGCCTTGGAGACTCGGGGTTTTTTTTTTTTAAGAATAAAATTATCATTCAGTAGTAATCTTTAAAATTTAATACACATTTATAAAAAAAAAAAATTTAATTTTAATTTTTAATATTTATAAAATTTATCACCTATTTGTAATAATTTTTCAAAATATGGACTGAACCGAAATTCTCTTTTTTTTTTTTTCTTCTTCTTTTTATTAGTACTAGAATTATTATTATTATTTTTCTACTCAGCCAAGCCTCTCATAATATGAAAAGGAATAGTCTTACTGTTGCTTGTTTTGACAATTCGGTTAAAAATAGTTTTTTTAATTTTTTAGATTACATCATTTCTTTATTTTTATACACATTTTTTTTTAAAAAAAATTAAAAAATTAATTTTTAACTTATTTTTCAAAACACAATATGTCATGATGAGACATGCATGTAGCTTGCAAAAGATATTAGATATATGCATTGACTGTTCGCCACGACGTTATAGCATGGATGGCATTGGTAGCTTCTGGGTGACCATAACATTGATGATTACGTATGGAAAATTTTCTCTAATCTTTTACAATTTTTTTTTTTTTCATTTTAAATCAAATCACTAATTATTGTAGCTCATATTTTTCTAAATGTCACTGACTCATCATCCTAGATGAATTTGTTTTTGTATAAAATTCTATTATGTCATGTGTAAAGGAAACGAGAAATGGCAGGCATACATATATACATATATATATATATATACATTATACATACCTATGCCAATTGAAAGAGAACATCATTTTTTTTTTATCAGCAAAAGAAAACTTTATTGATGAAGAAAGCACGATACATGCGAAAAACTTACATCAACAAAGAAGGGAAGTGCACGGAGCATCATAACTAACCTTACCAATCCCAACTAGGTTGGCACCGATGAGGAAGCGCAATCCTATGCTAGCACTTAACCCAAGATTGGTGAGGAACCAATCAGAAGAACGAAGAAGAGAGGAAGGGATAAACATCAAAAGAAGGGAAAAAAACCCAAAAACAAGACTATGTGCCCTGTGTGAACAAGGCACAAGCTACTGATATGTGGCCTGACAAGCTTCTGCTAGCAGCAATTCTCTCAGTTTGTAAGCATTTGACATAAGGCCTCCAGAGCACCCATCATCACCATTATGGGAGTGAGACCAAAGCACCCATTCACGCATGCAGTAGTGCACTAGGAACATGACAGACAAAGCCAGCATGCTCCCCCTCCAAACCTGATACAAAGCTTGACCACAGATAACCCAGCCCATTCTGTACCGTCTAGGAGCAAAACCAGCGCAGAACACTCCTCCCATTCGCACCTCAGATTCAGGACAGAGCAGACCAGCAGCAAACTACCGTGGACACCACCACCAAACACCCAATCTCATCCACAGATGTCATTCATATTAGAACCTATCAACGGCTGGATTAGGACACCCACAGAATTCAACAGACTAGGCCAGACCAGATCAATCATCAAGCACCTAAGCATAGCCGTTCAAGCATGCAAATTCAAATAGACTTGTGTATCACAGGCCAACCAAGCTTGCAGACAAGAGCACAAACATCTGATAGACCATTCTGTAGCAGACCTTCCACAAACAAGCTTGCAGACAAGAGCACACTAACAATCTGCACTTTTAACCAGCAGCAACAACCGTGGACCAGCACACACACAGCCCACCAGCCATCCACCATCGGCCGAACTCACCTTAGCATACCAGCAGCCCGGACCAGATAACTTGCGGCCAGATCCTTAACAAACCAGCAGACAGCAGCACTCTGCAAGCACTTCTTAGCAAACCATGACAGCAGGCTTCAACCATATCCCAAAGGCAAGTGACAGCTTCCGGACCGGATACAAAATTGAACCTGAGATAAGTTAAAGACAATATCATTAATGGAGAATGACATTTTGGTTGGGGATGATTTGACCCACATCGCTATTCTTACTTTAACAAGCTCCCATAGATCCCTTAAGTTAGGTTGCGAGCCATTAAACACGCAATCATTTCTATGCTTCCAAATAGACCAGAGAACTGCTAGAGGCACTACCTTCCAGATTACCTTCTCAACCTTTTTCATAGTACAAGCTGACCACCACTGAAACAATCCTTCCACTGAGTTTGGCATAACCCATTGCCATCCCCACCATTCCATAACATGAGACCACAGACGCCAAACAAACGGACACAGGAGCAAAATATGGGGGGTGGTTTCCACCTCCTGTTGGCAAAACACGCAGCTGACATTTGCAGATTCATCCAAGATCCCAATACGCTGCAAGAAACTAGATGTTTTCACCTTACCTTGCCAAGCCAACCAGCCGAAGAATTTGACTTTTGGTGGAGCACAGTTATTCCAAACAGCCGCTGCCGTGTTCCTAACTGGCCCCAAAGATAATTCACAGCATTTGTACATAGATGCAACAGAAAAGACCCCCGATGGGTCAGCCTTCCACTTCCATATATCTGGGCTTAAGTCCGTGGGTACTGGCGCGGCTCTGGTTGCAGCTTGTAGTTTATTAACCTCCTCCTCTTCCCACGCTAGCAGAGTTCTCCTAAAGCCGAGTTGCCAGCCTTGATTCCCGCCTCGTCTGGTGTAAAATTCAGCAACTGAGCCATTCTTTTCCGTAGATAGAGAAAAAAGTCTTGGAAATTCTTCCTTAAGGCACAACTCCCCTGCCCACTTATCAGACCAGAACTGAACTCTCTGCCCATTCTCCAACTGAATTGCAATGTTTGCAAGGAACGCATTATGAATCACTGGCTTGGAGGTCACTGCACAAATGATATCTGACCAGATTTTTGAGATTCTACAATTTCCTTCCGTATGTGGCAGCCAACTCCCACCCCTCATATTATACTTTGAGCAAATGACTTCCTTCCACAAAGAGTGAGTCTCAGCCCCAAACCTCCACCACCATTTCAGTAGTAAGCAAATATTCATGTCCGATGAGCTTCTAAGGCCCAAGCCTCCCAGAGTTTTTGATTTGGCCATGTTAGCCCAGCTAACCATATATCATTTACATGTCATAGTCGAATCATCCAGAAAGAAGAAAAAACAATCACAGGAAAAAAAAAAATGAAATATACATTGGTGATGGAGAGTGGTCCCTGGATTTCAGAATTCTAAGGAACTAGCTAGTGTGTGTGTGTGTGAGAGAGAGAGAGAGACAGAGAGAGGTACAGAAATTTAAAATTAAAAAAAAAAATTACAGGAGATAATTGGATGGAATCGAATGGTGCAAGATGAAACAGGACATGATGGGTGATGATGATAGAGATAAGGTTTTATCTCTAAAACATGGTTCTGGTTGTAGTGTGTGAATGTAAATGGATCATGACTTTTATCACTCTATCTCTATATCTCTCAAATCTACCAAGAATAAATTTATTTATTTATTTTTTTTTTAAAAATCTTGAGCATTTTTGTGTACCGTGTGTGTAGTTATCTTGTTGAATGCTATATTAACCCTAGGAATTAGAAAATATTTTGGTTCATTTCTTGCTTATATTGACCCTATAGGTCTAGTTTTTAAATTGTGTATATTGATTGGATTTTCTTAATTGTTGGTGTAAATATGTTATTTCTGTACTATTAATTGCCTGTGTAAGTGGATTGATTTAAATTAACCATTTTGTATGGCAAGCTACAAATTCAAATTTCAAATTTGTAGAAAGACCAACCCTAAAATTCAAATTTCTATTCATCACTCGCTTGGCTTCAATGCTTGAGGATTACAATAATTTACAAACATAGAATAATTAATCACAGGAAAAAAAAAATGATTGCATAGTCAAGTAGAATAAACTCTTTAGTAATGGGATTCACAGCCTTGGCCCTGTTTGGTAAAAAAAAAATTTAAAATTAAAATTAAAAGTTTATAATAAAAAAATATAAGTTAAAAAGCACTCATCCCTCCACTTCCAAATAATCATCATTTTTCAACTTATTTAAATTATTTCTAACTAATAAACTATAAATAAAAGTTATATCAAATAATCTGACACATACTCTCAAATTAAAATAAGATATAATCAACTTATGAAAGTTGCACCAAACAGATACTTTGAACCACACTTTAAACAATTATCAACGCTAATAAAAGAATTAATATGAGAAATGGGTAAGGAATGACTTGGAATTGATGAAGAGAGAGGATAGAGGTGATGATATGAAACACATTCACCAAGACTAAAAGTATCTCCAACGTTTACGCTTTTTTCATTAAATTAAAGTAAAAACTTGATCTGATGTCGAGCGTTCCAATAGAGAATTTTAAATTTTCATCAAATCACTGGTAAACCGAGAGGGCAGCTAGAAGGATATCTGACCGGTCGACTAACCAGTATAAATTGCAAAGACGTGGATGTCTGAAAGGACAACCGGCCTGTCGTCCGGTACTTTTACACTAACGACTATCTATAGTAATTTAATAAAAGACTCCAGGCATCCACAATTTGATAAAAATTTAAGATATCCACAATTTGATATCAAATTGATAAAAACGTTGTACCATTTTCATCAGTTTTTCATCATATTTAAATTTGTTGAAAGATCTAATGAAGGGTAGGAGACGCTCTAACAACCACAATATACACAGAAACAGAGAGAGAGAGAGAGAGAGAGGGGAGAGGGGAGATGCATCTCCCCTCTCCATATGGAAGCGCCGATCATTGGGAAAATGTTGGCTTTATATGTGGAAAAACAAACGAAAATGTTGACATCTTTTGCCAAGGTGTTGCCATCTTCCAAAACAATAACATATAATTCTATTTATAAATTATAAAATTTAACTAATATTTAGATTTAAAATTAATGTTTTGTGCATCAAATTTCCAACTCCTCTCCCATCTAGTGGAATGGGCTATCCAATCTGGCTTTTGGTTAATGACGGCCTCCTACTTTGATAATTTATTTTGTTTATTTTTAAGTTCGAATATATAAATCATTCATGAAAAAAAATTAAAATAATTTGTAGTCACATAATTATATCGTCATTTTTTTTTCAAAATATTAAATGGTCTATTTTTTAAATTATACTGATCATTTTTTTTAAGAGTATCTAGCAAAATTGTTTTCAAAAAATTATTTTCTCCGAGCATCTCACAAGTGTGTAAATAAAATATATTTTTTATTGTTAAACAATACAGTAGATTTTATTTAAAATTTAAAGAATATCATTAAAATGAAGAATCTCTGGAAAATGTGTTATATTCATATATATATATATATATATAAGCTGTGAACAAAATCGGATATTGAAGTAATTTTGCATATTCAACAAGGCAGCAGCATGTCAACATCCTTTTCTCATCTTCGCGACATACTACTCTCTTGTGTAAATTAAGTTAAAAATATATATAATAAAACTTATAAATTTCACTTAATCATACAAATATCAAAGTTTTATTATTTGCTGAAATAGCTTTGCATATAATCAATGAATATACAACGAATTAATGTTTTAGAAATAAAAATTTAAAAATAAAATATCTTTATTAAAAGTGTTATCGTGGTGTTTTTAACGACAAAATTAAACATGTAATTATGAATTACTATAGGACTAGAATTTTTATCTCAAAAAGTAAAAATAAAGGTATTTTTTAAAACTTTCGAGACAACTTTGAAATTATATTCTAAATATTTTTTGTAACAAAATTTTTGCTTCTGAGAACAAGGTAACGTTTAGTTTAGTTTTAGAATCATGATTTGAGAATGAAATTGTATTTTGAGTTTGTAAGTTGTTGAATCATGATTTGAAAAGAGAAAATTTATTTGATTATGAGTTTTGAAAAGAATTTTGAATTGAATTTTAAATTTTTGAAATGAGTTTTGAAATGAAAAAAATAGTTTGGTTATGAGTTTTGAAAGGAATTTTTAAAACTTAATTCAAAAATTTATAACTCATAATCAAACACACAAATCAAAACTCTATTAAACATTATATTCAAAACTCATAAACAAACTCTTTTTAAAATTTAATTCAAAAAAATAATTATTGAAAAAAAAAATTTATTTAAAAAATTTAAAACTCTCCAAAAATATTTTTTTATTTAAAATATAAAATATATATATTATTTTTGTTAAAAAAAAATATTGAGCTAGTACTTTGAAATTACTTTTGATTGTATATTTAGTTGATTTTTTTAAATTGTTTTGTTCAAAAACAATCTAAAAAAATAATTTCTATATTTAAAAAATATCAAAAACAACTATAATTTTTTGTTTTCAAATAATTGGTTGCAATTGCCTCCACCCCCACCCCCACCCCCAAAACACCCCAAAAAAAAAAAAACTATACAAAGTAAGCGGCCTCGGAATGTGTATTCAAATGTGAAATTCAAAAACTCTGCCAAACATGCATTGGAATGTGTATTCAAATATGGCCTTAGAATCAATTTTCAAAAACTTAAATCAAACATAACATTCAAATATAAGGGTGAAATTATGATTTCAAACTTAAACCAAACAGAGCCAAATTTTATTCCCTAAAACGGCTTATATATTGTAGTGGTGCATGCAATGGGAAAGTCACATATAAAAATAAAAATAAATAAAAAAATGGGCAAAAGCACGAATATAAATCCAAAAATGAGAGCAGACACTTCGCTGCTGTGGTATGCTTTGGGGGAAAACAAAATTTAGTTAGATACTCCAGATTCACAAAAAAATGGAGGTTAGTTCATTCCAGGATGAACAAGTCCAAATTACAATACACTATTACAAAGAGAAGATGAAAAAGAAATGCTAAATTCTTCTTTCCAATTTTAATTTCATGTCTGTCCCGAGACAATAAGGTCTACATTACAAGGGTGCAGAGAATGTAGATTGCTTTGATTAAGAAAGCACAATTGAAAACTTGATGCATGAAGTTACCAGAGGCGATTCTCAACCACGGCATGAACAATGCCTTTCAATGTTTCCTGTATCAAAACCATGGCCATTAGGCATGTCCAGATGTTCTACTACTTCCGATCAACAAAATACAGAGATTTTGAATTATACCACAGAATGGTCCTTGAGACCTAGAGAGAGCACTAATGGTCTGGAAGAGCCAGAGCTACTGCAACCACATCATGGCATGTTAAGAAAATAACGGACTGAATAATCAAATCTAAACGAATGCTCTACTTGAAGCATATATCCCAATAAAATTTGCATGCAAATACATGGTCTGTGAAAGACATATTTCCCACTGGCAATAGAAGGATATTATTTGGTATGAAGGCTCATAGGCATAAGCATGGTTGATAAAATCTTATGATTCACAATTCGATACAAATTTCAACCAAAACAATTTGATTTGTGCTAATGAATCTTAAATAGAGTGGATTTTATAATTCAATTGTGATTCACTACAATTCATTACGATTCAATTTTGTTTGCATAATGCATGATACGACTCGTTTTCACAAAATAGATAAAGAGATCAATTACATCAACATGGTTATATATATATATACAATTTAATTGTATTGATATTTCTTTCATTTCAACCAGTGTGTGTATTTTATATGTATACTATATATACATATATAAAATTATAGATGCTAAAGAAAGTGATTCTTACGTACGATTCACTATTCTAACAAAACGATTCACAATTTGACAACGATAGGCATAAGCATGAAGATTTCCATGAACAAAATAAGAGGTCTACATAAACGAATTGAAATCTGTGGGGAGCATACAGATGATGGCAGAACTATAAAGATAGGTGACAATATACCTTATGTTTTCAATCAGCTGACGAGCACATGCCACTAGCATTGGCTGCATGTATATATTTAGTCGATCAAGCACGTGTGTGACTCAACAAAGATTAAAGTAACAGACTAATAATGCAAGGGCTAGCTTACCTCATCTCGTTTACCGCATATAACAGAGACATTGAAGGTTGGTTGAATTAACATCCCTTCCTCTTTCCTGGCAATCATTAAAGATGTAGATTAGAACTTCCACTAAATAGAAGCTTCATTAAAGACTAAATTCCTACACTCTAAAAGGACGAGACAAAGTAGCATGCTTTTGGCTACGGTTGCAACAATGTATCTAAAAGGAGATGTATTTTATGATTTTTAGTTTCAATTCTTCATTGAAAGAAAAAATCAATAAAAAAATTGCATGCCACCCTTGTCAATCTTTGTAATTGTTGGTGACACAGACGAATTATTTTCAACTGTGGCAGTGTGTTTGCACAACAATAACTTCGTTTTGATAGAAACATGTGAGTTTCGCTTCTTAACCAACATGATTCACTAACACACAAAAATGATTTGGCCTTCTAGATGGAAACAAAATATAGAATTGCCATGCAAGTGAACAGAATTTAGGCTTGGTTTGAGATACCCAAAAAGCTAAAAAGTTATTACTATTTACCAAAAAAAATATAAAAAAAAATAATTTTATACAAAATTATTACAAACAACTCTGACGGCCCATAGGCACAGAGCTGAGTTTTTTAGAAAAATTATACAGGCAGGGTGCACAAAAAACACGGTGTTGTTCGGCCCGTGGGGGCCCATTACAGGTCCCGTTTTGATAATTTGAACCGTTAAATGTGTAGAACTCGTCGAGTACTATATATTAATAAAAAATCACGTTGATCGGATATTGCTAACTACATGATCAAATCAGTTTTGTATAAAAAAATGGATGGTGTTATGATTAACGGTTGAAAAAAAAACTATTCCGATCAGATAGCTATCGATATCTGATCAATGTGATTTTTTACAGACATGTAGTACTCGACGAGTTTTACACATTGAACAGTTCAGATTATCAAAAAAGGACCCGTGAGGGGCCCCCACAGGCCGAAAAGCACCGTCCAATGCAATGCCCAAAAAGTAGGCAACCATTTCTTATCATCAATTCACTCTGCCCAGACAGACGGCCGTACTACCTACTATCCTTATCTTCTCCTACACACTAATTTATACAATTTTTTAATATACATTTTTTCGTAAAAAGTCAAAAAGTTAACCCAAACAACCATTTTTTTTCCCTCAACTTTTTAGTCCAAAAATTCAAAAAGTGCACTTATTTAGGACACCCTAAACAACCCCTAATTAAGCCTTTCTTCTTGGAAAAGGATCGTTTTCACAATAATATAGCAATGATAGCAATTAATTTCACTATATACAGAAATACTAGTAAAATTGGAATACTTTCTTAACGAATAATATAATGTTCTTATATCAATATTCAGACTTCTGAAACCATGAGAAAGATAAGACCACAATGCTCAACGTATTCTTGGGGCAGCAAGAGCAATAAGGATGCAAGATTAATATCAAGATCACCATTCAATATAAGACCAAATAGCAGCAAAAACATAAGAATTTCAACTAGGGCATGCTGATTTTGAAATTTTTTCCCTTCCTTGCCAAGTCTATGATCTGGTTTAAAACTTTTTAAAACAAAAATATAATCCAATCAGATATGAAAAGAACATAGTTATTCCAAACAAAACAGCATGCAGACCTGGCATGCAGTATTGTCCCCATACTTCCTATTTGAGTTGCAATAACCTAAGAAAAAACTCAAAAATGTTAGATGTTCCCCCATCCACAACAATACCTGTAACACCCTGTCCCACATCGGAAGTTTGCATGGGTGATCTTGGGCATATAAAGCACCACTACCTTGCTACTAAATAACTTGGACTTAAGCTTTTGGGTATTATTGGTTGACCCACAAGTTATTTGGGCCAGCAAGTAGTGGGGCGTTACAATACCACAGTCCAAATAAATGGAAGTATAGAACTTACAAGAAAATGATCATCGTAGCTACAAATGACTAAATCCGTTTTATTTCCCAGCCAAAAAAAAAAAATAATAATAAATAAATATAAAAAAAAAAATTGTAAACAAACAACTGATAATCAAAGTTGTGTTGAGTTTCTTGACAAAACATGTTAAGAGTTCAGTTCAAATTAATCGCACTAGGGCATTCACAGGTCGGTTTGGCTCGGGTATACCCTTGGCCCATCATCATCCAAACCAACACCATCGCTTTGGGAAAGCAGTCATCCATTATCCACCGACTCACTGTTCGAAATCAACAGATAAGTAGAAATGCATAAAATTGGAAAGTAACTAAAATAAAACCCAAATAAAAAGGCCTCAGAGAAATGCAACTAGCAGTAAATCAATTCAAGTTGTTGAAACTAAATTTTTTTCTGAACTAGGCATCCCAACAACATATATACTATAAATATAGGTCAAAAGTGGAAAATGAAACTCAACATCTCCATTATGGACAACAGAACAGGCATTAAATCAAACAGGTTGTGTGCAAAAGGGTATACGACTATCGAAAAAGAGCGTGCTATTTTGTGAGCGTAATTCAGATGAAAATTAAGCGGTATATAAGAAAACAAAGCACGTATGTCAGGAAACTGAATAGCAACAATAATCATAGACAGGGAATAAGAAAAGAAAATAGATTCACTTTGATATCAAGCGAGAGCTTCTGGTGGGTTACAGGAAATGGAAGACCAGAACTACCCATTACTATTATCTTCTATGGAGAGAGAGAGAGAAGAGAGAGAGCCTTGCTTGCTGAAGAATTCAGAGATCTACTGATGGCCAAGGTAATCGGGTTTTTTGGGTTATTGAAAAACCAACCCTTCCCTATTGAAAAACTGTTTGACTCCGGTTTAAAATCTGCGATAATTGTTGACCTTTGATCTGACTCCGGTTTATGTCAAGGACACAAATAAGGGCTTTTACATTATCACCAACTAGCCTACCGGCCGTGTGTTATGTACGAAATAATTATAGATATTTATATTTATTTTAATTTTTTTAATATACAAATTATGTTTTTAAAGATTTTTTATAAAAATAATTTAATAATTTTATCACTAATCATAATATATGAGAGAAGTTGAAAAATGTACTGCAATAATTATGCATAGATTCTATCTATAATTATTTGTATGAGGAGATTTTAAATGTTGATCAGGGGATTTTGACCAAATCAATAAATGCAGGCATGTGGAAAGACATGTGGATTGGAAAAAGTTAATAAATACTGATCAGGAGATTTTGATAAAATCAATAATTGCTGAGGTTTTTTTTTAAAAAATCAAGAAATCAAGAAATTTAGATTGGGATATTGGAGCTCCCACAAGGCTTGGGGTTAGAAACCTCATTTTTCTTAATATATAGACTAGCCTATCACCCGTGCTATGTACGAGATAATTATAAATATTTATATTTGTTTCAGATTTTTTTAATATACAAATTTTTTTTTTTTTTGATTTTTTATAAAAATAATTTAATAATCTTATCACTAACCATAGTGTATGAGAGAAGTTGAAAAGGATGCTACAGTAACTATGCACTGGTTATATCTATAATAATTTGTATGAGGGGATTTCGACTAAAGCTTTCAAAAGGCATGTGGATTGAAAAAAGTTAATAAATGCTGATCAGTGGATTTTGACCAAATCAATAAATGCTGACATGTGAAAATGTATGTGAATTAGAAAAAGTTAATAAATGATAAGGTTTTTTATTTTTTATTTAAATCAAAAATTTAGAAAATTAAGATTGGGATATTAAAACTCTCACAAAGCTTGGGGGTTAGAAACCCCATTTTCTTATATATAGACTAACGTATCATCCGTGCTATGCACAGAATAATTATAGATATTTATATTTGTTTTAGATTTTTTTAATATATAAATTATGTTTTTTAAGATTTTTTATAAAAATAATTTAACAATCTTATCACTAACCATAGTATATGGGAGAAGTTGAAAAGGGTACTGCAGTAACTATATACGGATTATATCTATAATTATTTGTATGAGGGGATTTTAAACGCTGGGGATTTTGACCAAATCAATAAATGTAGGTATGTGGAAAGACATGTGGATTGAAAAAATTTAATAAATGTTGATCAGGGGATTTTGATCAAATCAATAAATGTTGAGATTTTTTTTTTAAATAAAAAATAAAAAATTTAGAAAATTCAGATTGGAATATTGAAACTCACACAGGTCTTGGAGGTTAAAAATCCTCTTTTGCTTAATATATAGTATAGATCACTTATTAAAGTGTTTGTTTGGGATGTGCTACATAAGTGTATTTTTAAATTTTTTTGATTAAAAAAATATAATTTTTTTTTTATTTTGGATAATTTTTTGATTTTTTATGAAAATATGTATAATAAAATATTGTAGTAAAATTAAAATGACCATTCTACTTTTGTTGACTTTTTGACTTTTAATCTTTTGACTTTTGGATAGTTAAATTCAAAGGGCAAACTAACAATTTTTCCCTCTAGACTTCCCCCAAATAGTATGGATTTTTTTAACTTTTTTAGTAACTTTTTAACTTTTAACTTTTGTAGGTTATCCCAAACAACCCCTCATCAAATTTAAATGGGAAAAATTAGTCTGAAGTCGCTCTCCCATTTTTAGCAATGGAAGAAATCCACAATATTATTTTTTGATATCTAAAGTCCCTCAATCCCACGCACATTTATCATAGAGAAATTTGATGTATCTCACGTTCTCTATCTCTCTCTCGCCCTTTTTTTTTTTCTCTCTCTCTCTCTCTCTCTCTCTCTCTCTCTCTCTCTCTTCTCGTCGATCTCAACGACGATCTCCTTCCCTAGATCTATCTATCTCTCTCATCCTTGGCTTCTTACTGCCACTGTCGTCCCC
The DNA here is from genome assembly GCA_030407325.1 of Camellia japonica. Lineage (NCBI taxonomy): Eukaryota > Viridiplantae > Streptophyta > Magnoliopsida > Ericales > Theaceae > Camellia > Camellia japonica. The sequence goes on from JAPPVO010000059.1 coordinate 29,680,752, forward strand.
ATCATTGCCTTAGATCGCCACCACCACCATCGCCTTAGATTATGATCGCCGTCGTCATCTCCATCATCGTCTCTTCTTCTCTCTTCTCCAGCCACCACCAGCGTCCCTCATTGCCACTGCTGTTACCACCGTAGCTTCGCCTCTGTCGCCAACAAAGAAGCATGGAGTGGTAGTGGGAACAACTATTCTAGTTGCCGAATCATCAGACGAAAACCCAATTATACCAGCAACAGACTCTGCAATTACCATCACCAAATCTCGCATCGACCGCTTTCTGACCACTAGATCGGCTCATTACCAAGCCAGATGAACCTCTCTCGGCTAGGCTTACAACAATTTCGGCTCTGCCCAAGATGGTTAGACTTTGATTCCCATTTTCAAATTTTTCTTTTTTATTTTTTTTATGATTTGTTTGTTTGTTCGATTGCTTGATCAGTTAAATTTTTATTCATATTGATCTTAGTGAAACAATAAATACATACTAGAAATGTGTTTGGATTGAATTTCTCTGGTTTGGACCAGAGAAATTCTCTAGTTTGAACTAAATTTTCTCTGGTTTCTCTGGTTTGGATTGAATTTTCTCTGGTTTGGATTGAATTTCTCTGGTTTGGACCAGAGAAATTCTCTAGTTTTTCAAATAGTGCATAGTGAATTGCTTTGTATTTGTAAAGTTTAGTTTCAAAAATTGACAATTTTGTTGAAAGAAGTTTTAATTTTCTCTGGTTTGATTTTAGAGTAATTCTCTCTGCACATAATGAGACAAAGGAATTTCTCTGATTTGAAGAGAATTTCTGTAGTTTGGAGATAATTTCTCTGTGAAGTGCAGGGAATTAGACCTGAGAAATTTTCTGTGAAACATAATTTCTCTGTGAATTTTTTTGGTTTGTATCTGTGATTATTTGTTACGTTGATTGGATTGATTTCTGGATTGGCTATCAATTGTGTCTGAACCCTCTGAAGTGTTGGTTTTTTCTTGTTAGATTCGTTTAGATTAGTGTTTATTGGATGATGGGTTTCTGGATATTAGAGTTTCTTATTGATTGAGTAACAATATTACTAGATTTGGTTTCTTCAATTGGTCATAACATCATCAATTTCTCTAGTTTAGAATTTCTTTGGGCAAAGAATTTTCTAATTCCCAGAATTTCTTTGGAGAATTTCTCTGGGAAATTTAAAGAAATTATCTGGATGAAATTTTCTCTAGATCAATGTTGAGGGACCTTAGACATTATAAAAATATTGTATATCCTTTATGTTATAAAATCTTAATATCAGGGACCCTAAAAAAAATCCCTCATTTAAATGTGATAAAAGAATTAATTAAAATAACATTTTAATCATTTTATCAAATTGATACCAAATAAAGGAAGAGTTAAATTTTTCATCAAATCAATAGAGTTTTTGACATTTCATCAAATTTTATAGGTGGGTCGTTGGGCCGGACGTCCTTCAAACAATTGGGCTATTTTGAAAATTACAATAAAAATCAATTTTTTTTATTTTTTTTAAATATGAAAAAAAATAGAGAGCTAATGTGACCTAAAAAAACTAAAAAGCCAAAAAGTTTACTTTTAACCAATTTGTCAAAATTTTTATCTGAGGATGTCTGCCCGAACATCCTCCTAGACAACCAGGATAGTAACAAAATTTTGATAAAATTTTAAAATTTACATTGGAGTATATCAAAATTTATACAGGACTGTGATGGGAACAAGACCCCTAGTCCAGATGGTTTTAACCTAGCTTGCATTAAAAAATGTTGGAAAATAATGAAAGGAGACATAATTCAAATGTTGCATGAGTTTCACACAAATGGTAAGTTGTCAAAGGGTGTCAACAGTTCTTTCATTGTGCTTATTCCCAAGAAGGACAATCCCATAGGCTTGGGGGACTATAGACCCATCAGCTTGGTCACCATAGTCTACAAGATTCTGGCCAAGGTGCTATCTAGAAGACTAAATAAGGTTTTTCCCTCTGTGACAAGTGAAGTGCAGTCAGCTTTTGTGAGTGGCAAGTATATCTTAGATAGGGTGCTAATAGCAAATGAAGTTGTAGATAGGTGGAAAAAATCTAAGAAGAAAGGCATTGGATCTTACACAATTCTAGCTTCTTTGAGAACTAATTATTTTAGTTGGTTTTTTAATTTTTTATAAAATATGTACAAAAAGTAGAGAGAATAAATGATTTTTTGACTATTTTAAAGTATTCAAAAAAATTAACTATTCTTTCTATTTTTTTACATATCTTTTGGTAACAAAATTTAAAAAAAAAAAATTTAACAAAAATAACTAATTTCCAAAACAACTCACAATAATGATGTGAAAATTAAAACACTAATCATATCTTTGTAATAAGTTTTATTTTAATTTTTAAAACTTTATTATTACTTATTTTAATAGTTAAAAATTTTTTATTCTATAACGTCGATTTATAATAAAAATTAAAATAAATTATAAATGCCTCATGAGATTTACTTAAAATATTAATTGTCCTTTATGTTATGAAAATTACAAAAACCCTTTTGTTAGAATTTTTTTATTTAACATAATTAATAATTTTTTTAAAACTATTATCCTATATAACAATAAAATTATTTGAATTATTAATTGAAATATATTTATGATATTGTTAATTGATTTGATAATTTATAATAAAATGAGTAATTTGTTATGCGATGAGAAACTTGAAAGGACGGGATGTAATTTCTAAATTATAAGAGTAATTTGTATTTTAGGTAAGTTTTGGAGAGTGTATTTGTAATTTATTTTAAAAATTATTTAATTTTAATGAAACTTTTCTAAGATTAAATACAAAAAAATAACACCAAATTTGTGTAGGAAGAAGATTGAAAACATCAAATGTGAAATGGGGAGTACTAGGTGAGCATTTCTATGTTTTAGCATATTGCATTGTATGTTGATGTTGCCATGTTTAGCATGTTCACCATAAGGCTAAGTGCTTAAGTGATAAACTATTTGAACGCCTGTGGATGAAGGCTAGTTGCTCGAATTGGGATATTTTGATTAATGTACATTTAAGCCCACTTCTTCAAATGACACATTTACAAACTCTTTTAAAAAACAAATATGAAACCAAATGTTTCAATTCTTGCAAATTAGTCTATACTTGTGTGCACATCACATAGTAATGTTAGCTTAATAAATCGAAACAAGAGCATATAATATAAATAAGATTCACATCATAATTAGTAGAGGCCGATCTTTGATCGGCCGAGCGCGGGTGCTCAATTCATGACCTTCCCCTCTCGTACCCAAGTTCCCGAGCTGAGACAATCTTGATGATGACGGACACATGGCCTTTGGCATGAGTCATGAGTTTCCAAAATTTTTCAAAAATATTTAGGTGGCGACTCTATATCTGGCGAAGCAGTCCATTTTTGACATTTTTTATTCAAAATCGATTTTTCAAAAAGATTTGCCAGATTTGGACTCTTTGGTGTTTATCTATTTCACATTGCACTTGTGAGATCAGATTCAGAACCGCGGGAGTCTGATACTGTAGGGCTTATTCGCCATCCAAAAGGAGTGCGAAATGTCGAGCTACACCTTCCTTTTGTCTGTAACCTTTTACCACAAGTCTTGCTTTATACTTGTCTATTGAACCATCTGCTTTCATTTTTCTCTTGACTATCCATTTATATCCAAGAGGTTTAAAACCGGGTGGAAGATCCACCAATTCCCAAGTATGATTTTGTAAAATGGATTCAATTTCATTATTAATAGTCTCTCTCCACAAAGATGCTTCAGGACCTATCATTGCTTCTTTAAAGCTGTGAGGTTCATTTTCTAACAGGTATGTCAGAAAATCTGGACCAAAGGATTTTAATGTTCTTGCTCTCTTACTTCGTCTCGGTTCATCATCAGTTAAATCCTATTGGTTGAGACCATTACTAGTCTCTTGTGTTTGATTGTCATTAGTCTCTTGACTTTGTGTACAATCATAAGTTCTTTTCTGTGAACTTAATTCCTGTCTTTTCTTGTAAGGAAAAACATGTTCAAAAAACACAGCATTCCTTGACTCTATAATAGTGTTCACATGTATATAAGGTATTTTTGATTTATAAGTCAGAAACTGATATGCACTATTATTCTGAGCATAACCAATAAACACACAATCCACTGTTTTTTTGTCCTATTTTAGTCTTTTTCGGAACAGGAATTTCTACATTTGTCAAACACCCCCATACTTTTAAGTATTTGTAGGAAGGTGATCGACTTTTTCACAATTCATAAAAAGTGCTATTCGTTTTCTTGTGGGGTATTCTATTAAGAACATAATTAGCAGACAATATTGCTTCCCCCCACAAGTTCTGCGGTAAGCCTGAACTTAGTAACATGGCATTCATTATTTCTTTAAGGGTTCTATTCTTCCTTTTAGCAATTTCATTTTGCTGTGGAGAATAAGGTGCTGTAGTTTGGTGAATAATGCCATGTTGTGCACAAAATCCATTTAAAGGTACATCATATTCACCACCCCTATCACTTTTAACCATTTTAATGGTTTTATCAAGTTGATTTTCAACTTCAGTTTTATAGAGTTTAAATATGTCTAAGGCTTCATCGTTACTTATGAGTAAACATACATAACAATATCTTGTGGAATCATCGATAAATGTTATGAAATACTTTTTGCCTCCTCTAGTTTGAACAAATTTAAGATCACATACATCAGTATGAATTAATTATAGAGGTTCGGTTTTTCTTTCAACCGATTTAAATGGAGCCTTAGTTAGTTTTGCTTCTACACAAATCTCACATTTGTGATTAGGATCAATTTCAAACTTTGGTATATAATTTAAACCAATTAATCTACGCAAAGTATCAAAATTTACATGTCCTAATCTACCATGCCATAAATTTGACTTAAGAATATAGGCAAAAGATGTGTTATTCTTATTAACAGAAAGTTTTGGTACAACAGTCATTACATTTAACTTGAAAACATCATCACTCATGTATCCCTTATCAAGATACATACCACTCTTTGTTAATACAAATTTATCAGACTCAAATACAAGCCTAAAACCATTTTTACTTAACAAAGAACCAGAAACTAAATTCTTTCGGATGTCTAATACATGTAGTACGTTATTGAGGGTCAATTCTTTTCCCGATGTCATCTTCAAGACTACTTTCGCTTGTCCAGCCACAACAAAAGTAGATGAATTTCCCATGAATAGTTGCTCACCATTTACAGCCTCATTATAAGTAGTGAACATTTTCTTGTCTGCGCAAATGTGTTGAGTTGCCCCAGTGTCCCTACCATTCCTTAGGATTTCCAACCAAATTAGCCTTAGACACCACATCAGAGAGATTGATGTCATTTACCCCATCAGAGATGTAATCAAGTTCTGTCACATTAGCTTGATTGGTAGTCTTCTTGCTTGTACTTCTGCAATCCTTCTTAGGCGGCGACAATCAGAGGCACGATGTCCAGTCTTGCCACAGTTATAATATTTTCCTTTGAACTTCTTATTGCCATTGTTGTCCCCTTGTTTAGGATCGTCTCTAGCAAACTTCTCTTTTTGTTATGTGGTTTGGGCACTTGTTCAACCACATTAGCCTTGGACTCAATGGGATTTTTACCATTCATCTTTTCAGCCTTACGGTTATCTTCCTCAATTCTTAGTCTTATAATCAGTTTATCCATGGTCATCTCTTTGCATTTATGTTTTAAATAGTTTTTGAAATCTTTCCAAGCCAGTGGTAATTTTTCCACTAACGCAGCGACTTAGAAAGACTTGCTCAGAGACATACCCTCAGCATGAATGTTATGTAAAATTAATTGAAAACTTTAAACTTGAGAAATTACCGTCTGGGAGTCTACCATAACGAAGTCCAGAAATTTACCGACAATAAATTTCTTTGTGTCGACATCATTTGTCTTGTATTTTTTCTCTAAAGAATCCCACAATTGTTTTGCTGTTTTTAGAGAGCTGTAAACATTATACAATATGTTGTCAAGACCATTGAGGATGTAGTTTCTGCACAAAAAATCAGAATGTTTCCAGGCGTCTACAGCAGCAACAACTTGCTGATCACTTTCATCCTCTTTAAGTACTGGAGCCTCTTCACGGAGAAACTGGGTGTCACAACCCAAACCCGCCCTTGTAGGTTTAGCACCGTAACCGGCCAGTAATCCATGGATTACCAAAGGCCTCAGAACAGATTAGCAAATAATAAGGGGCTACGGAAGCAATATTACAAAATAAACAAGGTCCAATGAGCTGTGATAACGTACATGGGACAGAACATTTCAAAACTTATATATATATACATAACATGCCAGTCAAGATACACAATATTTACAAAACTGTACATCCCAAGACCTGTCTGTACAAAACTTATATAATGACTAGCATGAGTACAAAAATAGCCATAGCATTACGCTTCGTTCGGAACCTCCTCGGGAGACACAACAGTTGGCTGACAAAACAGAACAGAAGGCCATCAACTCTAGCCCTGGTCATGTGCCGTCTCACATATATACATAATATAAACTGTGAACGAAAGCCCAGTGAATAATAGCAGAGTAAAGGGTTTCAATGAATGAGTTCGTACAGATTCAGAAAACACAATTCAGATTTGTATCAAATTCATCATTTGTCCAGATCATGTACAGACAGAAATCATAAGTCATGATTAAGTTTACGTGATACATCCATTAGCATTAACAGAACAGAACAGAACAGAACAGAATGCATACGCGTGAGGTTACGAATAACCAGTTCCATAAAGGAACCGCCGGATCCAGGTAACAGAACAAAATAGAAGCTGAGCCCCCGTGATAGGGCCTCCGGTACGGGTAACAGAGTGCAGACATAAATAAGTTCCATAAAGGAACCTCCGATACCAGGTAACAGCTAACAGATATCACATGATGCTAAGGATGTCACGAAATACATATCAGAAATTGAACAATCATTCATTGTACAGAACATATCATTTTGGAAAACATATCTTGTTTTATCACACATAAAGTAGATATAGTTTGAACATAACTTTACTAAGTTATTACTCACAGTTGGTCTTGAAACAAACAGACGGAGCAGATAGGTCAGACAAAACGCGGCACGTGACCTACATAACGCATAACATATACACACTTAAAACACACATTCTAATTGTACAAAACTTACGTCGTTGGTTCTTAGAGTGTTTCTAACCTTAAATCCTCACTATGGAATCTTAAACATGGCCTAGGAATGCTTAAAATGGAATGAGTATGCAAAGATGACTTGGAAAACATTTTTCAAAACTTGTTGAAAATAGGGCTCTCGCTCGAGCGAGGCTTCCTTCGCTCAAGCGAGCTTGTCAAAATAGATGGGTCGCTCGAGCGTAGACTCCTTCGCTCGAGCGGTCTGTAAAAATGCAAAAGTACTGGTTATTGGAATTTTACACCCGATGCACACTCGATGCTCGCTCGAGCGTGAGACACACCCTTCACTCGAGCGTAGGTCTTGTCGCTCGAGCGTGCGTCTGTGTGCACCAAAAACCTGAGAGCTTGCAATGTAGGCTCGAGCCACCATTCCTTCACTCGAGTGTAGCTCTGAACAAACGATGGTCGCTCGAGCGTGGAATCCTTCACTCGAGCGAGGAAGCCAGATTCTGGAATTTCCAAATTTGCCTCCCAAGCTCAAACCAAGCATTCAACACCCCAAATCTCCACCTCTTGGGTCCATTTTCTAGAAAAACACTCTAAACTCATAGTATAACATGTTTTGAAGACCAATTTGAGAAATCAAAGCCCAAGGGTGAGTCAATCGAACACCAATTCAAATAAAACTTCAAGAACAAAATTTAAATGTAACATGCAAGTGTTCATTCTAAATTCAATGCTCTAAAACATGACCAAATGTAAGATTGAGCTCTAAATCATGATGAATTCATGGACTAAGGCTAGAATATGGGCTTGCATGCAAGAACTTCCATGAAAACACTTCAAAATGCCAAGATATGAACATGCATGCATGATATAGACTTCAATTCAACATGTTTAAACCAATTCTTAACTCTAGGCTCAAAATTAACATGGACCATGCAAGACACAATTTAAATTCATAAACCAAAGGTTGAATTCCTTACCTAGGTTCCTCAATTTCAAGCCTAGAAGCCCAATTATGCAATGAATTCTTCAAATCTTCTAAGTCTCAAGCAAATTTCTAGATAACTCAATCTTGTTTCCAACTCTTAAGCTCTCTCACGTTTTGGTCCCTAGATGAAATGGAAAGTGATGCCAACACATGTAATTGAAGACAAAACAATGGTCTAGTAATCCCACTTAATGGCATTATGATAATAAAGCCAAACTAATGTAATTTAACCTTATTTAATCTAATTTAATCGTACCAAATCGAATTTAAATTAAACCTACCATAAAATCATATAAATTCTAATTAACACATAACACTAATCAATTTCAGAATCGGGCACCGATAAGGCTTTCAATTCGCAGTTCCAAGTCAAAACATGAACAGATCGTTTTATGGCAAACAGATAAAAACACAAAGATAATGCAATGCATACGCAAATTAATCCCAAATTCCTTCTAAATTACAGTTAGGCATACTTAATCATCTTTTAGCATTAATCGGAGGTCGGGGTTATTACACTGGGCCAGATTAAGAGTTGTAAGATAGAACAGCATTTTCTACTGCCATCTCTTAAACTCGGTACCATTAATTTTTTTCGATTTTTTTCCATAATTTATTGGAACTTGAACATGGTTTTGGATAGGGACGGAGTCGTTGTAACAATTGGAGTACCACTTTCAGTTGCAGCAGCCATAATATCTTATTACAAAAAAAAAAACCAAAAAAAAAACCAAAAAAACCAAAAAAACCAAAAAAATAAAAAAAAAAAATAATTTTACTTTTCTAGTTACTAATAAAAAAAAAATAAATACTATACACTAAATTTCTATAACACTACTACACAAAATAATATTTTGAAATTGTTAATGACAATAGTATATTGCTACTATTTGTCAAACAAAATAAACAGTATATTACTACTATTTATCAAACAATATATAACTACTATTTGTATTTTTCAACCAGAATATCACTTTGTAAAAGCACAGAAAAATTAATACAATGAAGACACAGAAAATTAATTTGTCTTAAGATTGTTGGCCAATCTTCAAAGTATTAAAGGAAAGAGAGAGACTGTTTAATTACAAAAATCAAATTAGTATAAAAATAAAATAAAACAACAGATTCTTATTTTTATTACAAAAACAAAATCAAAATCTGATAAAAATAAATAAAATAGAGAGTAAATTAATTACATACCTTATTAATCTGTCGAACAAATTTTTGATCAAGTCAAGTGTTTAACACTGTGTCCTTAAGACAGATTCATCCTCTCCACGGTGTTTTCAGATTGTGGACGTCTATCTCCCAAGATAAAATGATCAACAGTGAATAGTAGCAGCACTACAACCTATTCACACAACGAACACATTTTGTGTTTACACTCTTTCTCATAGAAAAAAAAATAATGTAGCAGAATGCAGAGAGCAATGGCAGATTATTGGACGAAATTTTTTGAGTACAAAACCAAATGAGAGACTTGTCTATTTATAGGCTCAATGGTGGCTTTTTAGTTTGAATTCAACAGGTAGCAAACCTGTTTGAACAAGTACAAGACCTGTTCGGTTTTGAATGAATAGATACAGTTTGAATTTTGAACAGATAAAAAATTGTTTAGGTTTGAATTTGAATAAATTCGGATATGTTTGGACAGATATGGAACCTATACCAAACTTCTGAAGAGGTGCAAACAAATTTGAATTTTTCCAACCAAAATTTGAAATTAAAACTGTACAGCTTTTATTTTATCAAAAAATAAAATTAAATTCAAATGTTTTTGCCCCAAAAAGTTAAGTATTAGGCTGGACAATCCCAACCTCACATCACGCACTACGCACCTGTGGCTCGTCTTTTTCGTGCCCCCTTTCGGAAGGTTTGAAAGAAAGGCCTCACAGTTCGGATTCTTGTGGTTCTGAATCTAATCTCACAAGTGCAAAGTCAAACTGATAAACACCAAAGAGTCCAAATCCGGCAAATCGTTTTGGAAAATTAATTTTTAGTATCAAAAATACCAAAAATGAACTGCTTTGCCAAATAAAGAGTCACCACCTAAATATTTTTTTTTTTTTCGAAATTTAGGAAACCCATGACTTGTGCCGAAGGCCATGTGTCCGTCATCACCAAAGTTGCCTCGGCTCGGGAGCTTAGGTACAAGAAGGGAAGGTCATGAATTGAGCACCTCCGCTCACCCGATCAAAGATCGGCCTCTACTAACCATGATATGATTTTTTATAAATATTATGTGTTCTTATTCCGGTTATTAGCTAACATTACTATGTGATGCGCACAAGCAATTATAGACTAGTTTGCTTAATTTGGAACAATTCAACTCATGTTTGTTTGTGAAAATGGTTTGAATTTGCCACCTCAAGTGGGCTTAAAGATTATAGATTTGCCACCAAATATAGTGGGCTTAAAACATGATTTGCCACTCAACAAAGTGGGCTTAAAACGTACATTTGTTGAATCGTTCCAATTCAAACAACAAGCCTTCATCCACAAGCATTCATGTAGTTTAGCAAGTAAGCATATAGCCTCATGGCAAGCATGCTAATCATGGCAACATTCACACTTATGCAAGTATGCTAAAGCGTAAAAACTCACCTAGTACTCCAAGCCAAGAAGATATGAGTTAGAAAAATATGCATGATTCCTAACTATACAAGATGCCTAATGCAACACATGCGATAGTGCAATTAATAGGCTCGGCTACTAATATGGCATATGAATCGATTTGATAACATGCGGTTAAATACGTATTCAAAGAAGTATTGAAATGGCAATGAAGTTTGAATGATGTGCCGAGCCTCGGTGCATGCAATACAAATGAATGGATGCAAGCATAAGGTATGCTAATTTGGAACATGTCCCTAATCTAACCATCGAAAGCGATTAAATAAAAGGGAGAAAGACGTGGGGTTGGAAGACATACACACAAGCACGCACACTTATTACAACATTATGCCCTCACAAAAGGAGGGTCCGAATGAATAAGCTAACTAGATAGTTACGCTAATTAAGCTAACTAATACAAAGCGAAATTAATTAACTATTCTAGTTAACTAATTATTACAAACCGAAATCGAAAAACGAGTTAAACTAACTAATTATTACAATACTTTAATTAACAAGAAAACTAATTAATTAATTTACAACACAAATGCACACAAACTAAGCATGTAAGACATTAAACTATGCTGTCCCTGCTCCGCCTCGGGAAGTGGAAGATGCACATGCTTGGTTTTGGCCCGAAAAGACCTCTGTTTTGCTCTTGAAAGCCTCTGTTTGCAGGGTTGAGCATTTTCAAAATCTTTATGCTCCATCTTACCAAAATCAATTGAGGTTTACATCAGTGACCTACCGGAAATGGATGAATGCTGCCGGCCTTCTGCCAGCCAAAAAGTTGAACTGCCGTCTATCTATGGTGCACTATCGGCCATGGATGGTGGCCTGCTAGCCACTGATGCATTGGATCACCATGCTGCAGTAGAGTACAAACAAAGCAAAAAGGGGATTTTTCCGAGGGTTATCTGCACACTTTGCCTCTCCTCTTCATGGGAAAATCAAAGGAGGGACAAAATTTGGTTCATAAACCATCAATCAAGCAATTTCATTGCATGATGGCTTGTGAAACCAATTGTGCAAGTTAAATAAATGCAAAATGAGACCAAAATGGCCATCACCCTATCATGCATGATCAAGGGCAATAGAGACCAAGGAAAGTGGCACATTTCATCATTTTTTAGTATGAAATGTCCCATTTTCCTTGTGTTCAAATTAACGTCCGATTTGAACACATGCAATGCAACACAAAGAGATGCTTATCTTGCCTCTTTTACTTATCAATTTTGTTTACCCATTTTGATTACCAAGTCATCCTTTAACCAATTAAGTCCTTTGGTAAGTGTCCTCTAATGGAAAGAGGGCTTAAACCAAAGGTTGTTTTAGACATGAAAGAGACCTCATGCCGTTGGTAATGAACCCCAAAAGGGATTAAACCATTAAGCACAAAACCTCAATTTCATGCTTCAAACAAGCAAATGGTTTGAAACACTTTCAAAGAAAAATAAAACCAAGAAAGGATGGAGATTGCAGAGATGATTAAGTGTTGGAAATGAATGATAAAAGCTCTAAAACATGCAACCAACTCAAACCAATGGTGGTTAAAGTCTTAAAACACTAAGCTAGTGAAGGAACTTACACTATAACTATGCAAAACAAGACTCAAAAGGGACCAAACAGCCAAAACAGTTCTAAACAGAGTGTAAAACAGTTGGAATGAGAGCGCAAAGCTAAGCAAACAAAACTAAGCTAATACATGGGGCTAACTAGGCATGCAAACAAGACACGAGGAGGGGAGGCTAACCCCTCCAATTTTAAACTTCAAAATGAGTTTTTTACCACTGAAAAACCTCTGAAATTTAGCGGTTAAAAGGCCCAAAAAAGTTGATTTGAAAGTGTTGAACAAAGGCACAAAAACCTTACAAATTAAGAATCAAGAAGGGTGAACCACTCCCTAACTAAAAAAGGCCTCAAACCACTACTTTTAAGCCACAAAAACAGAACTTTTTTCAATTTAAAACCAGCCCCAAAATAGTAAGAAAAGATGGTAAAACAAGTATATTGAAACAAAGTAAACAAGGTAAGTGTTATACCTTTGAAGCAAAGCTCAAGTTTAGGCACCAAACCAAGCTAAAACCACTTGCTAGAGCTCAAAGAGGGTCTCAAATAACCTCAGCCCAAAGATAAGCAAATTTGATTAAGGTAGTGTATGTAAAAGTGTAGAGAAAACAAGCAACTAAGCACAAAATTGCAAGAGAGAGATAGAGAAATCTAGAGAGAGAGAGAGAGAGATCTTTGTTCCAAAAATTTTAACCCTCAAAAATGGGAAAGGAACCCCCCTATATATACAAAATATGAATTTCATACAAAGAGATCTAGCCCTTGACGTGTGAGTAGATGCAAGCCTCTGTGTAACTAGCTGGCACAAAATATCTGCAAAAAACACTAGTGGTCGGCCGACCATCAGTGATGGCCGGCAAGGCACATCAATGGTTGGCAGGCCAAAAGCCCTAGCCGGTATCCCTCATAGATGGCCGGCAGGCCACCAAAGACTGAAGGGGAGAGAGGCCAAGACATGGTCCAAAAAGGAGACAAAAAAGATGTAGAGTTTAGAAAGCTCAAACCTGTGGCGTTCTGTTGAGGACTTTGAGCGCTCGGCGAGCAATCAGACTCGTCATCGAATGTATCTGCAAGAACATCCAAGTCTTGAAGGGCTGTCAAAAATGGGGTGTCTACAGTTGCCCCTCTTTGACAGAGCTCGAAGTCATGAAATGACACGAGTGAATGTCAAACCACAAAGACGACCCATTTTGACAAGGCCGCAAGACTTGGACAAACAATCAAAACAGAAATAAACGGTTGTGCCTGCAGGCTGCCTACGTATCCTTTTGCAAGGAATCAAACCAGCGTAGTTCTGGGGCAAAAATGCAAATGGTGTGCAAGATGCCAAAACATAACTTATGATCATGCAATGAGGCCGTGTGCAATGAAACATTTTAAATGCAAATGCTATGCAATGAAAATGCCATATTCAAACAAACCGAAAACAAGGTAAAACATCCCAAACATGGAAAGAAATAAGTAAATGAACACACCGCACCTGAAAACTACGAGCCAAACCACATTTCATGCAGAAAGGATGTAAGAAAATTAAAACAAGCTTAACTACACGACACGCAGGAAAGGCGAAGGGCGACATAACCATCGGGCTTACCCAAGGTTTCAACCAAGATCCTAACGCGTTGCATGCGCAAGGCGGGAAAGTGGTATAAACACCGGGCGCACCCGAACGTTTTTAACCAATGCAAACAATCCTAACGCGTCTCACGCGAGAGGAGAAAATGTGGTATGAACACCGGGGCGCACCCGAATGTTTTGAACCGAAGGGGTTGGTGTGAACACCGAGGCGCACCCGAATGTTTTTAACCAAAAGGAGGTGGTGTAAACACCGGGATGCACCCAAATATTTGTAACCAAAAGGAGTGGTGTAAATACCGGGGCACACCCAACTTTTTTAACCAAAAGGAGTGGTGTAAACATCGGGACGCACCCAAACGTTTTTAACCAAAAGGAGTGGTGTAAACACCGGGATGCGCCCCAAATATTTTTGACCAAAAAGAGTGATGTAAACACCGGGATGCACCCCAAATGTTTTTAACCAAAAGGAGTGGTGTAAATACCGGAAGCATCCAAATGTTTTTAACTAAAAGGAGTGGTGTAAACACCGGGACGCACCTAAATGTTTTTAACCAAAAGGAGTGGTGTAAACACCGGGACACACCCAAATGTTCTTAACCAAAAGGAGTGATCCTAACGCGTCTCACGTAGAAGGAGAGGGAGTAAAACGATGCGATTCGAAGAGCACAAATGACTTTACCAGGAACTCCGCTGAATGAACCATACATACAATATCGTACCTGCGTAAGAAAGAAACTCAACAAGTATAACATATTAAGGGTGCATATTTTATGCACAATTTCAATAATGTTAAGGCATGTTCTATGCAAATGTATTGACAAGATGTTCTATGCAAGATAAATTGAAATCATGTTCTATGCATGAAGGGAAAAGTGCATATTCTATGCGTAAAAGCAGTTGCATGTTCCATGCTGAATTCGAATACATATTCCATGCGTAATTCAAAACAAACGCATATTTCATGCATAATTCAAGAACGAACGCAAGGCGCGTATACAATTCCCATGAAATGCACGCCTTACAACAACATATGTGAAATGCATATTCTATGCCACAAAGTGAAGTACGTGTTCTATGCAAGAATGAATAGGTCATGCACATTTTATGCAAGATATCGAAGCATGATTTGATGAAAACAAACTCAAAGGCAACTTTTGATTCACCTCTCGGAAGAATTACAATGTGTTTAAGGATACACCTCGTTCACGTTGACAAGTAACAAACATCGCGTACCGAAAACACAGTTTCGAGCTTCCGTAGAGGCATTCTGAACCAAACAATGAATAATCCCTTCACTTCTTGGAAATCAAGGACACAAAACAGCATCAAGAACCCCAAGAAAGCTGCCGGCCACTTGCCGGCCATGAGAAAAAGCAGCCGGTCAGGTGCCGGCCAACAGTGAACATTCCTGGCCATCGATGAGCCTTGTTGGCCATCGATGGCAGATTGAGGGCAATATGGGGAATTCGGCTCGGGCCTTTAAGTATGAGCCACTAGGGCTCATTTCCTCACTTCCCCTTGCTCGAAAATCCCCTCCTTCTCTCTCTAGGCCTTCCTTCTCTCTAGATTTTCACTTTATACGCGTTTTCCAATGCCCTACGCGAAGTTGATTCGCTAAATCCCCTTTGTTTACTTCACTTTGAACTGATTGAAATCCAATTTCAGAGTTTCTTTCCTCATTTCCACCATTCTAGGTTCATTTTCCTCGAGTTTCTCTCGAGTTTTTTGCATTTTTCCCGGCTTTGACTTTTCCCTCCATTTTTTCTCTCCTAAGGTTTGATTTTTTCCAAGTTTACCCTTTTTCTTCATTTTTCTTCACTTGTCACTCATTCCGCACCTATTTTTAGATGATGAACGAAGTTCCTCATGACGGGGGTCCCCCGGAGATTTCCCCGTTGGTTCCACCTATGCCGGAGGTAGAGGAGTCGATAATTGATCTTGAGGCTGACTTAGAGACAGAGTTTGAGCCCGAGGCCGAGCCAGGGCCGCTACCACCGAGGGTTCGGCCTTTCGATGCGGCGTGGTGTCACCCACAAACACACATACTGCCTACTTCCGAAGGCATCAGACGCTTCATCAAGTTCGCCCGCGGTGCGTCGGAGGACCTTTTGTTGAGGAAGCCAGAGTCTCACTTATCGGCCATTGCCATTGAGGTAAGAACTCTATTTTCAAACATTCTACCTTTCTTTATTTGAATTTCTTGCATGCCCTTTTATTTGAATATGCTATCATTACTGCTTTATCCAACTGTACCCTGTTTACGACATTTCTTGCACTGCTTTGTATTTGGATCCACTCGACTGCATCATATACCCTGCCTTTATCTAACCATGCACTATTTTCATCTGATGCATTCATATACCTAGTTGTATTTCATGCATCGCCCTTATCTGATACATTTCATACACTGCCTTCATCTAATGCATTCATACACTTTTTTTTTGCCACAAAGCGAGTCTCGCGTCTTTAAAGGCTATGGCGTTACGATTGTCAGAGATTGGTATGACGAGCTCCCAGCTGGAGTTCAAGACATCATTGACGGGGCTAGCTTTGGCCTCTTTTGTTCTGGCTTGACTCGGGTTGTTGCCAGTCGTCTCCTCCTAGGAGCATTGTTGGAGAGGTGGTGGGATACCACTAATTCCTTCTATTTCTCCACCGTAGGGGAGATGACGATGACTCCTTACGAATTTTCCATGATCACTGGCTTAGACGTAGGGGGCAATTTGATCCCTATTGATACTGATATGGAGGAGTGGGAGGTGGCTTGGTTCGAGCTGCTAGGGGCATACCGATCGATATACCGAGCAGGGATAGTGAGATACACTTGGTTCGTAGAGCGCTTCAGAGGAACTGAGCCCAAGACAGCAGAGAGACTGAGTAGTACGCTAGGGCTTCCTGATGTTTCTTTTTGGTACCACCTTGTTTTTGAACAGGTGGAATACCGTTGGCCTGTATTTGCTGAGTGCCCTGGTGACCCTTCATCGGCTTTATTTCTACAACTGGGACGGAGCTGGTCTCACCACATTGTACGGATACATGAGCTCCACCTCCTGCCTGCAGGGAGGCCTGATTGAAGGCTACTGGCGTGCCTGGGAGGTACACACCTCAGTTTTCTCTTTACACTTCACATTTATTTCTTCACAGCTCTTGCTTTATATCTGTTCAACACCTATGCTTTCTGCTTTGCACTTTCTGTACCTGCTCAATACTATATTGATCACATACCACTGTATTTTTCCATTTTCCATACAGCTATGGGTATATGCATAATTCCCGATTCTCGCCCCAGAGCCTGTCGTGGAGCTTCCGTTGACGGTACCTTACTCATAGATATATGATGGCTAGTTTCACCGTAGGACTCGCGAGCCTTTCACCTTGTCGCGGTACTTTGATACAGTAGGTACCCATGAGGTATTCTGAAAGCACAATTATTTCATTTCTACTTTGAAAATATTCACTTAGCAGCTAACAACAACTAATACTCTGTACAACTTCTGTTTGCAGATCAGGTGGCAGCCATGGGCCTTGATGCCAAGGGGGGTGCGAGGCCAGTTTGCCAACGCATGGGCCATTTCCCGCTACCATATCCTACTTGAGGGTCCGATTTGACGAGCCTGGTTCTTGGATAAGCGCTTCCTGTGCCAGATTATGGACGTGGCAGACCCAGTCATCCCGATGGCTCTACTAGAGTCCATGCAGTGCATAGAGAGCCTATCTGCTGAGGAGGTCATCCAGTTTATGGTGGGCCTCGAGGTTAACTTCTTCTGAGCAGAGGGTGACAATTCAGACTTCATCTTGACACACCTGATGCCACTTCTGACGGGTGTTCACGGAGGTGAGGAGGCGAGGGCTCCTGTCGGGAGGGCGAGGCATAGAGTGACTCGAGCGAGTAGGGCTCGAGGTAGAGGGGCTTCCTGAGCGGGGCTGAAGGCTAATTGGCCAAAGCTCCCCACCACGTTGACTTGCTGGTGACACACTGGGGAGCCCTACCAGGTCCCGATTGAGCCTGCAACGGCTGGTCATGAGCTTGTCGGGGTCTGAGGCCTGACTCCAGCATGAACCACACTTTAGCACTTGCATTTCGTATTTCATTTTAGATATATTTATAGCAAATACTAATCAATCAAATACATTTGCAAGCATCGATCGAGTATACAGGAGGTGCCCTCGAGCTGATAGCCTCGATGATGGGGATGATACAGAGGAGAAAGGCGCTGCTCAGCCTCTATGGTATCCCGGTAAGTTTCTTCAATTTTCCCTTCCAGGCAATAACTTTCCACTGACACACTAAGTCCACTGACACACACACTGACACTACTGAAAACATCCCACACTATACTGATACATTGCATTGATAGGCCATATCTGACACACTGCACTTGTATACTGTATTCACACACTGTATCTGACTTCTGCATATACTCATTCTGCATACTTTACTTACATCTGATATACATGTTATAACTGATACACAATAACTATCGTTTCAGATCCCATCCATGCCGATGGCACCAGCGGGAGCTGCTGCACCTGCACCAATAGTATCTCCCCCAGCAGCAGGGGGGAGAGAGAGAGAGACGGAGTCCGGCACACGGCCGAGGCAGAGGCACCAGAGACAGGAGCGGCCCTTCAAAGCCCATTTTGAGTGATGATGATGTCGAAACGAGCGACTCTGAAGAGGCAACGAGTCAACATTCAGATTCATCTGAGAGTGGAGATAATGAACTTGCCCCTAGGGTCATGGATGGGAGCTCAGTTATCTTTTAGCACCAAATCTCCTTCTTTGAGATTCCATCCCTTAACCTTCTTTTTAAAAGCCCTGGCAATCCTACGTTGATATCCCTGAACATGGTACAATGCTTTCAGTCTTCTCTCGTCAAACAACATGAATTCTTCGAACCTGCTCTGTTGCCAATCCGCCTTTGCTATTTGACACTCAGCCATAACTTGCAGCAACGAAACTTCTATTTCAATCGGCAGAACAGCTTCCATCCCATAAACAAGGTAGTAAGGAGTCGCCCTAGTAGACGTCTGAATTGAAGTCCTATAACCCGAGAGTGCAAATGGCAATTTGTCTAGCCAGTCCCTGTAGGTCTCAACCATCTTCTGTAAAATATACTTGATGTTCTTGTTGGCGGCCTCAACAGCTCCGTTGGTTTGCGGCCGATATGTGGATAAATTATGAAAAGCCACGTTATATTTCTCCAACAAGTCGATCACTTCTTTCTTGAAATGGGAGCCATTATCTGAAATGATCTCGTTTGGGACTCCATAATGGCAAATGATGTTGTTTCGGATGCACTTAGCCACATGCGCTGCCTTCAACACTATATAAGATTAAGATTTCACCGACTTTGTGAAGTAATCAATTGCCACTAGAATGTATTCATGCCCATTTGACCCTTTCGGTGTGACTACGCAGATGACGTCGATTTCCCAGACTAAGAAAGGCCACGGCGAAGTCATGTTGTACAGCTTCGACGGTGGGATATTCATACGATTGGCATGAATCTGGCATTTGTGGCATCACCGAACAAAACCGATACAATCCTCATCCATAGTAGACCAGTACTAACCTTGCTTGAGAATCTTCCGGGCTAACATTACTCCGTTCATGTGCGCTCCACACTCTCCTCCATAGATGGCCTCCATTAGGCGCTTTGATTCCTCTGCGTCGACACATAACTTGTGCATTCCCAGATGACCCCTCTTATATAGTTTACCTCCGCAGATGATAAATTCAACGGCCATTCACCATATTGCCCTCTTATCTTTGACATTTGCCCCTGGTGGATAAACCTCATTTTTCAAGAAGTTCCAGATGTCATAAAACCAAGGGTTTTGATCTTGTACTTCATCTATTGCGGCAATTGACTCGTAGGCCAGCGTATATCTCTATTCAATAATAATCGGATGCATCCGGACTCCAAAAGGGATGTCTATCATAAAAGATAGAGTTGATAAGGCATCAGCAAACCTGTTGTTCTCTCTTAGTAGATACGTAAAGGTCAGCTTCTCAAACCTAGGAATCAGAACGTCCAAGGTTTGGTGGTAGATCTTCATCTTTTCTTCTTTGACTTTCTAGTCTCCTTTTGTTTGAGAAACAAAAAGGTTCAAGTCCCTAATGACGTCCAACCTTTTTGCCCCTAGTTCCAAGGCGACTTCCAAACCAGCGATACATGCCTCGTACACTGCTTCGTTGTTAGATACCTTGAACCAGAGTTTGAAGACTAAGGGTATATGGGAATTGTTGGGTGCTATCAGTAACATCCTTATCCCATAACCGTACTGATTAGACGCTCCGTCAAAGTACATTGTCCAAATCTCTTCCTCGACTTACAGAATAGCTTCATTGGGAACAAGTATTCTACCGCTTCATCCTCTTCTACTAGGTGATCTGCCAAGAACTCAGCTACCACTCTCCCCTTGACAGACTTGCGAGTAACATACTTCAAATAAAATTCAGAGAGAAGAAGCAACCAACGGGCTATCCTACCCGTAAGCGCTGGTTTCTCGAAGAGATATTTGATGGGATTTAATCTCGAAACTAGAATTACGGAGTGAGCTAACAGGTAGTGCCTCAACTTCCTGGTAACCCATACCAAGGCTAGGCAAGTTTCTCTAACTAAGTGTAGCAGGTTTCATAATCCAGTATTTTCTTGCTTAGGTAATAGATGGCTTTCTCCACCTTATCCTTAGATTCTTGAGCAAGCATGCATCTCATCGTTGTGTCCATTACTGACAGATACAAAATCAAGGGCTTCCCCGACTCTGGCGGTGATAACACAGGTGGATTTTGGAGGTACTGCTTGATCTGCTCGAAAACGAGTTGACATCGGTCGTCCCATCAGAGTTTCTTTCCTTTCTTTAGGAGACCAAATAGTGGTTCACAAGTCAAGGTTAATTTAGAAATAAACCGTCTTATGAATTGCACTTTACCCAGAAAGCCTCGCACCTTCTTTTTAGTTCTTGGTGGTGGCATTTCTAGAATGGCCTTGATTTTGGAAGGATCTACCTCGATGCCCTTCTGTGTGATCAAGAAACCCAACATTTTCCCTGCTGTTACATTGAAAATGCATTTCTGTGGATTCAACCTCAACCGGTATTCTCTGATCCATTGAAAGAATTTCTTCAAGGCAGTGTAGTGGCCTTCTCTTTCCTTGGACTTGAGAATCATGTCGTCCACGTACAACTCGACCTCTTTGTGAATCATATCATGCAAAATTGTGGTTGCAGCCCGTTGATAGGTTGCCCCAGCATTCTTTAGCCAAACGGCATCACCCTATAGCAGTAGGTTCCCCACGACGTAGTGAAGGCAATTTTCTCTCTGTCCTCAGGTGCCATCAGAATCTAGTTATACTCAAAAAATCCATCCATGAAGGAGAGCAACGCATAGCTTACGGTGAAGTCCACCAGTTCATCGATGTGCGACAGAGGAAAGTCGTTCTTCGGACTGGCCTTATTCAGATCTCTGAAATCCACACACACTCGAATTATGCCATCTTTCTTTGGCACTGGAACAATGTTGGCCAACCAAGTTGGATACTCAATACTAGCAAGAACCCTATATCTATCTGCTTGGTGACCTCTTCCTTAATCTTTAAACCCCAATCTGGGCATATTCTCCACAACTTTTGTTCGATGGGTCGGGCCTCGGGGTCAAGAGGGATCCGATGCTATACAATCTCAGGATGGATTCCAGGCATGTCTTCGTAGGACCACGCAAAACATCTTTGAAATCTTTTAATAAAGCGACTAAGCGCTTGCGCTCCTCTGAAAACAACATGGACCCGATCTGGACCAGTCGCAAATCCTTCTCAGTACCCACATTAATTGGAATGATTTCATCAATAAGGGGTTTTACAAACCTCTCCTCTTCTCGATTGATCAAATGTTTCAAAACCAAAGGAATTCCTTCCTCATTGTTTTCATCAAAATTTTAAAAATCATGATCAATGCAATAAACAAGAGGCACAGAGAAATACTCAGAATCTGTGGTGGCATTCACATTCAAAAGATCCAGCTCATCCAATTCCTAGGTTACAACCCACTCAAAGGAAAAAGAAAAAGACGACCTGGACAAAACCTCGACATCTGGTTATCAACCCCAGGAATGCCGGACCTAGACTCAGAAGAATCGGAATCTAATTCTAACTCCACAGACTCTGTGGAATCAGATTCTAGTTCACTACTGACTCAGAACTGCTAGACAGGTAGGCCTCTTCTAGCTTCCAAATGAGAGATGGTGCGTCAGAAGCATCCAAGATATCGCCAGAAGGGTTCACATCCGGTTGGTCCTTGATCATGGAAACGGTCAGGTTATCCTCCAAGCTCTCTGGGTCGATTTGAGGATCTAAAAGGAGACACGCCAGTGCTGCTCCTACTTCAAGTTCATTGCTATCGGAATCACTTCCTATACTCTTCAGCAGCCTCAGCTGTTAGTTTAGTCTGTTCCTCTGTATCACTCTCTTGCAGCTGCAAGTCAAAGAAAATCTCAAAGTCGGGAACCCGCTGCTTCTCAGAGTTGAACCAAGGCTCGGGGAAACCATAAAATGGGAAGTTTTCCCCTTCCCGAACAAAATAACCATTCAGGGTTCCCCGAATTGGTCGGCGCACAAGCTCGTACCGCTTCCCAATCTGCTTAGCTCTGGCTCTTCCTGCCATCGCTTTCCCTTTCCTTACCCTGTCCTCTTTGGTAGGCGTATAGCCAAGGCCAAAGGCATGAGGGTTATATGGCACGTCAGCCAATGTAGTGACGCCTTTTCGGC
Source organism: Camellia japonica (assembly GCA_030407325.1). Classification (NCBI taxonomy): domain Eukaryota; kingdom Viridiplantae; phylum Streptophyta; class Magnoliopsida; order Ericales; family Theaceae; genus Camellia; species Camellia japonica. The sequence continues at coordinate 29,703,393 of JAPPVO010000059.1, forward strand.
CACTTCTTCCTAATCCCATTCCAAGCATGTCCTATAACTTGTTCATGAAGTACACAGATTAGGCGCTGACATAGAAGCCTTCATTGATAGCCAGGATAGTCTGCACTACCCAGGCCTCAGCCAAGGTAAACCCCGAAAGGAAGACATCATTTTCGCCACGCACAATCTCCAGCACAGGTGTAGTGACCTCTGGCAGAGGATGTATAGATGAATTCTCGAAGACTATAGCTACCCCTTTTCCATGAGGGTACTTCAACATTTGATGGAGGGTGGAAGAGACAGCTTTCACTTGGTGCAGCCAGGGTCGCCCAAGTAGTAAGTTGGAAGTGGCCGGAACATCCAGGACATGAAACTCGATGTCCTGCTGAGCTGGGCCAACTTGTGCTCTAATCTGCACTGTCCCCATCACCTCTCTGCTTGTTAGGGATGGCAATTTGAACTCGGCCCGATGAGGACCCAATCCCCTGACCCCGAATTGAACGGTTTTTCTCCAAAAAATACCCCCGACGGGCCGGGGATGGTATTTAAAAATAAATCCCCGATGATATTCGAGCCAGGGACGGGGATATATTTTCCAACCCCGGCCCCGTCCACGCCCCCCCGCCCCCCCCGTTTAGCCCCCGACCTTGTTTATATGTATATATATATAAATATAGTGAGTGCTGTGTGTGTGTGTTCATATATATATAAATATATATGTGTTGTGTGTAAATACAACTGGCATGTCTCTGTGTTCATATATATAAATATATATGTGTTTTGTGGGCCTACCTCTCTCTCTCTCTCTCTCTTCGTCTCTCTTCCTCTCTCTCCTCTCTCTCTCTCTCACACAGACAACCGAAGCTCCCTTACACAATCGAAGCTCCTTCACTGCCGGCTCCTCCTCATCTCCCTCTCACGGTATCTCCCTCTCTCTCTCTCTCTCTCTCTCTCTCTCAGATCTCCTTCTCTCTCTCTCACTCTCTTGTTTTTTGCTTTTGTTCTTCAGATCTAGAATATGATGGAGATAAAGATGAAGATGTTGATAATGAAGATCATTTTCTAGAGCTGTTTTTTTTTTTTTTTTTATGTTGCTTTTTGAGCTCAGATGTTGTTGATGTTGTTGTTTTTTTATGCTGTTGATGTTGTATTTGAGCTCAAATAACTCGTTTTTTGTTGATATTTTTTTGGCCGGGAATTTTCGGGGTCGGGGAAACCCGATCCCCATTAGGGGGCGGGGGTGGGGGCGGTAGTGGGTTCCCCGTCGGGGATCGGGGCCGGGGACGGGGGAAGTTCTGCCATCGGGGACGGGGAGGGTGATCCCTGGCCCCGCCCCGCCCCGTTGCCATTCCTACTGCTTGTATTGTCGTACGCTTGGATCACTTGGGCTGTTGGCACAAAATCGGCCAGTTTCAGATCAATAGCATAAAGCCATAGAGAAGGACAAACGTTGATGCTGACACCGGTGTCAACAAATACCACAGTAATCCACTTTCTCTGCACTACGGATAGTATAGAGGCTTGTTTGTGTGCAGAGCCTTCCGTGGCAGTTCCTTATCTGAAAAGGTCAAAGTCGGCAAGCGCCTCCCGGGAAGACTAATCCACCAGTTGTTCCGGGGTGGTTTGATTGGACAACTTGGCTTTATCCATTAGTACAGCTGCCTGTGCACAGCGAAGCCATAAGACCCCCCAGATAGATATATCAGCTTGAATCTTCTTCAATTGTTTCAGCACAGAGCCTCTTCCTCTACTGCTTTCCTTCTATTTCTTAACTTCTTTATCCTCCCAGATGCATCGGTTGGTCTAGATGCGGTCGTTTGAAAATATCGGCCACTTCTTGTCATGTGGTCGACTTCTTCCACATACCAAGTATTGTCAGGAAAGCCTTCACCCCAATCCTTATCGGTGTGGGCAAGATGCAGATCATCATCTTCCCACCACATACCTCCAATAACCGACAAGCAATTATCCAGTTCCGGTCTAAGTGTTCTCTCAGCAGAAACATTCCCCGCAGGGTGTTAAGCTATTCTAGCTTTCCGATCGCTTTCACTCATTTCTTGCCCAAACTGCTCTAGTGTGGCTTCTTGTTCTGTATGTACAATACTAACAATGCCTAGTTCCTGAGCCAATTGTTCTTCACCGGTGTTTTCCGGTAGTTTACCCTTTCTATCGGCCGTTTTGGCCATTGCTACGGTTCCCAATTTTTGTTCTTCCAGCTTCAATTCAATTCCCTCATCTATATTGGGTTCATCACTTAGCCATCCATAATTGTTAGTCGACTCGTTCAGATCGAACCAATCAATATGCACGTCCCCTTGATTTTGCTCATCAAAGAACTACAAATTGTCTATATCCTCCTCCAGGTCGGCTAGATCATCTAATCCCTGACTTGGTCCATCTCTCAGACTACACTGACCTCTATCCTAGTCGGCAACATCACTTTCGGCTTATGTTGGTTGATTGGCACAATATAGTAGCTCGGGTTGTACACCCCATCAGATAAGTCCTCAAAGCCCTCGAGCAGTGGACTGACATTCTTTACCGACGCTGACCTCCCTTCATCTTCCACTATCACCACCACTGGTTCAGGTTGGAGTGTAGACGTGTTCATCATGCACAAGTCTGTGCTCTCAGGGATGAACAATGCCGGCTTAGGTAGATGGGAAGGGGTGATGTATATACTAGGGTCATAAGGGACAGCCAGTGTATAAATGAGGTTTATATGTCGAGGTAGAGGTACTTGGTTATGTGGTGGGAGAGGATTTGTAGTGACATTGGGTTTTTCTAGAGGTGCTATCACCTTATTGTCAATGAGATCTTGAATCTCATGACGCAGTTTGAAGCACTTATCAGTATCATGACTATGTTGTTGGTGAAAAGCACAATATTTGGCCGGGTTGTGTTTCGAAGGGAGAGGATCGGGTAGTGGGCGTTGTTCTAACGGCTTAAGATGCCCCTTTTTTATTAGGACCCCTAAGGCTTTGGACAAAGTCATGTAGAGCGGGGTGAAGACCTTTTGGTTTCGAGCTTGATGGTTTGTGGTTTGTGAGGTTGTATTGGATATACTGGCAAAAAAGGTGGCAGTTTTGGGTGTGGTGGTGACCATGCTTACATTCGAAGACCGTGCAGAGGTGCCACCAGTCGTGGCTGCATTGGAGCTGCATGTAAAGGGCCTCTTGGGATGTTCCTTCTCATGGTCTATTAACTCCTGTTTCATCACATCCTTAATTTGAACCCCTATTTCATGGAGCTCAGCAAATGTAAACAAAGGCAAGACTATCATCTTTTGTAATAATCTTCCTTGCAAGTTACAGACCACCATTCTGATTTGGTCCTTTTCAGAGGGCCAGATAGTCGTCATAGAGGCCTTAGCCTTCCATTGGGTCACAAAATTCGAGAAACCCTCATTCGGCTCTTGGCGGGTCGCTTCGAGATCACGGGTTGTGACCTCGATCTGGGTATTGTAGGAGTACTACATGATGAAGGCCTCGGCCATTTCCTCTCAGTTTCTCTTCATAGAGTCTTCCAGCTTGGCATACCAAATGGCCGCTATACCTGACAGGGTCCAGCCGAAAAGCGACAACTTCTGTAGTCTGGTGAGACCCATTAGTCGTAGGATGTCAGAGAATAACCGTAGATGGACCATAGGATCCCCGGAGCCGTCAAACTGGTCTATGTACGTCATCTTGAATCTGTCCGGCAGAGTCACTGTCGAGTCAGTGTATCCATCCTCAATATCAGGGATTGAATTCACGCCCTGCGCCCGTTTGAAGAGTTTTTCTAACTTGTTGACCTTCAATGTAGTGGGGTCAACATTCTCTTGGACATTGATTGTGACCCCGGGTGTTGGAATTCCTGCTGAGGGTGCATGGGATGCAGAGGCTACTGCTGGTTGTGGTTGCTGTTGCTGAAGCCTATCTATCAATTTTGCTTAGTGGGCAACGACCTCAGCTTGGTGGGCTGTGACCTCAGCTTAGCGGGCAGCATCTAGCTACATAGTCTCAATAGTCTGTTGGAGCTGACGAAACATATCTTCCATGCTGACTGGGAGATGTTGAGCTATCAGAACTGGCGAATACTCTCTTTCTAGAGTAGAAGTAGAAGACTAGGCCTAACTGGGTGCAGGCGAAGCAAAAGCTGACTGCTGCATCGGTGAATTCTGTCTGATCCTCCTCCGTCTAGTAACTAGTGGGAGTGAAACAAACATTGGCTGTCCCCTGACTAAATCCTCAGATCTACAAATCCTTCTCACTCAAGTCCAGAATGCTTGGGGGGTAACAGAATCGTCTAAAGCAATAGTGAAAAACTACCTTGCAAAAAGAAATAAAGCAAAAAGAAAAATGAAAATCAGAAACCGCACAGCGCCTCTGCTCAAATTCTAATCAATACACTAATGTAATCAAAACGGTAGAACCATGCTCAATACTGAATTCTGCCTCCCAAAAACTGATACCCAGACTTGCAACTAATACATACATTCCCGCAGAGTTTCACTCTTAAAGCACATATCAAGCAAGTGAGAGCCAAAACACCTCTATGATGGGGGTAGGGTTACCCTGTCCTAGTTTCTTCAAGAGCTAGGGTTAGCTATTTAAACAAAGTGTTTCACACAGTCCTACATTCGGGTAAGCAACCTTTCCTAGTTTGGAACAGTCTCTATGGCTTCCGATATGCAACTAGGTTTATTGGTCGAAAAGGATACCTTAGCAAAACTACCTAATAAACCTCTCACACCTAACACCGAGAAGTGAAAGGAGGATCAAATGGTACAGCGGTAGTCCAGATCCAGAGGGTGTTCCCATCGTGGCAGAGCCCACAACCGGTCAGCCTTTTGGCAAGTTTTTCCAAGCAACCCTCTGGCAAACCGTTCAGGAATAGCACATGGCAAACACTGTGACTTAGGCGCACCGATGCAAATGCAAATGCAAAGAAACATATAAGTGTAGATAAAATAACATATCATGAGTTCGAGTCAAGTTCTCTAAATCCCTAGCAGAGTCACCAGAAACTGTGGCTCGTCTTTTTTGCGTCCCCTTTCGGAAGGTTTGAAAGAAAGGCCTCACAGTTCGGACTCCTATAGTTCTAAATCTAATCTCACAAGTGCATTGTGAAACTGATAAACACCAAAGAGTCCAAATCCGGCAAATCGTTTTGAAAAATTGATTTTTAGTATCAAAAATGTCAAAAATGGACTGCTTTGCCAGATATAGAATCGCCACCTAAATATTTCATTTTTTGAGAAATTTAGGAAACCCATGACTCGTGATGAAGGCCACGTGTCCGTCATCACCAAAGTTGCCTCGGCTTGAGAACTTAGGTACGAGAGGGGAAGGTCATGAATTAAGCACTCCCGCTCGCCCGATCAAAGATCGGCCTCTACTAATCATGATATGATTTTTTATAAACATTATGTGTTTTTATTCCAGTTATTAGCTAACATTAGTATGTGATGCGCACAAGTAATTATAGACTAGTTTGGTCAATTTGGAACAATTCAACTCATGTTTGTTTGTGAAAATGGTTTGAATTTGCCACCTCAAGTGGGCTTAAAGATTGCGGATTTGCCACCAAACATAGTGGGCTTAAAACATGATTTGCCACTCAGCAAAGTGGGCTTAAAACGCACATTTGTTGAATCGTTCCAATTCAAACAACAAGCCTTCATCCACAAGCATTAGGGCTGATCAACGGATCCACCGACTCGCCAAATCCGCCCGACCCGACCCGACGCCAAATGAGTGGATGCGTGGTACCTAGCGGATGGGTGCGGGCCAAGATTTTACATTCTGGCTGATTCGGGTCGGGTGGCGGGTGGCCCGTCATTATATCCAAGTAATCCGACCCGCCGTTTGTCTCCAGATTTTTTATATTTTTTATACGCCCCCCTTCTTTTTTGATCTCATCATCAAAAGACCTAACCCTTTCTTCTTCTTCGATAGTATTCTCTCTCTTTCTTCTCTCTCTCTCTCTCTCTCTCTCTCTCCAAAACCCTACTCTTCTACCGACGGCGACCTTCTCATCATCCGACAATCTTCTCCATCACCGACCAAAGATTTACTTTTTTTTTACTCCATTTTCTAAGAATCTTAGATTAAAACCCTAACGGTTAGGGCCTACCCCTTTCTTCAACTGAAAGAGGATCGCTGATCATGGTGGTGGTGAGTTCTGTTTTGTCTTCATCTTTCCTCTTCTTGTCTTCTTCTCTTGAATCTCTAACTGTTTTTATTTTATTTATTTTTTTTGTTTTGTTACAGTTCTGAAAGCAAAGAGATGGTGAGATTAGAGTGAGGGTTCTACACACAGAGAAAGAAGCTTACAGAGAGAAGAAGCTTATAGAGAGTTCGAAAACCAGAGGTTTGTGATTTTGATTTTATATCTATGTCTGTGTGATTTCTATTTGTGTCTCTGTGATTTTATATCTGTGTTTGCTCTTCTTCTCTCCTCTTTTTCTCTTCTCCTTATTCTCTTATCCTATTCTCTGGTATGTTTCTCTGGTATGTCACTCCACACTCTGGTTTGTCTCTTGTTCTCTGGTATTCATTAGGTAATGTTTATTGGTTGATGAATTTTGTAATCATATCCAGTATATTGGTTAATACTCTACACAAATTGTTGATTACAAACTGGTTGAAACACAAACGGCTAGGGCATGCTCTGTTGCATACTCTTTAATTTATGGCCAAGCTATGAAACACAATACCCAATTTTTTGTTGAATATTTTGCTCTGGATCTATTAATGGGCAGTGATGGTATGTTAATGTATATGCATTCTCATTTACCTCTTAAACTGATTTATGGTATGCTAATGACTTGGGCAATTTGTGTTATAAACTGATTTAGAACTGCTTGGAAAATGAATGCTTTAGGAACTACTTGGGAAATGAATGATTTAGGAACTACTTTGGAAATGAATGATTTAGGAACTGATTTAATAGTATTATAATGCTTCCATACAAATTTTGTGTTTATAAATTGATTTAGGAACTGAAAATAAAAAGATTCATGACAGTTGAGAGAGGATGGCATTTGAGATATTCAAAATGAAAATAATAGATTAATTTTTGGACAACAACCTGTCAGACAGGATTTTTTAGATAGTTCAATGGTTACTTTTTTATATTTATCATCTTTTTTATGTATTAGTCTTTCATGTATTAGCTCTCTCTGTTTTGAAATCTGATTTGTATTACTTTTTCATGTATTACTGCTGTAGACCATGGATTGAAATAGACCATGCTGTAGTCCTTCATGTATTTTTAGTCCTTGTTGTAGTCCTTCATGTATCAATTTGGTGTTAGGGAAAAATAGACCATGGATTGAAAAGCATATTTTGAATGAATCTTTATTGGTTTTGGCAGTATATTTGATAATCTTGTGGCCATGGATCCTTCAAGTGAAGAAACATTTTTTGTGAGTCTTAATGTTGAGCCCGAATCATCTTCTATTGACCCCTCCACCCAACCTAATGCTCCTCCTCTAGACCACCCTAGCCAATACTAGTAGTAGTAGTGGGAGAACAACATCAAAGGCTTAGGACCATTTTGAAAAGATTAAGGGCATTGATGGGAAAGATAGGGCTATGTGCAAGCATTGTAAGAAATAATATATGGCAGGCTCTAAGAGTCATGGAACAAGTAATTTGTTAAGCCGTTTGAAAAATTGTACAAAGTATCCATATAGGGATACTCATGGGCAACAATCATTAGGATTTAAACCTAGAGAAGTTGGTGGGGAGGGTGTTGTTGATGTTGTGGTTACGTCATTTTCTGTAGAAGTTGCTAAAAAGTATCTTGCGGAGATGATAGTAATTTAGATTTGTGGATGGGGTTGGTTTTAAGAGGTTTTGTAATGTCATGCAACCCAAGTTCAAGATTCCATCTCGATATACCGTTGCTAGGGACATTCTAGATATATACACCAATGAAAGGGAGAGGTTGAAGAAAATTGTGAAAGGGCGTAAAATTTGTTTTACCACGGACACATGGACTTCCATACAAAATTTGTGTTATATGCGTCTAACTTCACATTTCATTGATGATGATTGAAGTTACAAAAGAGGATCATAAATTTTTGTCAAGTTGAAGATCACAAAGGAGAAACTCTTGGTAAAAAAAATTGAGGCACTCTTAAAAGAGTGGGACATTGATGGCCTTTTTTACCTTAACTGTTGATCTTGTGAGTTCCAATAATCTAACCATTAGATTCTTGAAACGAACCACAAAACTGTGGAAGGGAACTATCTTCGACCATGAATTTTTACACATGCGTTGTTGTGCACATATTCTAAATCTCATTGTTAGTGATGGATTGAAGGATCTTGAGTCTTGTATAGCGAATGTGAGGCATGCAGTGAGGTATGTGAGGTCTTCTCCAAATCGCCTTGACATTTTTAAAAAGTATGTAGAAAGTTTGAAAATTGAGAGTAAGAGTCTCTTGTGCCTAGATGTGCCAACATGGTGGAATTCCACATATCTTATGTTGGAGGTGGTAGAAAATTTTGAGAGTGCTTTTCAAAGAATGAGTGAGGAGGACTACAATTACAAATACTACTTTTTGGATAAAAGGGGGTGAGAGGAGAGAGATGCCTACAGCCGAGGATTGGGATAATTGTAGGGCGTTTTTGAAATTTCTTAGAATGTTCTACAATGCCACAAAGAGATTTTCTGGGTCTTTATTTGTTACTTCAAACACATTCTACACTGAAATTTTTGTCATTGAAAATATGATTGGACAATTAATCAAAGGCAATGATCCTATTTTGTCTTCAATGGCAAAGAAAATGAAAGAGAAGTTTGACAAGTATTGGGGAAATGGGGATAAAATCAATCTACTTTTGTATGTTGCGGTTGTGCTTGATCCTCGAAGGAAAATGACATACTTGCAATTTTGTTTTTCAACAATTTTTGGTGGAGATGCGGTAAAAGTGAAAGAAATGTTAGACAAGGTGAAAAATTATTTGAGTCAATTGTATGATCATTATGCCACACTTAAGCCAACAAATGTGCATGCCTCCAATGTAAATGAAAGAGTAGATATGGTGATAAATGAAAATGACCCACACTCTATTGTGAACTCTCAATTTAACTCATTTTTGGAGGGGCAATTTTTTAGTAGTGGGAGCATGTTGGAATTGGACAAGTACTTGGGTGATATTGAGAAAAGTGGGAATAATGCTTAATTTGATATCTTGGAGTGGTGGAAAGTTAATGCAACAAAATATAGAGTACTATCACTTATAGCACGAGATATGTTGGCAATGCCTATTTCCACTGTTGCTTCCGAGTCGGCTTTTAGTACAGGAGGTCGTATACTTGATCCATTTCGTAGTTCACTTGCTCCCAAGATGGTGGAGGTTCTTGTTTGTACACAAAATTGGCTTCGAAGTAACATTCCAATATGCCTTCAACAAGCAATGGAGGATGTTGAACAATTTGAACAACAATATGATTCGGGTAATATATACAATGATTTTTTTTTTTTTTTATCCATTTCATTTATTTTGTATTATTCAAAATTTATTATCTTCACTTTACATATTTTTGTTGTGATATGTTTTTTGTGTAGTGTAGACACCCCATTTTTGACCGTCCTCAAGACTCGGACGTCACCGTTGGAACACTCGGTGATCATCCATGTTTGTGTTCGTTTTGAGTTCCCGGAGGTCTCGGCTCCGCGCCCTGCCTCAGGATCTCTCAACTCGATTGTTTTGTGTTTGGTTTTGCACCAAACGCTTGTGTTTTTGCTTTGAAGGACAGGGAATGGCTTGTTGGCCATCCCCACACCTCACCGGCCTCCCCTTTACCTCACCGGCCATTCATTGTTGCCACCGGCCTTGGTTTCTTGATATTAATGGCCGGTCGGCACTTTAGATGGTCGACCGGCACTTTGTTTGGCCGATGACCTCCTTTCCTGGCCGGTATTACCCCTTTGAACCTTTCAGGCATGGTTCATGCCAGCTGTGCCAGCTGGGATGCACAGACCCTGCTTCCCGTGCACGGGTGTGACTGTTTTGAGCCTTTGCACCCCTTTTTCTTCTAGAAGATTGAACCCTTTGATCAAGCTTCTTGAGGAAGCTTGACCCTTTGTCATGGCTTCCTCAAGAAGCTTGAACCCTTGGGTTAGCTTATCTTGGAAGCCTTGGTCCCTTTGACCCTTCTCATTTAGCTTCTGTTGTAAGCCTTAAACCCCCCATTTGTCTATATAAGAGCCCCTTCTTCTCCTTTGATGGGGTTGAAGAAAAAACCAGAGCTTATACATATATATTCTGATATACATCATCCTCTCTCTCTATATCTTCCTCTCTCTCTTCATTTTGTGTGTGTTTTGTGGCCTAAAAGTGTGTTTAGTTCATAGTATTGCACTAAGACACACACTATTACACCATACTTCGACTTGGGAGACCTTGAGGGTTTGTTCTTGAAGTTTTAAGCCGATTTTGATCACAAAAAGGGGCCTGACCTTGCTGTTCTTGGACTGTTCTTCAAGGGTAACAATCTTGCTTTATTTTCCCCAATCTTGCACTAGTTTTTGACCTGCTTTGCTTACTGTTTTAGACTTTGTGTATAACTAAAAAAAGTCTTGTATTTTCATGCTTAAGATACTTCATTAAGGTTGTTTTAGTGTTGGGGGTCGACCTCCCCCCCCTAAGGCCTTGTTTGGTCCTTTTTGTGCTTCCATTGTTAAGCTTTGGTTACTTTGTTGTATTGGCCTTCTTACCACTGAAATCCAGTGGATTTTCAGTGGTGAAGAAGGGGGTTTGAGGTCTTGTATAGGGGAGGGACACCCCTCTCCCCTTTGTGTCTCATTTGTCCATGTTTTTGGCTCATAAGGGTAGCATGCATGACTAGTTGTTCTTGGCTTCATTTCAGAGATTTTTGGGTGTTGTTGGGTCATATTATGCCTCTGTTTTTGGTTGGATTAGTGGTCCCTTTCATGCTTAATACACTTGCTTTGTATTCCCCCATCTTGCCTAGAAATGCCTCTAGCCATTAGACCATTATGCTTGTATATTTTTGCCCAGCTTTGTGAAGCTTTTGGTCATTATTTATCATGATTGAGGTTTGTTGGGTGCTGGTTTGGTCACATTTGATGTGTCTTGTTTGGCCCCTTTGTATTCTAGCATGTGGACATCGGGTGTGTGAGTCACCAACATGCATTGGCTAGGCTATTTTAGTGATTTAGAATCACTTATTAGGTCATTTCAGTCCATGTTTTATACTCACATGTTTACATTTTGTTACCTTTTCAATGCCTTGGATAGATGTGCTCTTATGTTCCATGTTTTGTCTTTGATGCATGCCTTTTGTTCGAGTCACTTGGGCTGCCATATCAGTGGGTTTTGGGGGCTCATTTTGCATATTGAAACTCTATTTTGTATTGATAAGTCCATGCCATGAGTGGTTGGGATAGGTGTAGAGTAATGCCTCTCTTTGTGGCTTCGAATGCCCTTGGTCTTGGGCTCATTTCTTGATCAGTTTTGACCATGGTCTATGCATGATTTAATCTTGTTTTGGAGTGCTTTAGGACTGTCCTAAGTCATTTTGGTCCACTGAGGTTTGGTTAACATAGCCATGGTTTGACTCCTTTTGGTTGGCTTCAAGTTTCGGTCCTTATGGCATGTCTTGCTCGCATAACATAATGGATTTGGCATTGTCTTTTTACATATTTTCAGAGCTTGTTACGCTTTGATTCATCCATGTTTGTCTCTCTTTAATGCGCTTGAGAGTTGACTTCTTGTATGCCTAAGTGTTAGACTTCCACATGTGCACATTGGAAGGTGTTTAGTCCATCATTTTTTTTGCACTTTTGGCCACTGTTTTTGGGGTGGGCTGAGGTCTACCCTTTGTGGTTAGGTCCACCATTGCATAATCATGTTGCATTGCTTTGGTTTCATGCTTGCATTGTATCATACTTGCATGTTTGCATAGTGTTTAGCTAGTTGCATCTCATGTACATGTTGCATATTTGGCATGTTCATATTGCATTAACTTAGCTTGCATACTTAGGATACATTGCATTTGTCATGACTTGTGCCTTAGCTTCATTTGCATAACTCGAGCCATATTTGTATACATGCATTGCATTGTTTGGTTTCGGGTGTCAAACCGAACATGGGAATTGAGGTGCGTTCGTACTCAAAGTGACGTAACGCGCCTCGATCCTCGGTCGCCGACGCCCTTGACATCAATATGATAGGGTGTTAGTACTCATCTCTTTTGTTGTTGCATTCATTTACATTGAACTTGCAAACTTGGCCTTTTAGGCCATCATGCATCGAAATGCGCAATTGATGGCCCGAGGGTCGAGGGCCATGCTCCCTTGAGTCCATTGCATGATAGGGAGTGTGGTCATGCACACATTTTCTTGAAAATTCCATGCCATGCCCTATTTCCCCTCTGCTGTAGCAACTGCAGGTTTCAGCAGGAATACTTGGCCGACCGGCAGTATTTTGCGCCGACCGGCAAAACATATTTGGCCGAGAGCATAAGTTTTGGCCGATAAGTCTATTCTGATGGCCGGTGGTGTTTCATTTCGGCCGGTGGTATTCCAAAATACCCAGGGAGTGATTCAAAGCAGTCCTGGAAATTTGTGTGATTTTCAGGGAGTAGAACAGTGCCAACAGAGACAATAGTGGCATGGTACCGGGTTTTCGAGCAAGGCGAGTCAAGCATGCATCATCCACGCATTCCGAGGCAGGGCTGCGGCCACCTTCTTTCTGCATTTAATTGGTTAATTAATTAAAGTTCTGTAATAATTAATTTAGTAGTATTTATTTGGTTGTGTAATATTTATTCGGACCCTCCGAGCGAAGGCAATTGTGTAATAAGGGTGCGTGCGTGTGTGCATGCCTTCCAATCCCATTTCTTTCTCCCTTTTATTTAACTGCTTACAATGGTTAGATTTAGGGCATGTTTTAATTAGCATCCTTATGCTTGCATGCGTGTATCATTTATCTGTCTTGCATGCACCGGGCTCGACGCATCATACAAACTGCATTGTACTTCAATTCCAAGTTGAATACTTGTTAGTTGTAGCATCTCACATGCCATCTTTAGAATAGCCGAGCCTATTGTAGTTGCATTCCTGCATGTGTTGCATTAGGCATTCCTGTATAGTTAGGATCATGCATGGATTTCTAATATAGCTTTTGTTTTGGCACGGAGTACGATGTAAGTATTTATGCTTTAGCATCTCGCATGAGTGTGAATGTTAACATGACAGCATGCTTACCATAAGGCTAGCTGCTTACGTGTTATAACTGCCTGAATGCCTGTAGGTGAAGGTTGGGCTATTTGAATTGGAACAATGCATTGAATGCGAGTTTTAAGCCCACTTGAAAGTGGCAAAACCATATTTTCTAAGCCCACTTGAGGGTGGCAAAATTCATGTCTTAGCCTACTTGCGGGTAGCATCATCAAACCATTTTCAAACAAACAAACATGAAATGTTTCGTTCCAATTTAGGCGACCTAGTCTATACTTGTTTGCTGTGCGCATAACATAGTAAATCTAGGCTAATAACCGAAATAAGAACACATAATGTTTTCAAAACAAGATATCATGGTTAGTAGAGGCCGATCTTCGGATCGGGCGAGCGGGGGTGCTCATAGCTGACCTTCCCCAATCGTACCCAAGTTCCCGAGCCAAGGCAACTTTGGTGATGACGGACACGTGGCCTTAGGCAAACGAGTCAGGGTTTCCTAAATTTTCCAAAATAAAATATTTAAGTGGCGACTCTGTATCTGGCAAAGCAGTCCATGTTTGGCACTTCTTTTCTAAAATCTGTTTTTCTCAAAACGATTTGCCGAATTTGGACTCTTTGGTTCAGATTAAAAACCATGACAATTTGAGTCCTGAACTGTAGTGAGCCCAAATGAACAGAACGGGGGGGTCCTCCCCCGGGACGTTCGGGGACGTCTACAGTTTCTGGTGACTCTGCTGGGGAGTTAGAGAGCTTGACTCGAACGCATGATATCCTGTTTTGATTTCACTTATGTGTCTCTTTGCATTGCATTTGCATTGGTGCGCCTAGGACACCGTGTTTACCATCTGCTATTCCTGAACGGTTTGCCGGACGCTTGCCTTGTAGGCATGACCATAAGGCTGACCGGTTATGGGCTCTGCCAGTATGGGAACACAAACCCCGGTTTTACCGGGGCACCCTTTTTGACCATTCGACCTAGTGCATATTCGGAATCCATAGTGACCGTTCCAAGTTAGGGCAGGTTGCTTATCCGATCATAGGTTGTTTGAAACCGCTGTGTGCGTAGTAAAACCCTAGCTCTTGACAAAATAGGACAGGGAAACCCTACCCCAACATAGGGGTGTTCTGGTTCTCACTTATCTGCTATGTGCTTTAGAGCATGTCTCTACAGGAATGCATGTATCAGTTTGTAAGTTTGGGCATCAAGCTTGTGGGCACCAGTATGTTGAGAATCAGTTATCTACGGGTATCAAGTTCAGTTTTGGGAACAGTGATTCGGGGACAATAATCAGTATTGAGGAACAGTGTATTCAGCTCATCAACCGTGTGTTGTGATACCCAACTGTGTGTTGTGTGTATTTATTTTACGCTGTTATGCTACCCGTTTGTCTGGTTTTTTATTTCCTTATTGCTTTATTTATCTTTTTGCTAGGGCTAGTTTAGCACGATTGCTTCCGATCCAGTAGATATTCCCCAAGCACTCTGGACTAGAGGTCGCCGACTCAATCGATCTGAGGATCTGGTTGACGGACAACCGGTTTTATTCTCTACCCCCGATTATCAGACGAAAGCCGAGAAGACGCAGTGTATCTGAGCAGAGATTGCCAGAGCAGTGGTCAACCTTACTAGTGAGCAGTCGGGCTGAGGTCTCAGTTTTCACCACAGAGAGGGAATATATACCAGTAATTCAACCAGAATAGAGCAGTATGGCAAGCTTAGAGGAGATGGTGCGCCAGCTCCAAGAGAGCATGAAAACTATGCAGCAAGACGCTGTCCGGGAGACAAAGTTCGCCAAGCAACAGGCCACAGTTATGACTGAACAAGCAGAGTTAATCATAAGGCTACAACAGCAAGCCGGGTCATCTGCTTCACATCCAGCTCCTCCCCCACCAAGGGTTCCGATACCCGAGGAGACACCAAATGTCCAAAATATCCAAGAGGATACAGACATTCCAACGGGTCCAGTTCCGCCCCCGATTCTACCACAATTATCCAAGGCACCCACGCCTATCAATGTACCGGACTCTCCCTTCGAGTTCGAAGTGGACCCCACAGCGCTGAAGCTGAGTAAGCTGGAAAAGATGTTTAAGAAATCTCAATGAGTCAAGTCCATTACCGACATCGAGGACGGATATACGGACGCAGCTGTGACACTGCCAGATCGGTTCAAGATGCCACAAATTGACCGATTTGATGGGTCTGGGGACCCCATGGTGCACCTGAGGTTGTTTCCAGATATCTTAAGGCCGATGGGCCTCACCAGACTGCAGAAGCTGTCTCTATTCGGCCGGACCCTGTCGGGTGTGGCGGCCATCTAGTATGCCAAGTTAGAAGATGATGTCAAGAGAAACTAGGACGAGATGGCTGAGGCCTTCGTTGCACAATACTCGTATAACACACAAATCGAGATTATGACCCGTGATCTTGAGACGACGAGACAGGAGGCTAAGGAGAGCTTCTCATAATTTGTGACCCGATGGAGGGCGAAGGCCTCAATGATGACCATTAGGCCAACAGATAAGGATCAAATACGGATGGTTATGTGCAACCTCTAGCCCAAGCTGATGCAGAAAATGATCGTGCTTCCCTTTCCTACCTTTTCTGATCTACATGAGATGGGAGTACAGAATGAGGATGCCTTGAAGCAAGGCTTAATTGATAATAACTGGGAGCAACCTAAAAGAACTTTCAATCGCAACACCAATGCAGGCCCGAGTGGCGCTACAACCGCAAGAGCCTCAGAAGTGAGCATGGTCACCACCATTCCCCCTCCCTTTCCAAGACCTATAGCCGCTACGCCTTTCTCCGATGCGTCCGGAAGCAATACACAAACAGCCAGATATCCACCCAAAAACCAAAGAACCTTCGCTCCACTATATATGCCCCTGTCTAAAGCTCTGGGGGTTTTAATCAGAAAAGGGCACTTGAAGCCCCTAGAGCCGCGGCCATTACCGGAAAGACTTCCCCCTACCCACAACCCAGCCAAATATTACGTATTTCACCAACAGCACGTCACGACACCGGCCAGTGCTTCCGGTTACGTCATGAGGTTCAAGATCTCATCGATAACAGGGTGATTTTGCCTCCCGAGAAACCTAATGTTACAACAAACCCTCTCCTACCACACAACCAAGCTCCACCTCCCAAAAGAATCAACTTTATCCAGACTGGGGTCGTGTCTTACGATCCTAGCATTTATATCACTCCTTCCCACCTACCTAAGCCGGAGGTGTTCCTTCCTGACTGCACTGACTTGTGCATGTTGGACATCTCTAGAACCCAACCCAAGCCAATGGTGGTGACTGTCGCAGGTAGAATAGAGGAGATTTCGGGGAAGGATGGAATTGTTGAATCAGGGTTTAAGCAGTCTGGAAGCGTCGCTGGGGAAGCCTATGATCCGAGTGACTACATTCTGCCAGCAGGCCAGTTTGAGCCAAATATTGAATTGCCAGAGAGGGCAGAGCTGTGTGTGATCCAAGGGGATGGATTTGAGCAAGGGACAGATAATTTGACGGCTGTGGGAGAAGACCTTGCCAACCTCCAGTTCTTCAATGACCAAGATCCAGGGGACGCAGCAATCAACTGGTTTGATTACGAGGAATCGGCAGAGGCTATCGGGTGGCTGGATGATCAACCGGATGTTGTGGAAGAGTTCCAACCAGGACAGGGTCCGGCAAAGGCAAGAACTTCAGTGGTGGCCAGAAGGGCCGGAAATCAAGATACACCACCGGAGAGCACCGGTGTCAAGAATTTTACTCAGGATTGGAGCATTTTGAATACAAGAATTAGTGAGCAACCAGCTGTACTGACGCAGTTGGAACAAGAGAGGTTCGAGGATTCCAAAAGAATCAGGAAAAATAAAGCCCATGAGGGAACCGAAACTGCTGTGTGCATAGGGACAGAGAATGCTACAAGCATGTGGGTGGAAGGTACTGCGAATACGAGAACAGTCATGCCGGAGCCAGACAGGTGTCTGTCAGCTACCAATGGAATGTGGTGGGAGGACGATGATTTATGTCTTGCCCACACGGACGAGGATTGGGGAAGTAACCAACCAGATGATACCTGGTATATCGGCGAAGTCGATCATATGACTAGGAGTGGACGGTATTTCAAACCTCCACACCTAGATCAACCAGAGGCGTCTGGGAAAGATAGGGAGGCAGAGAAGCAAAAAGAAAAACAACTTGAGGATAAGGCTGTGCTGAGGTAGTTAAAAAAGATACAAGCATACATCTCCATCTGGGGACTGCTTATGGCTTCTCAAGTACATTGACAGGCTGTCTTATCAGCCATGGACAAGGCCAAGCTCTCGATAGAAAACACACCGGAGCAGCTAGTGGGATTAGTCTTTCCGGGAGGAGCTACCCCGATGTTGACTTTCTCTGACAAAGAATTGTCACCTGAGGGTGCAAACCATAACAAGCCACTCTACATCTCTGTGGAGTGTAGAGATAAATGGATACCCGTGGTACTCGTTGACACAGGATCCGCCATCAATGTCTGCCCGACAAGAACAGCATACTCAATCGGTTTGAAGACCGCAGACTTTGCGCCAACAGCCTAGGTAATTCGGGCGTATGACAACACGAGCCGGGAAGTCATGGAGACGGTGAAAATCCAGACCAAGGTCGGGCCGGGACAGCATGAAATAGACTTCCATGTCTTAGAAGTGCCTGCAACGTTTAATATGCTTTTGGGGCTGCCGTGGCTGCACCAGGTAAAGACAGTCTCCTCAACTTTGCATCAAGTGGTGAAATACCCCCATGGGAAGGGAGTAGCCATTGTTTTTGGAAATTCGTCGATCCATCCACCGCCGAAAGTATCCACGCCAGTGTTGGAAATTGAGCACGGTATGGAGGACGTGTTCATGTCGGGTTTTACCCTGGCTGAGGCCCGGGTTGTGCAGAACATCATGGCTGTAAATGAGGGGTTGTATGTCAGTGCTTAATCAGTATACCTCATGAATAAGCTCCAACACATCCCCGGGATGGGATTGGGAAAAAGCGGCCGGAAGGGCGTAGCAACATTGGCCGAAGTGCCACACAACCTGCATACCTTTAGCTTGGGTTATCTGCCCACCAAGGAGGATTGGGTAAGGAAAGGTAAGGAGATGGCTGGAAGGGCCAGAGCGAAGCAGGCTGGGAAGCCTTTTGAGTTAATGCACCGGCCCATTTAGGGTACCCTAAACGGACGCTTCGTCCGGGAGGGGAGGACTTCCCATTCTGTGGCTTTCCAGAGCCGTGGCTGAATACGGAGAGGAAGCGCGTTCTAGGGTTTAAAATCTTCTTTGACCTACAGCTATCCGGGGATGACAATGCCGAAGAGCAGACAGACCCATTGGCTGAGGTTGAGCAGAGCAAGAAGATGGAATCTGAGGACACTAAACTTGAAATAGGGGTAGCGCTGGCATGTCTACTTTCAGATCCTCCGATCGACCAGAAGTGCTTGGGGGATAACTTCTCGGTGTCCATGATTGGGAATGAAACGGCTGTGGGCCTACCAGCAACTATTTTGGATGCATCTATCACACCCTCTGTCATTTGGCAGTATGAAGAGGGATTTTTGTCCAGCAGCACCGGGTCAGGTAGTGAGCCGGAATCTGATTCCACCGAGTCTTGTGAGTCGGAATCAGGTTCCAGCTCGACTGAGTCTAAGTCCGGTATTCCTGGGGGTGATAACCTGGATGCCACAGTCCTGTCTAGGTCGTCTTTTTCTTTCTCTTTTTAGTCTGTTGTAACAGAAGAATCGGACGGTTTGGAAGTACTTAATGAGAATGATGTGGATATGGTTTCTAAGTACTTTTATGTGCCCTTGATTTATTGCATTAACTCAGACTTTCAAAATTTTGATAAAAATGACGAGGAAGAAATTCCTCCGGTTTTACAACGCTTAATTGAACAAGAGCATGAGAGATTTGTTAAACCTTTAGTTGATGAAATCACTACTGTGAATATTGGTACTGAAAAGGACCCGCGGCCGGTCCAGATCGGGTCCACGTTGTCTTCGGAGGAACGCGAGCGCTTAGTCACTTTATTAAAAGATTTCAAAGATGTTTTCGCGTGGTCCTACGAAGACATGCCTGGAATCGATCCCGAGATTGTATAGCACCGGTTCCCTCTTGACCCTGAGGCCCGACCTATCAAGCAAAAACTCAGAAGAATCTGCCCCGACTGGGCCATCAAGATTAAGGAAGAGGTTACCAAGCAAATCGACGCAGGGTTCCTGCTGGTATCCGAATACTCGACTTGGTTGGCCAACATTGTTCCGATACCGAAGAAGGATGGCAGGATCAGGGTATGCGTAGATTTCAAGGATTTGAACAGAGCTAGTCCGAAGGACGACTTTCCCTTGCCGCATATCGATGAGTTAGTGGACTTCACAGCGGGGCATGCTTTGCTTTCGTTCATGGATGGCATCTCAGGCTACAATCAGATAGTGATGGCACCTGAAGACCGGGAGAAGACTGATTTCACGACCCCGTGGGGGACATACTACTACAGAGTGATGCCGTTTGGGTTGAAGAATGCTGGAGCTACATATCAACGAGCCGCGACCACGATATTACATGACATGATCCACAAGGAGGTCGAGGTGTAGGTGGACGACATGATTGTCAAGTCCAAAGAAAGAGAGGGCCACTACACCGTCTTGCAAAAGTTCTTTCAAAGGATCAGAGAATTTCAGTTGCGGTTGAATCCTCAGAAGTGTACATTCGGTGTTACAGCGAGAAAAATGTTGGGGTTTCTGATTACACAAAGGGGCATCGAAATCGACCCTTCCAAAATCAAGGCCATCTTAGAAATGCCACCACCAAGGACTGAAAAGGAGGTGCGAGGCTTTCTATGTAAAGTGCAATTCATAAGATGGTTTATCTCAAAATTAACCTTGACTTGTGAACCACTTTTTGGTCTCCTGAAGAAAGGCAAGAAATTCTAATGGGACGGCCGAAGTCAAGCTGCTTTTGAACAAATCAAGGAATACTTACAGAACCCGCCGTGTTGTCACCACTAGAGCTGGGAAAACTGTTGATATTGTACCTTTCAGTGACTGAGACCACAATGGGCTGCATGCTCGCGCAAGAATTAGAGGACAAAGTGGAGAGAGCCATCTACTATCTGAGCAAGAAGATGCTAGAGTATGAGACTCGCTACACACCGTTGGAGAAGGCTTGCTTAGCCTTGGTATGGGTTACCAGGAAGCTGCGGCACTACCTGTTAGCTCACTCTGTAATGTTGGTTTCACGACTCGATCCCATCAAATATCTTTTCGAGAAACCAGGACTTACGGGTAGGCTAGCTCGTTGGTTGCTGTTGCTCTCCGAATTCGATCTAAAATATGTGACACGCAAGTCAGCCAAGGGAAGAGCAGTAGCGGAATTCTTAGCCGATCATCCAGTGGAAGGGGGTGAAGCAGTTGAGTACTTATTCCCAGATGAGGCCATTTTGCATATCGACGACGAATTTTGGACGATGTACTTTGACGGGGCGTCAAATCAATATGGATACGGGATAGTGGTGTTGTGATAGTTTTCCCGCTCCAGGCCCCGACAATTCCGTATCCCTTAGCCTTTAAACTCCGGTTCAAAGTCTCGAAAAAAGCAGAAATGAGGCATGCATTGCGGTCTAGAAGCAGCCCCTGGAACTAAGGGCAAAACGGTTGGACGTCATGTGGGACTCGAACCTGGTTGTGTCTCAAGCAAAAGGAGACTGGAAAGTCAAAGAAGAAAAGATGATAATGTATCACCAAGCCTTGGACTTGTTAATTCCTCAGTTTGAGAAGCTAAACTTTGCTCAACTAGTAAGAGAGAATAACAGGTTCGCGGATTCACTGGCAACTCTATCTTCCATGATAGACATCCCGTTTGGGGTCCGGATGCGTCCAGTCATTATTGACCAGAAATTTACGCCAGCCTACGAGCCGATTGCTGCTATAGATGAGGTTCAAGACGAGAACCCCTGGTACTACGATATTTGGAACTTCTTGGAGAAAGAGGTGTACCCACCAGGGGCAAATGCCAAGGATTTAAAAAGGCAATCAGAAGAATGGTCGTTCAGTTCATCATCTGTGGGGGTAAGTTGTATAAAGAGGTCATCTGGGAATGCTAGCTGTGCGTAGAAGCGAGGAATCGAAACGCCTGATGGAGGCCATCCAATGGAGGAGAATGTGGTGCACATATGAACGGGGTGATGTTAGCCCAGAAGATCCTAGAACAGGGTTATATGTCCACCCATGAGGAACGATTTGTATCGGCTTTGTTCGGTGATCGGCACAAATGTCAGATCTATGCAAACCGCATGAACATCCCGCCGTCGAAGCTGTACAACATGACTTCGCCATGGCCATTTTCAGTTTAGGGAATCGATGTGATCGGGGCTGTCACTCCGAAGGGGTCAAATGGGCATGAGTTCATCCTGGTCGCGATAGATTATTTCACAAAGTGGGTTGAGGCCCAATCTTATGCAGTGTTGAAGGCTTCACATGTTGCGAAGTTCATAAAAAACAACATCATCTGTCGCTAAGGGGTCCCAAACGAGATTATTTTAGACAATGGTTCCCACTTCAAGAAGGAAGTGATTGACTTGTTGGAGAAATATAACGTGGCTTTTCATAAGTCGTCCACATATTGGCCGCAGACCAACGGAACAGTTGAGGCCGCCAACAAGAATATCAAACACATATTGCAGAAGATGGTGGAAACCTACCGGGACTGGCCAGATAAGCTGCCGTTTGCTCTATGGGGTTATCGAACTTCAATTAGAACTTCTACTGGGGCAACTCCGTAATCATTAGTCTATGGGATGGATGCCGTTCTACTTATCGAAATTGAGGTTCCATCATTGCGAGTACTGGCCGAGTGTTAGATAGCCAAAGCAGATTGGCAGCAAAGCAGATTTGAAGAACTCATGCTCTTTGATGAGAGAAGACTGAAAGCACTGTACCATGTTCAAGGTTATCAGCGCAGAATTGCCCAGGCTTTCAACAAGAAAGTTAAGTCCAGGAATCTAAAGAAGGAGATCGGTGCTCAAGGACAACCGAGCTCCCATCCACGACCCTAGGGGCAAGTTCAGACCCAATTGGACTGGTCCCTACATCATCAAGTCAATCTGGTCAGGTGGAGCTGTGGTTCTGATGGATCTAGATGGCCTAGAATTTTCACAACCGATCAACATGGACAAGCTGAAGAAATATTACCCCTGAGAGGCTCGCTAGGCTGAAAACCCGAAAGGGAGACCTAGGCAAAAGTTAGAGCATAGAAAATTGGAAATTATAAAAACTGAGCTCGCAAGGTTGAAAACCCGCAAAGGGCGGCCTTGGCAAAAGTTAGAGCGTAAAAGGAGAGTGAAAATACTCGAGTGAACCCAAGCCTGAACTACGTAAGGCTTGATTCCCATCTTTGGGATACGTAGGCAACTTCATCCTGAAGTCCAGCCATAAACTTTTTCCCCGATCAACTTTGTCCATTTGATCATCTTGGTCATCTTTGTCTATTCAGCATTCAAGAGCTTTGGTTGTAATCTCCGGTACAGTGCTACTCAGACTAGGGGCAACTTTCCAGTTGCTGGAATCCGAGGTTGTGCATCTCAGTGACAGATTTCAGGCATGTCCAGTTCTGATCCATATCGAAAATGGTTTTGAAAAGTTTTAATAAAAGTTGACTTTGTTCAAATTAATCTTTTTACAACTAAGACCATTTTTGGACCAAAGCGGAAAATTTTCAGTACCCACAACCTTCAATTTCATTGATTTCAATACAGAGTTCTCCTGCTCTTGCATACAAATTGAAGTTGCTTTTTATTACATTCATAAGAAAACTTGAAAGTACTAATAAAGCAATAAATCCGGGGCATAGATAAGTCAGGTGTTCCTGCGCCCCCTCCCAGAGCTAGTCGAAGCATCTGATGCCAAGCTGGGCCCGATCTGTGCCTCTTCATTAAGCCAATCTATGCACTCATCAGACAAAGCGCAACTGAAAGTGGGAGCAAGGGCCAGGAACTCTCTAGTCCTCCATGCTGTGGCATACCGGGCAAGCTGTGCACCTCGGGCTGGGAATGCAGCTGGATACTCTATCCCCTCTGGCGAGCAAGTCTGATAATGACCGAACTGGCGCTGGATGCGGAATGGGAAGTAGAATACACAGTGAGTCAAGCCAATCAACTGAATCCCAGTCTGCGGGACATGCTGTAACTCATTGCCGGTAGATTGAGCCAAGGGCACCGCCAAGCAATGCGGTCTACGGACAAGCGGACATCCAATTGAACCACCATCCCTCATCAAGGGCGTTGACTAGGCGTTGCCGGAAGAAGTAACCGCGAGCTGAGTATGCTGGACAAGAGTCCACAACCTGTAATTTGTCCATCAACCACACCTAGGAAGGGATGAAAAATAAGAGAATAAAGAATAGAGAGATGTACGATGAAAGAAAAGCGAGAAAAGGGTTTTGCGAGAAAAATCGAGCTTAAGGGCCGAGTGATGTAAGCAATACATATGTGAGATTGGGTGGGAAATATTACCTGTAGCAGTAGTGGACTCCCCACAAATCTGGTCGTCTCTCGGCGATAAAAGGCGTCCAAGCCTATCAACGTCTCAGCCAGAGTCATGACGACACAACTCTTGCCCTCCTTCAAGCCTTGGGCAACCTCGATCAACCGGACACTAGATCCTCCAGAGCCTGAGGCCAGCAAAAAGCGAGACAACATGCACAAACAAAGGGCATGTCGCCGAAAGCCTTGCCAATGATGGTCGCCGCGGTCACCGGCGTCAGAAAACCGGCAAACCAAACTCGGAACATCCAGCATTCCGTCACAAATCAAAGAGCGAGCATCGTACATCGTGAGCCCACACATTTGCCCTAAGGCTTGGGCATGGCCGAAGCGAAGCTGAGGCAAGATTTCCTCATCACGCCTAGATTCCATCAAAACTTGGAAATCTTCAAAGGTAGGACACACCTCTTGCCCGCCAAAGCTGAAGACATGTGTTACCGGATTCCAAAACCTCGCCGCGGCATGAAGAAACGGAAAGTTCAGCGGGGTACGACTCAGAGTGAATAGTGCATTTATGCCGAAGCCCCGGAAACTTAGCTTTTCCGAGCTGTCCAAGTTGGCAATCCAAGCTGTGAGGTTTTGGACAAGAAACTCTTCCATTTGGAGTGCTAAATTGAGAAAAACTACGAAGCTGAGGCCTTTTGTAAGGGATAAGGTGTGAGTGGGGGACAGGTGTCAACATTCCGGTGGTTTGTGCCATTCATGGCCGGCCGGCCAAATATAATGCAGATCGACCACAAGTTTTGGCCGATGGTCATGAAATAAGGCCGATGGCCTTCCTTTGTGGCCGGTGGTCTTCCTTCCTACTCCCTGAGCTGTTTATGTGTTGAACATGCTGAGAATTTGGGGAATGCCACCACTTCCAATGCCCTCCGATGATGATTTTTGCGGCATCACGCCTGTTTGCCTATCGAGTTGTTGTAAATTTGCTTATCGAGTTGTATTTCACTTTTTTTTCAAGTCTTTGTCGCTTATCGAGTTGTACTCACACTTGGTTAACTGATCGAGTCTTTGTTTTGCTTATCGAGTTATAAGTCGATTCACTACCTGATTATTACGATGCAAGCGCTCAATTTTCAAACCAAGTTCAACTTCATTCACATTGTTGTGTGATACAATGCGATTCGATGCATAGAAAGCATGAATGTAACACCTTTTGAACAAAATAGTTGTTTCATTCCCCTCATGTGTTTTGCAAGAATACACACTTTTGAAAAAGTAAAACCTGCCTGAGGCAGTGCAATGTGCTTAAACTACCAGTAAAAAGGGGAGTAAAGCAAAAGAAGAGTGGGGCAGCAAAGTATCGGAATTGATACCGATAACCTCTCCTTGCGATCAATGCACCTCCCGCGCCCTCGTTCGGGTTAACTATGTGGTTTGGCACCTTCATTACTCAAGACAGTACAAGGAAGTGCATTTTCGGAACGTGAGTAGACCTTCGAGTTGACCTCAGGGCATGACTTCTATGAGCGATGCTCGATGCGTGTGAGGAACGTCCCTTCCCGTATCCTTTCTATATCTTGTGAATTCCACGAATCACTTCAATTGTACTGTGTTGCAATGCTTTGCATTTCAATTTCATGAATAACATGTCTTTACCATGCTTCAAGTTGAGTCTGCCCCTTCAAGTTTCCGTTCATACACATTGCGTGCATACGTGCATTGCTTTACTTACATGTGTTCAAGTTCCTTTTATACACATTGCGTGCATACGTGCATTGCTTTACTTACATGTGTTCAATTTCAAGTCCCTTTTATACACATTGCGTGCATACGTGCATTGCTTTACTTACATGTGTTCAATTTCAAGTTCCTTTTATACACATTACGTGCATACGTGCATTGCTATACCTACATGTGTTCAAATTTCCGTTCATACACATTGCGTGCATACGTTCATTGCTTTACTTACATGTGTTCAATTTCAAGTTCTCTTTATACACATTGCAGGTATACGTGCACTGCTTTACTTACATGTATTCAAGTTTCCGTTCATACACATTGCAGGCATACGTGCACTGCTTTACTTACATGTGTTCAAGTTCTCTTTATACACATTGCAGGCATACGTGCACTGCTTTACTTACATGTGTTGAAGTTCCCTTTATACACATTGCATGCGTACGCGCATTACTTTACTTACATGTGTTCAAGTTCTCTTTATACACATTGCAGGCATACATGCACTGCTTTACTTACATGGTTCAAGTTCCCTTTATACACATTGCATGCGTACGTGTATTGCTTTACTTACATGTGTTCAAGTTCTCTTCATACACATTGCAGGCATACGTGCACTGCTTTACTTACATGTGTTCAACTTCTCTTTATACACATGGCATGCATACGTGCATTGCTTTACTTACATGTGCTCAAATTCCTTCTACACATTGCACGCGTACGCGCATTGCTTTACTTACATGTGTTCAAGTTCCTTTTATACGCATTGCATACGTTGTCGCGTTATACTTTACTTACATGTGTCTACGTCTTCACACATTGTACACGTTGTCACGTGTTCTTTACTTACATGTGTTTGTGCCTTCATAGCATTGTTATGCTTGCCCCAAATTGCATTGTTATGTGCCCTACTCGACTTGCGTTGTCACGCACTTTCAATTTTCATTGTTATGCATATTGCTAACGATATTGTACCTGTTAAGTTTTCTTTCTCAGGCCCGATATTGTATGTATGGTTCATTTGAAGCTGGCGCGACCAGACGAACCGCACAGGTATTGTGTTCTCCGCGTGAAACGTAGTGGGAATTACATGATTCTCTTACACTCTCTCTGCATTGCAGTGTAGTTTGGTGTATGCTAGCTTAAAACTGTCGCATGTTATGCTTCGTTACAACTTTATTTGTATGAACATAAGTTATGCTTGGCTTTGTGCATTGTCTTGCATTTTGTCCCTGCCCTCGGGCGCCTATCTTTATCTATAGCTTGTATGCTTTGTCTAAGTCTTCGGCCTCGTCAAAAATGGGTCGTCTCTGGGCTTTGACATTCACTCCCGTCATTGTTATGACTTTCGAGTTCTGTCAAAGAGGGGCAACTGTAGACACCCCATTTTTGACCGTCCTCAAGACTCGGACGTCACCGTTGGAACACTCGGTGATCATCCATGTTTGTGTTCGTTTTGAGTTCCCGGAGGTCTCGGCTCCGCGCCCTGCCTCAGGATCTCTCAACTCGATTGTTTTGTGTTTGGTTTTGCACCAAACGCTTGTGTTTTTGCTTTGAAGGACAGGGAATGGCTTGTTAGCCATCCCCGCACCTCATCGGCCTCCCCTTTACCTCACCGGCCATTCATTGTTGCCACCGGCCTTGGTTTCTTGATATTAATGGCCGGTCAGCACTTTAGATGGTCAACCGGCACATTGTTTGGCCGATGACCTCCTATCCTGGCCGGTATTACCCCTTTGAACCTTTCAGGCATGGTGCATGCCAGCTGTGCCAGCTGGGATGCACAGACCCTGCTCCCCGTGCACGGGTGTGACTGTTTTGAGCCTTTGCACCCCTTTTTCTTCTAGAAGATTGAACCCTTTGATCAAGCTTCTTGAGGAAGCTTGACCCTTTGTCATGGCTTCCTCAAGAAGCTTGAACCCTTGGGTTAGCTTATCTTGGAAGCCTTGGTCCCTTTGACCCTTCTCATTTAGCTTTTGTTGTAAGCCTTAAACCTCCCCTTTGTCTATATAAGAGCCCCTTCTTCTCCTTTGATGGGGTTGAAGAAAAAACCAGAGCTTATACATATATATTCTGATGTACATCATCCTCTCTCTCTTCATTTTGTGTGTGTTTTGTGGCCTAAAAGTGTGTTTAGTTCATAGTATTGCACTAAGATACACACTATTACACCATACTTTGACTTGGGAGACCTTGAGGGTTTGTTCTTGAAGTTTTAAGCCAATTTTGATCACAAAAAGGGGCCTGACCTTGCTGTTCTTGGACTGTTCTTCAAGGGTAACAATCTTGCTTTATTTTCCCCAATCTTGCACTAGTTTTTGACCTGCTTTGCTTACTGTTTTAGACTTTGTGTATAACTGAAAAAAGTCTTGTATTTTCATGCTTAAGATACTTCATTAAGGTTGTTTTAGTGTTGGGGGTCAACCTCCCCCCCTAAGGCCTTGTTTGGTCCTTTTTGTGCTTCCATTGTTAAGCTTTGGTTACTTTGTTGTATTGGCCTTCTTACCACTGAAATCTAGTGGATTTTCAATGGTGAAGAAGGGGGTTTGAGGTCTTGTATAGGGGAGGGACACCCCTCTCCCCTTTGTGTCTCATTTGTCAATGTTTTTGGCTCATAAGGGTAGCATGCATGATTAGTTGTTCTTGGCTTCATTTCAGAGATTTTTGGGTGTTTTTGGGTCATATTATGCCTCTATTTTTGGTTGGATTAGTGGTCCCTTTCATGCTTAATACACTTGCTTTGTATTCCCCCATCTTGCCTAGAAATGCCTCTAGCCATTAGACCATTATGCTTGTATATTTTTGCCCAGCTTTGTGAAGCTTTCGGTCATTATTTATCATGATTGAGGTCTGTTGGGTGCTGGTTTGGTCGCATTTGATGTGTCTTGTTTGGCCCCTTTGTATTCTAGCATGTGGACATCGGGTGTGTGAGTCACCAACATGCATTGGCTAGGCTATTTCAGTGATTTAGAATCACTTATTAGGTCATTTCAGTCCATGTTTTATACTCACATGTTTACATTTTGTTACCTTTTCAATGCCTTGGATAGATGTGCTCTTATGTTCCATGTTTTGTCTTTGATGCATGCCTTTTGTTCGAGTCACTTGGGCTGCCATATCAGTGGGTTTTGGGGGCTCATTTTGCATATTGAAACTCTATGCCATGAGTGGTTGGGATAGGTGTAGAGTAATGCCTCTCTTTGTGGCTTCGAATGCCCTTGGTCTTGGGCCCATTCTTGATCAGTTTTGACCATGGTCTATGCATGATTTAATCTTGTTTTGGAGTGCTTTAGGACTGTCCTAAGTCATTTTGGTCCACTGAGGTTTGGTTAACATAGCCATGGTTTGACTCCTTTTGGTTGGCTTCAAGTTTCGGTCCTTATGGCATGTCTTGCTCGCATAACATAATGGATTTGGCATTGTCTTTTTACATATTTTCAGAGCTTGTTACGCTTGTGATTCATCCATGTTTGTCTCTCTTTAATGCGCTTGAGAGTTGACTTCTTGTATGCCTAAGTGTTATACTCCCACATGTGCACATTGGAAGGTGTTTAGTCCATCATTTTTTTTGCACTTTTGGCCACTGTTTTTGGGGTGGGCTGAGGTCTACCCTTTGTGGTTAGGTCCACCATTGCATGATCATGTTGCATTGCTTTGGTTTCATGCTTACATTGTATCATACTTGCATGTTTGCATAGTGTTTATCTAGTTGCATCTCATGTACATGTTGCATATTTGGCATGTTCATATTGCATTAACTTAGCTTGCATACTTAGGATACATTGCATTTGTCATGACTTGTGCCTTAGCTTCATTTTGCATAACTCGAGCCATATTTGTATACATGCATTGCATTGTTTGGTTTGGGGTGTCAAACCAAACATGGGAATTGAGGTGCATTCGTACTCAAAGTGACATAACGCACCTCAATCCTCAGTCGCCGACGCCCTTGACATCAATATGATAGGGTGTTAGCACTCATCTCTTTTGTTGTTGCATTCATTTACATTGAACTTGCAAACTTGGCCTCTTAGGCCATCATGCGTCGAAATGCGCAATTGATGGCCCGAGGGTCGAGGGCCATGCTCCCTTGAGTCCATTGCATGATAGGGAGTGTGGCCATGTACACATTTGCTTGAAAATTCCATGCCATGCCCTATTTCCCCTCTGCTGTAGCAACTGTAGGTTTCAGCAGGAATACTTGGCCGACCGGCAGTATTTTGCGCCGACCGGCAAAACATATTTGGCCAAGAGCATAAGTTTTGGCCGATAAGTCTATTCTGATGGCCGGTGGTGTTTCATTTCGGCCGGTGGTATTCCAAAATACCCAGGGAGTGATTCAAAGCAGTCCTGGAAATTTGTGTGATTTTCGGGGGAGCAGAACAGTGCCAACAGAGACAATAGTGGCATGGTACCAGGTTTTCGAGCAAGGCGAGTCAAGCATACATCATCCACGCATTCCGAGGTAGGGCTGTGGCCACCTTCTTTCTGCATTTAATTGGTTAATTAATTAGAAGTTCTGTAATAATTAATTTAGTAGTATTTATTTGGTTGTGTAATATTTATTCGGACCCTCCAAGCGAGGGTAATTGTGTAATAAGGGTGCGTGCGTGTGTGTATGTCTTCCAACCCCATTTCTTACTCCCTTTTATTTAATTGCTTACAATGGTTAGATTTAGGGCATGTTTTAATTAGCATCCTTATGCTTGCATGCGTGCATCATTCATGTGTCTTGCATGCACCGGGCTCGGCGCATCATACAAACTGCATTGCACTTCAATTCCAAGTTGAATACTTGTTAGTTTTAGCATCTCACACGCCATCTTTAGAATAACCGAGCCTATTGTAGTTGCGTTCCTGCATGTGTTGCATTAGGCATTCCTGTTTAGTTAGGATCATGCATGGATTTCTAACATAGCTTTTGTTTTGGCACGGAGTACGATGTAAGTATTTATGATTTAGCATCTCGCATGAGTGTGAATGTTAACATGACAGCATGCTTACCATGAGGCTAGCTGCTTACGTGTTATAACTGCCTGAATGCCTATGAGTGAAGGTTGGGTTATTTGAATTGGAACAATGTATTGAATGCGAGTTTTAAGCCCACTTGGAAGTGGCAAAACCATATTTTCTAAGCCCACTTGAGGGTGGCAAAATTCATGTCTTAGCCTACTTGCGGGTAGTATCATCAAACCATTTTCAAACAAACAAACATGAAATGTTTCGTTCCAATTTAGGCGACCTAGTCTATACTTGTTTGCTGTGCGCATAACATAGTAAATCTAGGCTAATAACCGGAATAAGAACACATAATGTTTTCAAAACAAGATATCATGGTTAGTAGAGGCCGATCTTCGGATTGGGCGAGCGGGGGTGCTCATAGCTGACCTTCCCCAATCGTACCCAAGTTCCCGAGCCGAGGCAACTTTGGTGATGACGGACACGTGGCCTTAGGCAAACGAGTCAGGGTTTCCTAACTTTCCCAAAATAAAATATTTAGGTGGCGACTCTGTATCTGGCTAAGCAGTCTATGTTTGGCACTTCTTTTCTAAAATCTGTTTTTCTCAAAACGATTTGCCGGATTTGGACTCTTTGGTTCAGATTAAGAACCGTGACAATTTGAGTCCTGAACTGTAGTGAGCCCAAATGAACAGAACCGGGGGGGGGGGGGTCCTCCCCCGGGACGTTCGGGGACGTCTACATGTAGTTGTTTCGGAGTCAAGTTCATGTTCAAGCCCAAGTCTGGGGAGTAGTTTTATTGAAGTTTAATATCATTGGTAAAATATTTCCCCTTGGTTAAATGTTGTTAACATATGTTTACTTGTTTTAAGTTTAAGACTTTTTAGTGTTTTCTTTATTAAATAATTTCATTTTTTTGTTGTGCAGGTTTGCATGGCTCATGATTTGGTGAAAGGAAATGAATGGTTTTCTTGCTTCTTTTTGGATGACTGTAACTTATTTTTTTTGGATGCACAATATTTGTTGGATGACTGTAACTTTTTTTTTTTGGATGCACAATGTTTGTTGGATGACTATAACTTTTTTATTTTTGGAACTCTTAGATGACTGTCACTTGGATATGCATAATGTTTTCCTTATATTTTATGTGTAAGATGATTTATGCACATTGGATGTACAATGTTTTGGGTGATATTGAATTATGCCCATTGGAACCAATATTGAATTATGCCCATTACAATCCAAGTTGCACTGGCAGGTTTCATAGATGTTTTCTAAGTTTTCCAAGTTTTATAGATGTTTTCCAAGTTTTCCAAGTTGCACTGGCAAGTTTCATAGATATGAATGAATAAATATTGCATTGCCCAGGTTGCATTGTCCAAGTTGTTTCATAGATGTGAATGAATAAATATTGCATTGTCTAGGGGTTTTTTTTTTTTTTTTGTATGTTGAAAATTTGTAAAATTTCAAATAGCCAAACCGATTTGTATCCATCCTCCAATCTTCCAAATCCGCATCCGTCGGATTGGCGAACGGATGTGGATTGATTTTCTCCAATCCGCCACTTTGGCGGATGGATGGCGGATTGGAGGTTTCATGGCCGCAACCGATCCACGCCCACCCCTAACAGGCATTCATGTAGTTTAGCAAGTAAGCATATAGCCTCATGGCAAGCATGCTAATCATGGCAACATTCACACTTATGCAAGTATGTTAAAGCATAAAAACTCACCTCGTACTCCAAGCCAAGAAAATATGAATTAGAAAAATATGCATGATTCCTAACTATACAAGATGCCTAATGCAATACATGCGATAGTGCAATTAATAGGCTCGGTTACTAATATGGCATATAAATCGATTTGATAACATGCGGTTAAACACGTATTCAAAGAAGTATTGAAATGGCAATGCAGTTTGAATGATGCACCGAGCCTCGGTGCATGCAATACAAATGAATGGATGCAAGCATAAGTTATGCTAATTTGAAACATGTCCCTAATCTAGCCATCAAAAGCGATTAAATAAAAGGGAGAAAGACATGGGGTTGGAAGACATACACACACGCACGCACACTTATTACAACATTACTGTGACAACCCCGACTCATGATTGACGCTAATTCACGATTAAGCATGCTAAGTAAATGATTAAGACAAAATCCTAAATTAATTACATGAGTGTGTTGCTTTAAATGCATTTTTATCTGTTTGATGTAGAAAAATCTGTTCATGTTTTGATTTCGATTTGCGAATTGAAAGCGTTATCGGTAATCCATTCAGAAATTGACTTGATTTATATGTTAATTAGGATTTACAGAATTTTATGGTAGGTTTAATTAAAATTTGGTTCGGAATGATTAAATTAGATTAATTTAATGCCATTTGATTAACTTTGTTAATCTACCACCTAGTCAGCCATTTTATTGACCCCACTAGTTCAACTCTATACCTCTATCCTCCTTAAAAGATGCTCAAACATGAGAGAGGGAGAGAATAGGAAGATTTGGGTCCTAGGCTTGAGAATTGAACTCAAACAAGAGGAATTGCTAGGAGAGAAGAAGAAACTTTGGAGATTTGATCATCTAGCTCAAGAATTTAGCACCTAAGGCCTAATTGAACATCTAAGGTAAGAAGCAAAGTCTCTAGTCTTGAAATTGAGTTGATTCATCTATGAATTCAAGTGAATTGAGCTATGAGATGTAAGAATTAAGCTTAAGAAGTAAGAATGAAGATTAATCCATGCATGCATGTTCCTTTAATTACATTTGGACCATGTTTGCTAAGAATTCTCTCATGCATGTCATAGATTGAGCTTAAGTGTAGGAAATCATCATGTTTTGTATCAATTTGCCAAGTTTGATCATGTTTTGAAGTGGTGGAGTTCAAGAGAATTCATGCATGTTGTATTCTTGAAACATTCATAAAGTTTAAGTTGAATTTGTGTACAATTGGCATGCTTTTGGGCTTTGATTTTATGAAATGATCTTTAAATCATGATGTGTTATGAGTTTCCAAGTGTTTTCCAGAATTTTGGCCCAAAATGATGAGTTTTGGAGTGTTGAATTCATGTTTTGAACTTTGGGAGAAAATCTGGACAAACCCAGAATTTTGCTTCCACGCTCGAGCGAAGGATTTCACGCTCGAGTGACCACCTTTATTTTCACACTTTCCGCTCGAGCGACAAAAGGTTGGCTCGAGCGTATATTGCATGCTCTCAGAAGTTTACGTATTTGGAAGCATGCTCAAGCAACAAGACTTGCGCTCGAGAGAGGTCCTGTGCCTCACGCTCGAAGTGAGCGTCAAGCGAAAATTGCACGCAACCAGAACTTTTTCGCATTTTGCAGACGGCTCAAGCGAGGGAGTGTGCGCTCGAGCGACCACTCACATGCGATATGTCCGCTCGAG
The DNA here is from genome assembly GCA_030407325.1 of Camellia japonica. NCBI lineage: Eukaryota > Viridiplantae > Streptophyta > Magnoliopsida > Ericales > Theaceae > Camellia > Camellia japonica. The sequence goes on from JAPPVO010000059.1 coordinate 29,737,166, forward strand.
CGAAGAAAGCTACACTCGAGCGCGACCCCTGTTTTTAGCAAGTTTTGAAAAACTTTTCAAGTATATTTTTGCATCATTTTTCCATCCTAGGCATTCCTAGGCAATGATTAAGACATTATAATGAGGATAATGAAGTAGAACCACACCAAAACAAGTAGAAAGGACTAAGTTATCAATTCCGGGTGTGTAATTTAGTATACGTTCGTTCTGTAACTGTGTAGGTTACGCACCTCAAGGAAGCTGAATAGTTTGCTTGCAGCCCTGTTATCTGTGAGTAACAATGTTGTAAAGCTATGTTTAATTATAATTATTTTCTGAATGATTGACTGTACTGTTTTCTAAAATGATATTGTTTGCCGGATGAATGTTTGTCCTATTTTATGAACTGTACTCGTGGCATCCATAGCAACTGACTGTTACTGTTACTGTTACTGTCACTGTTACTATTACTATTACTACTACTGCTACAGAGATCTCTGTCAGTTCATATTCTTGGAACTACTGCTACTGTATTGATGGCCATCAACTGACTGTTTGGTCTATTAAGACCTACTGTATTGTTCTGCTATTGGATGTACCACGTATGACTACTATGATTTCTAAATGAATGATATGACATGAAATATGGGACATTGATTGAATAACTGATCTATAGATGTAATTGACTATTTTAAATACTGAAAGGACATTCATTCTTAACCCCTTTACACATTCATTATTCACTGGGCTTTAGCTCACAGTTATTGTATATGTATGTAGGTGGCCAGGCACTAGATCAAAGCTAGAGGTGTTGACCCGAGCTCACATTTTGTCAAGCCAACCGTTGTACTTCATGACGAGGTTCCGAACTTGCACGAGTCAAGGCTTTTTTTTGGGTGACTCAAATTCGCCCTTTTGTCTTTGCTAAGGTAAAGAATGTTTAAGACTCCTGTTTATACAGTTTTTGATGATGCGATTATGTCCCTAACTTGCATAATGGCTTACATATGTATTTTTGGTATAAGTGGTTGTGAATACAGCTGTGCGCATGAAAGTTTATTTCCATTTAGGTCCCCACAGCTCATTGGATATCATTTTATTATTGATTGGCTTTCGCCAGCCCTTTTTATACTATATTATTGTCAATACTGTTAAATACTGTTAAGCAGGCCTTTGGTAATCCCGAGTTACTGGCCGGTTGCGATGCTAAACCCTTAGAGGTAAGTTTGGATCGTGACAATTACGCCCTCACGAAGGAGGGTCCGAATGAATAAGCTAACTAGCTAGTTACGCTAATTAAGCTAACTAATACAAAGCGAAACTAATTAACTATTCTAGTTAACTAATTATTACAAACCGAAATTGAATAACTAGTTAAACTAACTAATTATTACAATACTTTAATTAACTAGCAAACTAATTAATTAATTTACAACACAAATGCACACAAACTAAGCATGTAAGACATTAAACTATGCTGCCCCTGCTCTACCTCGGAAAGTGGAAGATGCACATGCTCAATTTTGGCCCGAAAAGACCTCCGTTTTGCTCTTGAAAGCCTCTGTTTGCAGGGTTGAGCATTTTCAGAATCTTTCTGCTCCATCTTACCAAAATCAACTGAGGTTCACATCAGTGACCTGCTGGCCATGGATGAATGCTGCTGGCCCTCTGCCGGCCAAAAAGGTGTACTGCTAGCCATCTATGGTGCACTGTCGGCCATGGATGGTAGCCTGCCGGCCACTGATGCATTGGATCACCATGCTGCAGTAGAGTACAAACAGAGCAAAAATGGGGTTTTTTCAAGGGTTGTCTGCACACTTTGCCTCTCATTTTCATGGGGAAATCAAAGGAGGGACAAAATTTGGTTCATAAACCATCAATCAAGCAATTTCATTACATGATGGCTTGTGAAACCAATTGTGCAAGTTAAATAAATGAAAAATGAAACCAAAATGACCATCACCCTATCATGCATGATCAAGGGCAATAATGACCAAGGAAAGTGGCACATTTCATTACTTTTGAGTATGAAATGTCCCATTTTCTTTATGTTCAAATTAATGTCCGATTTGAACACATGCAATGCAACATAAAGAGATGCTTATCTTGCCTCTTTTACTTATCAGTTTTGTTTACTCATTTTGATTACCAAAGTCATCCTTTAATCAATTAAGTCCTTTGGTAAGTGTCCTCTAATGGAAAGAGGGCTTAAACCAAAGGTTGTTTTAGGCATGAAAGAGACCTTATGCCGTTGGTAATGAACCCCAAAAAGGATTAAACCATTAAGAACAAAACCTCAGTTTCATGCTTCAAACAAGCAAATGGTTTGAACCACTTTCAAAGCAAAAATAAAACCAAGAAAGGAGGGAGGTTGCAGAGATGATTAAGTGCTGGAAATGAATGATAAAAGCACCAAAACATGCAACCAACTCAAACCAATGGTGGTTAAAGTCTTAAAACACTAAGCTAGTGAAGGAACTTACACTACAACTATGCAAAACAAGACTCAAAAGGAACCAAACAGCCAAAACGGTGGCAAAATAGTTCAAAACAGAGTGTAAACATGCTGGACTTGAGCCACAAAAAGTTAAAACATTAAGCTAATACATGGGGCTAACTAGGCATGTAAACAAGACACATTAAGGGGAGACTAACCCCTCCAATTTTAGATTTCAAAATGAGTTTTTTTTACCACTAAAAAACCTCTGAAATTGAGTGGTTAAAAAGCCCAAAAAAATTGGTTTGAAAGTGTTGAACAAAGGAACAAAAACCTTACAAACTAAGAAGTAAGAAGGGTGAACCGCCCCCTAACTAAAAAAGGGCTCAAACCACCACTTTTAAGCCACAAAAATAGAACTTTCTTTAGTTAAAACCAGCCCAAAAATAGTAAGAAAAGATGGTAAAACAAGTTTATTGAAACAAAGTAAACAAGCCAAGTGTTATAACTTTGAAGCAAAGCTCAAGTTTAGGCACTAAACCAAGCTAAAACCACTTGCTAGAGCTCAAAGAGGGCCTCAAATAACCTCAGCCCAAAGAGAAGCAAATTTGATTAACGTAGTGTATGTAAAAGTGTAGAGAAAACAAGCAACCAAGCATAAAATTGCAAGAGAGAGAGAGAGATCTTTGTTCCAAAATTTCTAACCCTAAAAAATGGGGGAGGAACCCCCTTATAGATAGAAAATATGAATTCTATACAAAGAATCCATCCCTCTACGTGTGGGTAGATGCAAACCTCTGTGCCACCAACTGGCACAAAATATATGTAGAAAACACTGGTGGCCAGCCGGTCATCAGTGATGGTCGGCAAGGCACATCAATGGCCGGCAAGCCAAAAGCCCTGGCCAGCATCCCTCATAGATGGCCAGCAGGCCACCAAAGACTGAAGGGGAGAGAGGCCAAGACATGGTCCAAAAAGGAGACAAAAAGGATGCAGGGTTTAGAAAGCTCAAACCTGTGGCGTTCCGTTGAGGACTTTGAGCGCTCGGCGAGCAATCAGACTCGTCATCGGATGTACCTGCAAAAACATCCAAGTCTTGAAAGACTGTCAAAAATGGGGTGTCTACAGCACCCGCGTCCGTCCAACTGGACGGACGACGCGTGTGTTTATTTTGGGTTCAATGGGTCTAGCCTATAACATCTTCCTCTACAAAACTTGAGTGCCCCTTGGGGCTTACTCCAAGTTCCAAACCCAAGTCTTATAAACCCACACCAAGGTTGCCTCTCAAAGCAATGTGGGACAAGCCTTATTTCGAACATTAATGGAAATTTCACAAAAAACACCATTTCCATGGAGCTTAATTTGGCTTCAATTTCTCATTCACCCAATAATGGTTTTGAGCAACCAAATGTACTACGTGAATCACAATGCGGCATAGAATGCGTTACCACTTAGACCCGCCAACTTTGGCGCATGGGTCCCACCTAAAAATTAGATCAAAGTTGAGGAAAAATCTGATTTTTCCAAAACCATTTCTAACAATTTGTTACGTTGATTGGATTGATTTCTTGATTGGGTGTCAATTGTGTCTGAACCCTCTCAAGTGTTGGTTTTTTCTTGTTAGATTCGTGTAGATTAGTGTTTATTGGATGATGAGTTTCTGGTTATTAGAGTTTCTTATTAATTGAATAATAATGTTACTAGATTTGGTTTCTTCAATTGGTCATAATTGCATAAATTTCTCTGGTTTAGAATTTCTTTAGGCAAAGAATTTCTCTAGGAAATTCCCATAATTTCTTTGCAGAGAATTTCTCTAGGATCGAATTTTCTCTGGATCCATGTTGAGAGACCTTAGACATTATAAAAATATTGTATGTCTTTTATGTTATAAAATTTAATATCAGGAACCCTAAAAAAAATCCCCCATTTAAATGTGATAAAAATTAAATTAAAATAACATTTTAATCATTTTATCAAATTGATACCAAATAAAGGAAGAGTTGAATTTTTCATCAAATCAATAGAGTTTTTGACAATTCATCAAATTTTATAAGTGGGTCGTTGGGTTGGACGTCCGCGCAAACATCCTTCAAACAATTGGGCTATTTTAAAAATTACGTTAAAAGTTAAATTTTTTTATTTTTTTTTTAAAACGTGCAAAAAAAATAGAGAGATAATGTGACCTAAAAAAACTAAAAAGCCAAAAAATTTACTTTTAACCAATTTGTCAAAATTTTTATCTGGGGACGTCTGCTCGAACATCCTCTCAGACAACTAGGCTAGTAACAAAATTTTGATAAAAAATTTAAATTTGCATTGGAGTACATCATATCATATAATGAAAATTTTGATGAAAGATTGATCTTACACAATTCTAGCTTCTTTGAGAACTAACTATTTTAGTTGATTTTTTAATTTTTTATAAAATATGTACAAAAAGTGGAGAGAATAAATGATTTTTTTGACTATTTTAAAGTAGTCAAAAAAATTAACTATTCTTTCTATTTTTTTTACATATCTTTTGGAACAAATTTATAAAAAAAAATAACAAAAGTAACTAACCGAAACAACTCCAATAATGATGTGAAAATTAAAACACTTATCATATCTTAGTAATATAGTTTATTTTATTTTTAAAACCTTATTATACTTTTTTAATAGTTTTAAAATTTTATTATTGTATAACATCGATTTATAATAAAAATTAAAAATAAATATAAATGCCTCATGAGATTTACTATAAAATGTTATGTCCTTTATGTTCTGAAAATTACAAAAACCCTCTTATTAGGATTTTTTATTTAACATAATTAATAGAAAAAAAATAATTTTTTTAACTATTATCTTATATAACAATAAAATTATTTGAATTATTAATTGAAATAATAGTTATGATATTGTTAATTGATTTGAGAATTTATAATAAAATGAATAAATTATTTATTGCGATGAAGAAACTTGAAAACCAAGGGGGATGTAATTTCTAAAATTATAAGAGTAATTTGTATTTTAGGTAAGTTTTAGAAAGTGTATTTGTAATTTATTTTAAAAATTATTTAATTTTTATGTAACTTTTCTAAGATTAAAACACAAAAAATAACACCAAATTTGCGTGGGAAGAAGATTGAAAAGAGCAAATGTGAAATGGGGAGTTAAAAAAGTAACGTCGATGATCTCACTCGCGTGCGTGACTAAGGCAGGTCCAAGATGCTAAACAGCAAAGAACCGAAAAATTAAAAAAAAAAATGAAGAGCGGGCGACAATTTTCCATATTTGCTGACATCGGGAAACATCAAACACCATGCCCTTCCGAGCTCCTCTCTCTCTCTCTTTCCGCATACACATTATATACATAGAGAGAGAGAGAGAGAGAGAGAGAGAAGAAGAAAGAGAGAGAAATCTCAACAATTTTATACTACTATAAGTTTTTTGTAGACGGTTTGGCTTTGACAGTCAATTAAAAGGTACACTCACACAGTCACAGTCTACAGAGAGAGAGATGTGGTGCGTGTATTGCGGAAATGCTACATGCAATACGGGGCATCTCCGATCAGATCGAACTGTTTATCTGCAATTCAATTGAGAAACTTTCACCCCTCTCTCGCTCTCAATTACCAACTGTGAATTTCGATAGGCATTAATTGAATTCATCCGAATCAACAACATCACATACAGAGAGATTCATTCTCGAGAAAATGCAATCAAAGGGCAGGGTTATGTTCTGCAATATGAGGTCAGTTTCTTTTATTCATTATAGATCAATCAATGCCTCTCTTATTTTATTCATTCATTCACATTCCACATTTATACTTTCATATCAGTTTTCATCTTCATTTTTGACGTGATTAAGCCCATAAAGGCCACAGCCCACTATGAACAATCCAAGCCCATCACTTGGAGTCCAATACATAACCCAGTTGGTGAAGTCCAGAACAGCTGGAATTCAATATGGCATAAAAAGCCAATGACATTCAGACATGTGGCAGATAAAGGACAAGCCACATCAGCAGACAAAGATCTGCAAAGTTATTGCCACTGCGCATCACCATTAATGTAGCCCATCACAGCATTTATTACGACAATACATCTCCGTCGGAACAGCACCCCCTTACCCTGAACAAGGTAAGCTACAGCATAGACTTTCAGCCAAGATGGCAAGTCAGAAGGAACAGCGAAATGATTACCAAAGGATATAAGCAGACGTTGAAGACAAGAAGAAAGTTAAGCTTTTCTATCCCCAATCTCTCTCTCCCTACATACTACTTCTCTTTCTAACTTGCTCGTCGGAGGGTTCACTGGGGGACTACCCCGTTCCCCGTTGAACTTGTTTGCAAGTTATTCGGTGGGCTTGATCATTTGGACGTGAGCCTGAGGGGCTTGGATCAGTCCGACCCATTCACTGGAACAAACTGTATCATCAATTGGCGCCGTCTATGGGAACCTTTGCTCCGTGCGCCAGTTGTGCTCAATGTCGCCGGAGACCCTGTCCCAACAACCTCTTCCTACTACCCATCAAAGTGCATGGTCACGACTAGATCCATGGCTTCTCACCGTAATGCTGCCGACCATCAAATCGACCCTCCCAATCCAAACAACCCACCACAATATTTCATTGAGCTTACCAACAGCATTAACCTCATGGCCGAGCAAAACCAGGCCCTAATAAATGCTTTACTCCAAAGAAACCTTCCAATGCCTCCTCAGCCACCCCAATATTCCACCCAACCAAGAACGAGCCCCGAGCCATACTGTCTCGCAGCCCTATCCACCCAACTTGGAAGGTTTGCAACCACCTCCCCCACATATAAATCCACCACCTCCACCCCCACATCCATCGGTCATAGCACCATCCCTGAAGGGGAAGCCAGCAGCGTCCAGCCCCCGTTTCCTTCTGGGGGTGACAACATTCCCCTCTGGGACACTGAACTCCTGAGCCATGAAGCTCCAACTCCAAGGGGTCATGCAGAACATCCAGCATAAACCCTCTACCACGGTAAACTCGCCATTTGTTGCCTCCATCCGGGACAAACCTCTGCCCGCCAAGTTCAAAATGCCCACCATCGACTCTTTTGACGGTACGATGGACCCAGTCGACCATCTGGAGACCTATCGCACCCTCATGATCCTCCATGCCTTCCCTGACGAGATCATGTGTCGAGCTTTCCCCGTGACACTGAAGGGGTCAGCTCAACTGTGGTTCAGCTAGTTACCAGCAGACTCTGTCTCCACTTTTCAGCACCTCAGTGACTCTTTCCTTAGCCATTTTATTGGAGCCCAGCGCCAATGCCGCCCGGCAACCTAACTCCTCAACATCCGTCAAACCGAGGGAGGGTCGCTGCGCAGTTTCGTTACCCGCTTCAACACCGAAGCCCTGCAAGTAGTGGAAAACGATAACAAGGTCATCCTCACGGCTTTCATGGCCGGATTGCGGTCGTCCGATTTCCTCTTCTCCCTTTCTAAAAACCCCCAGCCTCCATGGCAGCCCTACTCTCCAAAGCCCAGAAATACATGAATGCTGAAGATTCACTAGCCGCTCGGCAGGATCCAATAACTAAAAACCTGACTCCCAGAGAAAAGAGAAAAGACTCAGAACCCAAAAACACCCAGTATAATGGCCAAACACCCCACTATACCGACCGATCCCCCCCAGCTGACCGATCGGCACCAGCCCGACCGCCCGGTCGGTTCGAGCGATACACACCCCTTAATTCCCCCATGGAACAAGTCCTCCATCAGATCCAACGGGACTACCCCCTCAAATGGCCCCTACCTTCACGAATCCCTTCCAATCGGAAAGACCAGTCCAAATATTGTCGTTTTCACCAGGACCATGGCCATAACACTGATGATTGCGTTAACCTCAAAGACCAGGTTGAGACCCTAATATGTCAGGGACGTCTTAGCCGATTCACGGACTCCCGCCCTCAGTAGAGGCAAAAAACTGAGCCCCTCAGAAACAATCGCTGGCGCACCCCACCCCGGCAGCCAGCCCAACCTAACCAAGGCCATGATCGCTCTCCGCAACAGCCTCGACCGCCAGCTAATCCCCCTCCACCAGTTGGAGAAATCCGAGTTATTTTCGGTGGCCTTGCATGTGGGGGACCATCCCGCTCGGCTCAAAAGGCAGAACTCAGAAAGATAAGGCAGGGCTCAGACAAAGCAGTTGCCACGGTAGACCGACCCTCCAAACAGCCCAAGCAGTGGACAGAGCCCATCATCTTCACGGACGCCGACTGTACAGGCATCCGTTATCCTCATGATGACCCTCTCGTCATTTCTGTCATCCTCTCCAACTACAAGGTCAGATGAGTTCTCATTGATAACAGCAGTTCCTCAGACATCATATTCCTCAACTGTTTCCGCTAGCTCAAGATTGGCGAGGAAAGTCTATCTCCCTTCCAAACCTCTTTGGTCAGTTTCATTGGCGGTCGAGTGACCTTCATCGGCTCCATCGACCTTCCTATCACCATTGGCGAATGCCCACAGCAGACCACGAAGTTGCTCACCTTCCTTGTTGTTGACTGCCTCTCGGCCTACAACATCATCCTTGGTCGCACTGCCCTCAACGCTTTCCAAGCTATCACTTCCACTTACCACCTTGCCATTAAATTTCCCACCGATCTTGGGGTCGGAACAGTGAAGGGAGAACAGACCGTGGCCAGAGACTGCTATGTCGCCTCACTTAAAGAGGTCAAGCTGAAGGAAGCCATGATCATTGAAGAGCTTGACATCTGAGATGAGGACAAGCTGGTCCAAGGGAAACCTATGGAGGAGCTCGTTGAGGTTCCCATCGACCCTACCAACCCGGGGAAAATTGCCAAAATCGGCAGCCAACTATCCTCCCAAGCAAAAGCCGACCTTACTGCCCTTCTAACCGAGCACAATGATGTATTTGCCTGGACCCATTTAGACATGCCGGGTGTAACAAGCCCGCGGGGGACCTCGCTACAGCTCGGACTCGATTTGTGTCACGGTTCTTAATCTTGAACCAAAGAGTCCAAATCCGGCAAATCGTTGTGAAAACAGATTTTTGAAAGAAGTGCCAAACATGGACTGCTTTGCCAGATACAGAGTCGCACCTAAATATTTTATTTTTTGGGAAATTTAGGAAACCCTGACTCGTTGCCAAAGGCCACGTGTCCGTCATCACCAAAGTTGCCTCGGCTCGGAACTTGGGTACGATTGGGGAAGGTCACTTCGTGAGCACCCCCGCTCGCCCGGTCAAAGACCGCCTCTACTAACCATGAATATCTTATTTTGAAAACATTGTGAGTTCTCATTCCGGTTATTAGCCTAGGTTACTATGTGATACTCGCAGCAAATAAGTATAGACTGAGTCGCCTGAATTGGAACAAAACATTTTATGTTTGTTTGTTTGAAAATGGTTTGATGGTGCTACCCGCAGGTAGGCTAAGACGCGGATTTGCCACCCTCGAGTGGGCTTAGAAAACATGATTTTGCCACTATCTAGTGGGCTTAAAACAAACATTCAATGATTGTCCAATTCAAACAACTCAACCTCCACCCACAGGCATTCAAGGCAGTTATATCACATAAGCACATAGCCTCATGGTAAGCATGCTATTCATGGCAACACTCACACGCATGCAAGGATGCTAAAGCATAAAACTCACCGAGTACTCCAAGCCAAAAAGAACTGATTAGAAATCATGCATGATCCTAATATACAGAAATGCCTAATGCAACACATGCAATAATGCAACTATAGCAGGCTCGGCTATTCTAAACATGGCATATGGAATGCTACAGCTAACACGTATTCAATTTGGAATTGAAATACAAATGCAGTTTGTATGATGCGCCGAGCCCGGTGCGTGCAAAACAGATGAATGATGCAAACATGCTATCATACTGTATGCTAATTGAAATATGCCCTATATCTAACCATCATAAGCGGGTAAATAAAAGGGAAGAAAGACGTGGGGTTGGAAGACATACATCACACTCACCCACACTTATTACAATTATGCCCTCGCGCAGAGGGTCCGAATAAATAATACAGTCCGAAATGAAAGAATAATACAGTCCGAAATATACAGTCCGAATAATGTACAAATTCCTAATTAATTAACAAATTAACTAAGAAAGTAAACTGGCATGCAAGCCAGGGGCTGCCTCACTTCCGCTGAATGATGTATGCTGGGCTGCCTTTGCGAAATCCACTGGGATGCCCAATTAGCCTCTGTTTGCAATGTTCTCGAAATGCGTGCCAGACTGAAAAGTTGCTGATTCTCCATTTTGCTGCAACAGAGAGCAGGAAAGGGCATAGCAATGTATTTCACAAATATATGCATGCCTCGATCCTCGTGCCACCAATCACGCATATCGATGCATGATGGCCGAGGATCGGATTGCACAACTCATATGTGCAGATGAATGCTACAACAAAACCTAACTCCATCATGGGTAATCCGGAGTGTCGGTGACTTGGGAATTGAGACCCGTTCACTCGTACGAAACGTGCCTCGTTTCCCGTGCCCGGGCTAACTCCTATCCCGAACACGATGCAATATGCATGATATGCATGAATGCAACTAAATACAATCCTAGCATGCACAATGCTATGAAAATGAGATGCCTCGAAATGCGTGCCACGGGCACGCAAACCGAGGCGATGATCCTAAGGCATGAAATGGCACACGCAATGCAAATTGGACTTACACTAACACGAGTGGACCTCAGCCACACTCACATAAGAGGTCGGATAAAAAGAAGTGCCTCGAAATGCGTGCACGGGCGCGCAAACCGAGGCGATGCATAGGAATGAAATGACATGGAAAATGATATGTAATGAGGCTAAAATGAGATGTCTCGAAGTGCGTGCCCGCGGGCGCGCAAACCGAGAAAATGGCATACGGAATGCAATGATGCGAAAATGGCATACAAATGAAAATGGACTTACCAACATGAGAGGACCTCAGCACACTCACATACGGGAGGCCGTCGGATGAAAAAAAGTGCCTCGAAATGCGTGCCACGGGCGCGCAAACCGAGGCGATGCATATTAAAGCATGAAATGACATACAGAATGCGAAATGGACTTATACTAACATGAGAGAGCCTCAGCCACACTCACATGAGAGGCCGATGGATAAAAAAGAGGTGCCTCGAAATGCGCGCACACGGGCGCGCAAACCGAGGCAATGCGTTTAAGCATGAAATGACATACGAAATGATATGCAAACATGCAAATGGAATTTCAGCACTTACAAATGATGCAAAACAGCCCGAAAGGTGGGGAAATGACACGAATCCGGAATGGTCCCGAAATGCGATAATAAGCACCCGGAATGGCCTATAGCCATACTAAACATGCATAATTGGTACATGACATGCAAAACAGTAGCAAGGCAGCCCCAAAATAGCATTTTTCAGTCACAAAAGGGCTAAATAGCAAGCATGGATAGGGCAACAATAGCATGCAAAAATACGAGCCAAGAGAGGGGTATTGAAGCAAGTGTACATGCGATGCTCAAATGGAAAAGTACCCTTCTACAACACTGATGAGGGACTAAAAATATGCACATTTTCAGTAGATGACATCCCCAACTCAGTATGAAAACATGGTAAAAATGCTATGCAAGAATGAGGATATATAAGGCTATAACATGAAGTACCCCAAACATTCATCAAACCAGCAAAGACCCTCAATGAGATATGACAAGAAGCCAAAATATGATATTTTCAGTACTGATGATGGCCGAAACAGAAGCTAGATAAGCTTAAAAAGCATGCAAAGTGGGGTCAAAGAGAGATATAAAGGCAAGTGTAACATGGAGACCCCAAAAAAGTTGATCCCTTCTACAAAATGTAGAGGGACACAAAATAAGCTACTCACAGTTCATGACATGTTCCAAAACAGACTGCATGTAGGTCAAATAAATCATGCAAGTTTACGGTAAATTGAAGGAATTATGAAGCAAGTGCATGATAGAGAGGCCAAACAGGGTTGAGCCCTTCTTCAATGTTGAAGAGGGGCTCAAAATAGGCCCACTCACAGTTTACCTCATGCTCGAAACAGATCACTCATAAGCCTAATATTTCATGCAAAAACAAGGGTAAAACATGGATTCAAAGCAACTTGCATATGGAGCATGAAAACAAGGTTGAGCCCTTCTTCAATGTTGAAGGGGGCTCAAAATAAGCACAATATCAGTTCATGAGATGCTCCAATTCAGATCACACATAGGCCAAATATTCAATGCAAAATATTGACATAGAAGATGCTATTGAAGCAAGTGTGCCATAGAGGGCTCAAACAGGGTTGAGCCCTTAATCAAAGATCAAAATGAGCTCAAAAGGGGACCACTTTCAGTAGGGGTCGAAGCTCAACACAAAGGGAAATAGGGTTAAGAAAGGAAGCAAGAAAATGGTACAAAAGAGGGATTTGAGATTTACCCTTGAAGACAAGACTTTTGCTACCTCTTTGCTTGATGAAAGTTGCTTCTAAACCTCCAAGAACTCCTCCTTGCTGCTGGAAATGAAGTGGTGTTGTGGTGTTAGGAGATGATTTAGAAATGGCACTAAACTTTTAAGATTTGAGAGAAATGGAGATGGATTGGTGTATGTATGCTTGAGGACTATTTTTCTAACCCTAGACACAAGTTTTTGGCTGCCTTATATGGACAAAAGGAGGGGTGTAAAGGTGGAGGGAAATGCACCCAAGCATTCCCCTCCAAAATATCCCCCGGATACAGATCTTTTCTGGGGGAAAAAGGTGCATAGCTGGAATGCACACAACCCAAGGAAGCTGGCCGGCTAGCCCCCTTTATTGGAGGTGGCCGGCCGGCCACCCCCCTGGCCGGCCGGCCAAGGGCAAAAATGGAAAGATGGAATTGCTGGCCGAGCCATATGATGGTGTCCTCCCAGGTGTGTACAACAAGGCCCTATGGTTGGAAATTGACAACTCTGAACAGAAGAAACAACAATTCACTTTTCAAAGAGGGTCAAAAATGAAATAAGAATTACTGGCCGGCCATGGTTTTTTAGTGTCCTCCCATGTGTGTACATCACAAATATGTGGTTTTGGCTCGAAGAAAATGGCCCTAGGGGTTCAACATTAGCCCGGAAGTGAGAAAAACGGGCGCCGGGGGGCGCCGGAAGAGCATAACAGGTTGCTTGGACAATTGCTAGCCTCCCACCCTCCAGTGATCTTCCTGATAAAACAGAGGTACCTGCCAAAAATGAACAAAAACCGATGCAAAACGAATGCTCGGGGGCCAAACACGCAGTTCGGGTCCCGAAAATAGGCTGTAAGCACCGAAAGTGGTGCATTGCCACGAAGTGGGTATCTAAGACCCCAGTGTCCCTCGTTATGAAAACAGAGGTACCTGCCAAAATGAACAAAAACCGATGCAAAACGAATGCTCGGGGCCAAACCGCAGTTCGGGTCCCGAAAACCGGCTTAAGCACCGAAAGTGTTTGGCCACGAAGTGGGTATCTAAGACCCCAGTGTCCCTCGTTATGGAGTAAATGAGATGCATGCCAAGAACCGGAGGAATCGGAGATGGTTGGGTGGTCCCGAACCGAGGCACACGGCCTGACGGCTCCGAAAACCGGGAACCGGGCTCCGAAATGGGCAAAATGGCCTACGGCCACGAAATGTAGCCCACGGCCACTGAGAGATAGTCTACGGGACCTCTCCCTCCCCTCAGGAAAGAAAACAGAGAAAACCGAGTCTGGTTCGCAAACCGAGGCAAGGCACAGAAGATGGTTCGGAAGTCCGGAGGCAGGGCGCACGGCCGCGACTCTGAGACTTCTGAACGAGCACAATATGCAACATCACCGAGCGCTCAATCGGTGACGTCTGAGTCTTAAGGTCGGTCAAAAATGGGGTGTCTACAGTTGCCCCTCTTTGACAGAACTCGGAAGTCACAAGTGACGGGAGTGAATGTCAAAGCCCAGAGACGACCCATTTTTGACAAGGCCGAAGACTTAGACAATCATACAAGATGAACAGAGATATGCCCGCAGGCAGGGGCAAAATGCAAAAATGCACAGACAGATGCAAATGATCATATGCAATGCAGCAAGCTGTAATGAGGCAAGTATTCGCAAATAGATGCAACAGTTTTAAGCAAGAATGCAAAGCAACAACTACATTTCATGCAGTTAGGAATGCGGAAATGATTCGATTCTCGTCGCGTCTCACACGGAGAAGATACGATACCTGCGCGATTCGTCTGGTCGCACCAGCCTCAAATGAACCGTACATACAATATCGTGCCTGCAAAAGAGAGAAATTCAACAAGAACAATATGCTAACAACATATATTCAATGTGATTCCTGTGGTTCAAAGTTTGACACACGCAGTGTCGGCGAGTGAATGCATAAAGTAGTGTGATACGGGTAAGGTGCGCAAGATAGCGCGATGCAATGCACTAACAAGTGCAGGTAAGGTGTGCAAGATAGCGCGATGCAATGCATGCATAACGCAAGTAATGTGCACAAAATAGTGCGATGCGCAAAATAGCGCGAGTGAAATGTAATGCACTAACAAGTGCAGGTGGGAGGCGCAAGATAGCGCAAATGATACAATGCACAAAATAGTGCGATACGCTAAACAGCGTGATTGATTTGAAATGCACAAGATAGTGCGATGTGATATGCAAAGCACAGGACAGTGCGATTGAGGTGCGCAAAATAGCGCGAATGATAAACTGCACAAAACAGTGCGATTGAGGTGCGCAAGATAGCGCGAATGATAAACTGCACAAAACAGTGCGATTGAGGTGCGCAAGATAGCGCGAATGATAAATTGCACAAAACAGTGCGATACGCTAAACAACGCGAGTGAAATAGAAATGCACAAGACAGTACGAGTGATTTGAAATGCACAAGACAGTGCGATACGCTAAACAGCGCGATACGCTAAACAGCGCGAGTGTTCTGAAATGCACAAGACAGTGCGAGTGAGATACAACCACAAGATGCACAAGACAGTGCAAGTGAGATACAAAGTGTAAGTGCACAAGACAGTGCGAGCGAGATAAAATGCACAAGAAAGTGTGATAAAACGCATCTTCCATGCAAGTATGGGGGCATCTTCTATGCAATAGATACAAGCATTTTCTATGCAAGTATGGAAGCACAATCTATGCAATATTGAAAGCAAGCATATTCTATGCATGAAACAAGCAAAGCATATTCTATGCGGAATCGAAAGCAAGCATATTCTATGCATGAATCATAACGATGTGCGGCACGCATGCAACAACAGTGTATATGAAGGTTCACATTCTATGCAATAGAGAGCATCAATATGTATTCTGGTGCCTCTGATTACCTCTTAGAGGACTTTGCAACACACTCAGCTCAAAAGGGCACACCATGTTCAAATTGGCGAGAGATGACATCTGCGTGTAAAGCCCTCGGGTGTTGCTTGGACTGTCATTCTGACTTGAAGCAGGCTTCCACTTGGGGTCGAGACACACTCATACTCCAGAGAAATGGCGAGGCCTGAGAAGGTGCACCTGGAATGCAGTCTCGGAATTTGCTAAAGTTGAAACATGCTAAGATGCTCCAAATTTTCCTTATTTTCTTTTGCTTTGCAGTCCGGAGCCTAAATAGCTTCAGATAGGTCCTGGTTTTACTGTTCTCACATAACCTGGGTTGAACCGTGTGGTTTTATGAAAGAACGAATCTTGTTTTGCACAAACGTGAAGAATGGCACAGCACTTTGAGCACAAAACGATTTTATTTTTGAAATTGAGAGATGAGTTTCCGACCAGGTATTGAGTCTACGACTGAACACAGCAAAACGATCAACAAGGAAATAAAAGGCACACAACCTAGACACATCGAGTAACACTCGAAACGACCCAAAACAAAATCGAGATAAAACAAAAGACACGACACTCAGACGTGCACAGGGAGCCTGTTTCACCGGGTAGTGTTTCCCACCCTTTCTCATTTGTGTCTCTCATATCGCTCGGGCACTCAATCTCGATTTTTCTCTCAAAACCCTTTTGCTCACTTTTTCTCACATCGCACATCTCTCTATTCTTCAATCTCTCATTTTTCATCCCTCCCCTGGGTGGTTGATGGATAAACAGCAAGTTGTGGGCTCGTGCCCCTAGCATTCTGCTAGATTCTTCTTTTTCTACACGCAGCTAGTGAATTCCTCCCACAGAGAGGTTGCGCTACAACTGGGTGTGTAGCAAATCTGCAGCTAGCATCGGTTGATGATGCTTTGTTGGGGAGTTTGGACGTGATAAGATCTGTCCAGATAATGGAATGGAATATCTTGCCTCATTCCAGTTCGTGCTTCGCACTTGGCTCGACAGTGTTTTGCTTGGAGGATGAGAGCTTTCTACCCTTTCTAGCTTCAGTTGTGCCCCTTCTGGCAGGTAGAGTGCCCCTTTTTTTTTGGCAAATGCATTGACAACAGGGAAAAGACAGAAACCTGACTCAACTGTGCCCCTAGTTCATCATTTGACCATTTTTTGTTTTTGCTTTCTACTAAAACAATTTTGACCAAAATGAGAGTTAGATTAACATGCTTGTTCGTTTTTGATTTGAAATCATGCAAGTCAGGCTATGAGCACTGAAAATTTTTTTTTTGGGTCCAAGAAATGGTCCAGTTTTGGAAAAGATGAATGATTTTCGAGAAAATTAGTCAACCTCAGTAAAAATTCTCAAAAACTATTTTTGCAAACGGCCACTTGCTCAACGAGCATGAAACCTACTCCTGAGATGCACAACCTCGGATCCAAGGAAAACTGCCCGTGCTTGAAGAGAGCTGCATGGCAACGGAAAGTTGCCCCTTGTTTGAACGGCACGCGGCGCATTGAATGGCAACGGAAAGTTGCCCCTTGTTTGATAGCACCGCAGCGCATTGTAGTCAGTCCTCAGAGACGAACACAACCAAATCCTCAGATACAGAGAAGACAAAGATGACCAGAACCATCGCATGGACACAATCAAATTGAAGTGTTTTACGGCTGGACTTCAGAATGAAGTTGCCTACGTATCCCAAACATGGGAATCAAGCCTTACGTAGTTCGGGGTTAAGGTACACTCGGGTATTTAACCTCTCCTTTTATGCTCTAACTTTTGCCAAGGCGCCTGTTGCAGGTTTTCAACCTTGCGAGCTTTGTTCTTCTTTCTTTTCTTTTTTTTCTTTTCTTTTTCTTTTTCTCTTTTTTTTTTCTTTTCTTTTCTTTTCTTTTTGCTTTTTTTTGCTTTTTTTTCTTTTTTTTTTTTTATTTTTTCTTGCTCTAACTTTTGCCTGGGTCGCCCTTCGGGTTTTCGGCCCAGCGAGCCTCTCAAAGGGTAAAAGTGTAACAAGTCCATGCCAAATGGTTTTGAGATTGAAGCCTCGTATCCAGGAGAGTGGGTTGTATTGATTTGAAGAGATCCACCTTTGGCTCTTCGAGCACATCGGATATTTTTTGCCCCTAGTTCGAGGGGTGCTTCTGATCTAGCTTTGCAAGCTTCTTTGACATCTGATCTTCTTGATCTGACTTTGGTGCCTCTTGTTCGAGGGCTGCTTCAAATCTGGCCACACAGGCCTATTGTGATTGACCGTTGAACTTCTGAATCAAGTTCAAGGTTTGAAGCAAAGGGGTTGAGTCTCGAGGCTGAGAGCGATCCTAAGCTGCACAATCTCAAGAGCGATTCCACACAGGTCTTCGCAGGACCGCGCAAAACTTTTTTGAAAGTTTTTAAGAAAGCGACAAATCGCTCGCGCTGAAGACAGTGTAGGAAAATCTGGATCAAAGCCAGGGTCCTTCTCAGTACTCACACTAACAAGCATGATTTCATTCATTAAGGGCTTAGCACGCCTCTCTTTCTCTCATTTGATCAAAGTTTTGCAAATCCCGAGGAATTCCTCCTCTTGTTTTCACCGCAGTGTTCAAAAAGGTTTTGAAAAACTCAGGTCATTACAATGACTTCAAGGCACAAGAGAGCAGGTGGAATGCACTGCCATTTCATTCAAATCCCGGCAAACTAGCACACGGCAGAAGCAAATGCGAGAGTGAAAATCACTGCTGTTTCATTCAAAATCTGTTGGCATAACTGGCTCCCTGGCAGAAACAGACTCAAAACAAAACAAAAAGACAAACACAAAACAAAATGGTGACGCCCGAGGTAACACCCCCGGAATCACCCGACTCCTATACAACAGGACTGACTCGATACAACAAGACAGACCCAAACAAAAGAGACTGACTCAAAACAAAAGACAGACTCAAAAAAAACAAAACTGACCCAATACCCAAGTCAGAAAGCACAAAAAACAGCACTTGTACATTGCTCAAAACAGTGCATGCCATCCACAGCTGGAGTAATCTGAGCGCGCCCGCAGGTGGTTCATCCCTCGATCACATAAACATTATCCCCCAAGTTCACTGACCCAGTGCCGATAGACTTTGCTGAGCTCGGCAGGAGGATGACCCCGTTGTCAAATAGATCCTGTACTTCATGGCGAAGACGGAAGCAGTTGTTGGTAGTATGGCCAGTTTGCTGATGGTATGCGCAGTACTGGGTAGCATCATGCGTAGCCGGAAGAGGGTTCGGGAGAGGCCGAGGCTCAAGGGGTTTGAGATGGCCTTGTCCAACAAGGATTTGGAAAGCTTTGGATAAAGGCATGTGGAGGGCATGGAAGACCCTCTGACCTCGGGGTTGGTACTTCTGGGTTTGTGGATTTTTGCTGGACGCACCAGCAAAGGGATTGGCAGGTGCTAGCCTGGTTTGCTGATCTCTTCGAGTGGAGGATTATAGCTGAAGGGAACATTCTTGGTACAACGGCCCTTCTCCCGGCTTGCCTCTGATTCAAACTGCCTCCAACTTGAGTGGCAAAAGTGTCGTCCACAGTTTTTGTGACAACCGCGAGCACTTGTTCTTTGTTCAGTCCCTCGGCTTTCAAAGCCTCAACAGCCAACAGAAGATGCTCATGGGGATCCATGTCCGCCCCTATCTTGTTCTTTCCGTTCGCTTCCACTTTGCCAAGGGATTTGCCTTCTCCCAATAAGCCCGTCCCAAGCTTGGGGAGCCTTTTGACATGAACTCCCTGGTAGGCGATGTGGTTGATGATGGAGCCAAAACTCCAAAGGCTAAATCCGCCACTGTTCTTGAAGATCTTCAATCATCCTCATCAGCTCGGAAGTAGTGGGTTCATGGGTTTGAGATGATTGGGGTTCAGGTGCACCCATCATGCATAAGTCCATGCTTTCTGGGATAAACACCTCAGGCTTGGGTAGATGGGCCGGGGTGATGTATATGCTGGGGTCATAGGTGGATGGCAGTGTATGGATGAGATTGAGGTAGGGGAAATGTTTGGTCATTGGGGTCTGAAGGTGGAGCTATCGTCCGGTTATCGATGAGATTTTGGACCTCATGACGAAGGCGGTAGCAACGGTCGGTGCCATGACCGCGCTGCTGATGGTACATACAGTACTTGGAGGGTTATGTCTGGCTGGGAGTGGGTTGGGAAGAGGTTGAGGATCGAGGGGTTTGAGATGCCCTCTTTCCATCAGGAGTTTTAGTGCGCTAGTCAGGCTCATATAGAGGGGGTGAAAGTTCTGCCTGAGCTCGGGCTGGGGGCTGGTTTGTAGGCTTGGATTGGCAAAAGGGTTGGCTGTGGCGACTGTATTGATTTCAGTGGGTTCGGGAATAGTGCTACTTCCGGCATTGGTACTCCTTGCAATCCCTCCTTGTCGGTTCACTTGTTCTGGGAATGATCCCACTGTTGAACGCATTCTCGACCTGAACCCCCAGTTCATGCAAACTTTTGAAAGTGAATAGTGGAGCCACTATCAACTTTTGCAACATATCATGCTCGAGGTTTCGCACCATCATCTGCACTTGATCCCTCTCAGAAGGGCGGCGATCTGTCATCTGTGCTGCCTTTGCTCTCCACCTCGCAACAAATTCACAAAAGGCTTTTGGGTTTGGGGGTTGCTTCAAGCTCTTGGATGGTCATTTCAACTTGGGTATTGTAGGAATACTGATCGACAAAGGCCTCAGCCATTCTTCCCAGTTTTGCTTCACTGTCCTCCAACTTAGCATACCAAGTGGCTGCTACACCGACAGGGTTCTTCCATACAGAGAGAGTTTCTGTGGCTTAGTCAACCCATCGGCTTAGGACATCCAAGAAAAGTCGGATATGTACCATTGGATCCCCAGACCCGTCGAAACGGTCAATATGTGGCATTTTGAATCTGTCTGGGAGCCGACGAGCAGTCTCGGTGTGCCCATCCTCAATGTCGGGAATGGAGTTAAGGCCCTGTGCCTTTTTGAATTGCTTCTCAAGGTTCGCAATTTTCACTGCGGTCAGATCGAGGTCATTAGCATCAAGGGGATAACGCCTCTCATTAGGCTGCACCAGGGGTCTGAAAACTTGGGCTTGAGCCAACCCTTCTCGAGGATCGGACCCTGCAAATCTTCAGCTGGCGGAAGTGGGTCAAAGTTCGGCTGGGGTCCCAAAGCTGGATGTAGGCAGATGCCCCAGATGGGCGCTGCGTTTCAATACTGGTCTCAGCCTGCATGGCAGTTCCCTGATTTACGCTGCTACCACGGCCACAAATTCTTCCGAACCCTGTGCCATCACGGTCTGCTGAGTCCGAACAAAGGTGATGTGACTGGTGACTGACGGATCAGATGAACGGTGAGCCCTGACTGGCCTTTCTTTGCCTTGCCTCAGCGAAAGAACACTGGTTGCCCTTGAATTGAATTTCTGACCTAACAAAGTCTATCAGCACTAGTCCAATGTACCCGGGGGATATCGGAGCCTTCTGAAGCTATGGTTCCAGGACTACCTAGCAAAAGAGAAAACATGCAGCATCTCAGCCTGATTTCACCAAAACGGATATGAGCATAACAGGATGACTGTGCCCTCTACTGAATTCTGCCCCAAAATTCTGCCTCAAATCTGATACCCTCGGTAAACTGATTCCAAATACTGAACTGTGCCCGCAGGCCTGATGCCCAAACTCATAACTGATACATGCATTCCCTGTAGAGACGCACTCTAACAAGCACATAACAGATAAGTGAGAGCCAAAACACCCCTATGTTGGGGTAGGGTTTCCCTGTCCTATTTTGTCAGGAGCTAGGGTTTCACTACGCACGCAGCGGTTTCAAACAACCTATAAACGGGTAAGCAACCTGTCCTAGTTTGGAATGGTCACTATGGATCCGAATATGCACTAGGTCGAATGGTCAAAAAGGGTGCCCCGGTAAAACCGGGGTTTGTGTTCCCATACTGGCAGAGCCCGTAACCGGTCAGCCTTATGGACATGCCTTGACAAGACAAGCCTCCGGCAAACCGCTCAGGAATAGCAGATGGCAAACACGGTGTCCTAGGCGCACCAATGCAAATGCAATGCAAAGAAACACACAAGTGTAGTCAAAACCAGATATCATGAGTTCGAGTCAAGTTCTCTAAATCCCCAGCAGAGTCGCCAGAAACTGTAACAAGCCCGCGGGGGACCTCGCTACAGCTCGGACTCGATTTGTGTCACGGTTCTTAATCTTGAACCAAAGAGTCCAAATCCGGCAAATCGTTTTGGAAAACAGATTTTTGAAAGAAGTGCCAAACATGGACTGCTTTGCCAGATACAGAGTCGCCACCTAAATATTTTTTTGGGAAATTTAGGAAACCCTGACTCGGTGCCAAAGGCCACGTGTCCGTCATCACCAAAGTTGCCTCGGCTCGGGAACTTGGGTACGATTGGGGAAGGTCACTTCGTGAGCACCCCCGCTCGCCCGGTCAAAGACCGGCCTCTACTAACCATGATATCTTATTTTGAAAACATTGTGAGTTCTTATTCCGGTTATTAGCCTAGGTTACTATGTGATGCTCGCAGCAAACAAGTATAGACTGGGTCGCCTGAATTGGAACAAAACATTTCATGTTTGTTTGTTTGAAAATGGTTTGATGGTGCTACCCGCAGGTAGGCTAAGACGCGGATTTGCCACCCTCAGGTGGGCTTAGAAAACATGATTTTGCCACTATCTAGTGGGCTTAAAACAAACATTTGATGAATTGTCCAATCAAAAACTCAACCTCCACCCACAGGCATTCAAGGCAGTTATATCACATAAGCACATAGCCTCATGGTAAGCATGCTATTCATGGCAACACTCACACGCATGCAAGGATGCTAAAGCATAAAACTCACCGAGTACTCCAAGCCAAAACAGAACTGATTAGAAATCATGCATGATCCTAATATACAGAAATGCCTAATGCAACACATGCAAAATGCAACTATAGCAGGCTCGGCTATTCTAAACATGGCATATGGAATGCTACACTAACACGTATTCAATTTGGAATTGAAATACAAATGCAGTTTGTATGATGCGCCGAGGTGTGTGCAAAACAGATGAATGATGCAAACATGCTGTCATACTGTATGCTAATTGAAATATGCCCTATATCTAACCATCATAAGCGGGTAAATAAAAGGGAAGAAAGACGTGGGGTTGGAAGACATACATCACACTCACCCACACTTATTACAATTATGCCCTCGCGCAGAGGGTCCGAATGAATAATACAGTCCGAAATGAAAGAATATACAGTCCGAATAATACAGTCCGAATAATATACAAATTCCTAATTAATTAACAAATTAACTAAGAAAACTGTAAACTGGCATGCAAGCCAGGGGCTGCCTCACTTCGATGAATGATGTATGCTGGGCTGCCTTGCGGAAATCCACTGGGATGCCCAATTAGCCTCTGTTTGCAATGTTCTCGAAATGCGTGCCAGACTCCGAAAAGTTGCTGATTCTCATTTTGCTGCAACAGAGAGCAGGAAAGGGGCATAGCAATGTATTTCACAAATATATGCATGCCTCGATCCTCGTGCCACCAATCACGCATATCGATGCATGATGGCCGAGGAGTCGGATTGCACAACTCAATATAGGATGAATGCAGATGAATGCTACAACAAAACCTAACTCCATCATGGGTAATCCGGAGTGTCGGTGACTTGGGAATTGAGACCCGTTCCGTTCGAGTACGAAACGTGCCTCGTTTCCCGTGCCCGGGCTAACTCCTATCCCGAACACGATGCAATATGCATGATATGCATGAAATGCACTAAATACAATCCTAGCATGCACAATGCTATGAAAATGAGATGCCTCGAAATGCGTGCCACGGGCACGCAAACCGAGGCGATGATCCTAAGGCATGAAATGGCATACGCAATGCAATTGGACTTACACTAACACGAGTGGACCTCAGCCACACTCACATAAGAGGCCGGATAAAAATGAAGCCTCGAAATGCGTGCACACGGGCGCGCAAACCGAGGCGATGGCTAAGGCATGAAATGACATGGAAATGATATGAATGGACTAAAATGAGATGTCTCGAAATGCGTGCCCACGGCGCGCAAACGGAGAAAATGGCATACGGAATGCAATGAAGCTAAAATGATATGCAAATGCAAATGGCTTACACAACATGAGAGCCTCAGCCACACTCACAGAGGCCGTCGGATGAAAATGAAGTGCCTCGAAATGCGTGCACACGGGCGCGCAAACCGAGGCGATCATACGCAATGCAATGAGACTAAAATGACATACAGAATGCAAATGGACTTATACTAACATGAGAGCCTCAGCCACACTCACAGAGGCCGATGGATAAAAAAGTGCCTCGAAATGCGTGCACACGGGCGCGCAAACCGAGGCAATGCGTAAGCATGAAATGACATGGAAATGATATGCAAACATGCAAATGGAATTTCAGCACTACAAATGATGCAAAACAGTCCCGAAAGGTGGGGAAATGACACCGAATGCCCGGAATGGTCCCGAAATGCGATAATAAGCACCCGGAATGGCCTATAGC
This sequence comes from Camellia japonica, assembly GCA_030407325.1. Taxonomy (NCBI): domain Eukaryota; kingdom Viridiplantae; phylum Streptophyta; class Magnoliopsida; order Ericales; family Theaceae; genus Camellia; species Camellia japonica. The sequence goes on from JAPPVO010000059.1 coordinate 29,761,420, forward strand.
CATACTAAACATGCATAATTGGTACATGACATGCAAAACAGTAGCAAGGCAGCCCCAAAATAGCATTTTTCAGTCAAAAAGGGCTAAAAGCAAGCAGATAGGGCAACAATAGCATGCAAAAATACGAGCCAAGAGAGGGGTATTGAAGCAAGTGTACATGCGATGCTCAAATGGAAAAGTACCCTTCTACAACACTGATGAGGGACTAAAAATATGCACATTTCAGTAGATGACATCCCCCAACTCAGTATGAAAACATGGTAAAAATGCTATGCAAGAATGAGGATATATAAGGCTATAACATGAGTACCCCAAACATTCATCAAACCAGCAAAGACCCTCAATGAATATGTCAAGAAGTCAAAATATGATATCTCAGTACTGATGATGGCCGAAAACAGAAGCTAGATAAGCTTAAAAAAGCATGCAAAATGGGGTCAAAGAGAGATATAAAGGCAAGTATAACATGGAGACCCCAAAAAGTTGATCCCTTCTACAATTGTAGAGGGACACAAAATAAGCTACTCACAGTTCATGACATGTTCCAAAACAGACTGCATGTAGGTCAAACAAATCATGCAAGTTTACGGTAAATTGAAGGAATGAAGCAAGTGCATGATAGAGAGGCCAAACAGGGTTGAGCCCTTCTTCAATGTTGAAGAGGGGCTCAAAATAGGCCCACTCACAGTTTACCTCATGCTCGAAAACAGATCACTCATAGGCCTAATATTTCATGCAAAAACAAGGGTAAAACATGGATTCAAAGCAACTTGCATATGGAGCATGAAAACAAGGTTGAGCCCTTCTTCAATGTTGAAGAGGGCTCAAAATAAGCACAATATCAGTTCATGAGATGCTCCAATTCAGATCACACATAGGCCAAATATTCAATGCAAAATATGGCATAGAAGAGGATTATTGAAGCAAGTGTGCATAGAGGGCTCAAACAGGGTTGAGCCCTTAATCAAAGATCAAAATGAGCTCAAAAGGGGACCACTTTCAGTGGGTCGAAGCTCAACAAAAGGGAAATAGGGTTAAGAAGGAAGCAAGAAAATGGTAAAAGAGGGATTTGAGATTTCCCCTTGAAGACAAGACTTTTGCTACCTCTTTGCTTGATGAAAGTTGCTTCTAAACCCTCCAAGAACTCCTCCTTGCTGCTGGAAATGAAGTGGTGTTGGTGGTGTTAGGAGATGATTTAGAAATGGCACTAAACTTTTAAGATTTGAGAGAAATGGAGATGGATTGGTGTATGTATGCTTGAGGACTATTTTTCTAACCCTAAACACAAGTTTTTGGCTGCCTTATATGGACAAAAGGAGGGGTGTAAAGGTGGAGGGAAATGCACCCAAGCATTCCCCTCCAAAATATCCCCCGGATACAGATCTTTTCTGGGGGAAAAAGGTGCATAGCTGGAATGCACACAACCCAAGGAAGCTGGCCGGCTAGCCCCCTTTATTGGAGGTGGCCGGCCGGCCAAGGGCAAAAATGGAAAGATGGAATTGCTGGCCGAGCTCTATATGATGGTGTCCTCCCAGGTGTGTACAACAAGGCTCTATGGTTGGAAATTGACAACTCTGAACCAGAAGAAACAACAATTCACTTTTCAAAGAGGGTCAAAAATGAAAATAAGAATTACTGGCCGGCCATGGTTTTTTAGTGTCCTCCCATGTGTGTACAACACAAATATGTGGTTTTGGCTCGAAGAAAATGGCCCTAGGGTGTTCAACATTAGCCCGGAAGTGAGAAAAACGGGCGTCGGGGGCGCTGGAAGAGCATAACAGGTTGCTGAGACAATTGCTAGCCTCCACCCTCCAGTGATCTTCCTGGGGATAAAACAGAGGTACCTGCCAAAAATGAACAAAAACCGATGCAAAACGAATGCTCGAGGGCCAAAACACGCAGTTCGGAGTCCCGAAAATAGGCTGTTAAGCACCGAAAGTGGTGTTTGTCCACGAAGTGGGTATCTGGGACCCCAGTGTCCCTCGTTATGATAAAACAGAGGTACCTGCCAAAAATGAACATAAACCGATGCAAAACGAATGCTCGGGGGCCAAAACACGCAGTTCGAGGTCCCGAAAACGGGCCGTTAAGCACCGAAAGTGGTGTTTGGCCACGAAGTGGGTATCTAAGACCCCAGTGTCCCTCGTTAGGGAGTAAATGAGATGCATGCCAAGAACCGGAGGAATCGGAGATGGTTGGTGGTCCCGAACCGAGGCACACGGCCTAACGGCTCCGAAAACCGGGAACCGGGCTCCGAAATGGGCAAAATGGCCTACGGGCACGAAATGTAGCCCACGGCCACTGAGAGATAGTCTACGGGACCTCTCCCTCCCCTCAGGAAAGAAAATAGAGAAAACCGAGTCTGGTTCGCAAACCGAGGCAGGCACAGAAGAGGGTTCGGAAGTCCGGAGGCAGGGCGCACGGCCGCGACTCTGAGACTTCTGAACGAGCACAATATGCAACATCACCGAGCGCTCAATCGGTGACGTCTGAGTCTTAAGGTCGGTCAAAAATGGGGTGTCTACACCGGGTATTGACCCCTCCTTCATAACCCACCGCCTCAGTATTGAACCTCATTTCTGACCTTACCGCCAGAAGCAGCGCATCTTTCATCCTGAGCGCAATACTCTTATTGCCGCAGAGGTTGACAAGCTCCTCGATGCCCAATTCATCAAAAATGTGGACTACCCTAGATGGTTGTCCAACGTGGTCCTAGTCCGCAAGAACAATGGCAAATGGCGACTCTGTGTTGACTACTCCGATCTCAACCGAGCTTGCCCCAAAGATAGCTATCCTCTCCCCCGCATAGATCTGTTGGTTGACGCCACAGCCGGCCATCAAATGCTCAGCTTCATGGATCCTTCTCTGGATACAATCAAATTCTGATGCAACCATCTGATCGGGAGCACACCTCCTTCATTACCGATCGAGATACCTACCATTACCGTGTGATGCCTTTCGGACTGAAAAATGCTGGGGCCATCTACCAGCGTTTGGTCAATGCTGTCTTTCATCATCAGATAGGTCGGAATATGGAAGTTTATGTCGACGACATGATAGTCAAGAGCAAACTCGCCGCTGATCATCTGACTGACCTTCGAAAATTAATTGTGACCCTTGGAATACGAGCAAACCTTGGGCTTTTGGCATTATTCGATTTACGTACTTCTTTGCAAAAAATCAAAACATCCCAAGTGTTAATTTCTTTGTTGCTGACGATAATCCTCTGCAACATTTTTTCAATTTCCTTGCACCTGTATCCGAGACGATTCGCAGACATACCATAAAAATGGGCCAAGAAGAAGCTGCGAATGCCTGGGTGGATCCGCTTGGTGATGACGATGCCGTGGAGTTAGTGGAGTAGTACAGGACGGCGAGGCAAGTGGAGAGGGTAGGGGAGCCGGTGGTACGATCTCATCCTTCCACCATGATAGCGGCTCCGAAGCCAATCAGCCAAGCGAAACCAGATCACTGGCATACGAAGGCTGACAAATGCACAGTTACTGCGGCGGAGTTGGAGGGTATTCGCGAAAAATACCAGATTCCGGCTGAAATAGAGTTGTTGTTGCCGTCGTCAACGGAAAGGCCATCCGACGCCCGACCGGGGGAGTTTGCCCTATATGAGGAGGCATTGAAGGGAGGACTGAGACTGCCGCTTCCGCAAGTGGTAGTGGATGTCCTAAACCGGTTCGAGGTAGCGCCGGGTCAACTAATGCCCAACGCGTGGAAGATTGTACTGGCCTGTGCAAGCGCGTGGCCGAAGGCGAATGAGGGGGTTCGAATGACGGTGGACGAGTTTTTTGCGTGGTACAAGGCGTCAAGATAGCAGGAGACTTGGGTCACTCTGCAGGCAGCAGCAGGGAAAGGGTTGGTGGCGGGGCTGCCGTCGTCGATCAAGGGGTGGAGACCACGGTGGTTCTATGTGTCCGCCAATGGAGGGGTTGGAGTGCGCACCGTTTGGAAAGTGCCCAGCAAGTCTGTGGAGCCAAAACTGGGGGCGGCAGCTGAGGAGAGAATGAAGAAGGTAAAGGAATAGAGGGAGAAGGAAGGGGCCAGGTGGGACGAGCTCGTTCAGCCGTCGGCCTTGTTTGCGGCAGGGTTAGGTCCTCAGTCGATCGGTGGGGATCTCGACCGGGCGGAGGATCAGACCATCCTTGCCAAACCCCAAAAATTCAAAGAAGCGCAGTTAGGCCCTCCCCCAAAACCGGTTGCGAGGAAAAGAATCTGACCGCGCTCCAAGCCGCTAGGGGAGAAAGACTTGGGCAGTTTTGTGCCGCGACCGCCCCCAGTGGATCCTGTGAAGGAACAGGCGAACAAGGAGGGGGAGGTTTTGAAGAAGAGGAAGAATAGGAGGATTACCCCTGAGGGGGCTGTAGATGCACCTAGGTAGAAGAAGGCGAAGGTCGGGGGGGAGGACACGCCTATGGACAAGGAGGCAGAGGGAGAGGGAGTGGAGGAGATCCCAGGAAGAGTAGTTGTCCAAGAAGTGGTGGACATCGCCTCGGAGGGAATGGAGGTCGTCCCAGTGGTGGTGGAGATCGCCTCAGAGGTTGGGAGGGTCGCCCGAAGTGCAAGTTGAAGGTGGGGCAACTAGCCCTGAGCCAAAGGGAGGAGACTAGCCCCAGAGGGGTCCTGCGCCCCAAGGAGGGGGGCTCAGTTTGACGACTGTGATCTACCATGCTCGCGCAATGGCTGGGCGATTGGAGGGAGAAGAAGGCCCAGCCAGGGCGGGTGCAGATCGGCTTGTGGGGATCGTGGAAGAGGCAGCCGTGCGCTCAGCAGCCAGATTCAATGAGGCTGAGCTGCTGAGGGGGTTATGCTCTGCTCAAATAGAGGTAACCACCTTAGCAGGGGCTCTGCTGAGAAAGACAGCAGCTGCAAAGATGAAGGCAGACGAGGCCAAGGCTCAAATTGCAAACTTCAGAAGGGAGAGTGCAGAGTGGAAGAAGGCTGCGCGAAGCGCATGCTCCAGGGGTTGGCAGGAGGCTGAAAAAGCTACTAAGATGCAAGTATTGGCCATCGTCCACCGTAATGTTGCCAACCGAGCCCAAGCTGAGCTGACCGCGGTCAAGCTGGAATTAGAAAACGAACGCCGCTAGGTTGTGTCGCTCGAGTTCCAGCTGGCTGGTGAGCGGAAGAAGCTGGTTGATGCGCAAAGGACTTGCGCGGTCGCCATTAAGCGGCATGAAGAGACGATGACCAGCAATGAAGATCTGCGTGCCCAGCAGATCAAGGAAAAAGAAGATGCAGACCTGAAGATTGCTGGGCTGCAGAAGGAGCTGGAAGATGAGCGTGCCAAGCTGCTGGAGGAGAAGGCGAGGTTGGAGAAAGAGTTGGAAGAAGAGAGGACCAAGGTAGCCTCTAAAAGGGCGGCATACCCAGACCTATGCGTCGCAGCAGTTGAGCAGTTTAAGGGGTCTGCTGAATTTCAGATGGCGATCGATGCCGCGGTCGCCAGTAGCTTGGCGAGGGAAGTGTCTGCGGGGGCGGGCTCATCGAGAACGACCGCTGGGGGCAGGACTGAGGCAGAAGTTATTGAGAGCTTCCAGCGGTCAGACTTCAAAACATCCGCCAAAATTGTCTTTTCAACACCCATAATGACCTATCGTTTCATTTCTGATCCAATGCCTAACCTCCCCCCCCTACGAGATGTTACCATGTGTACGACCACGATCCACTGTCTCCTCCCCTTACCCTGTCTTTTCCACTTCAAATCACCACGTAACACGCCGCCTCTTGAGCCCCGCGCCCCTCCACCTTACCCTTCGCGGTCGGTCCATATCATGGTCAGCCCTTTCACTCGGCCACCCTTCACAGTCGATCCACCTCACGGTAGGCCCACCTCGTGGTCGGCCCTTCCACCCGGCCACCCTTCACTGTCGGTCCACCTCATGGTTGGCCTTTCCACTCGGTCACCCTTCACGGTCGGTCCACCTCACGGTCGGCCCACCTCGTGGTCGGCCTTTCCACTCGGCCACCTTTTACAATCGGTCCACCTCATGGTCGGTCCACCCATTCGATCATCCCTGCCGGTCGACACCCATCCTGCCAATCTCTAACACCCTCATTTACTTCATTAGTATTCCCTTCGTTGGACTAAAACTGCACTCGGGAATGGGGACTACTGACGTGATTAAGCCCATAAAGGCCACAGCCCACTATGAACAACCCAAGCCCATCACTTGGAGCCCAATACATAACCCAGCTGGTGAAGTCCAGAACAGCTGGAATCCAACATGGCATAAAAAGCCAATGACATTCAGACATGTGGCAGGTAAAGGACAAGCCACATCAGCAGACAAAGATCTGCAATGTTATTGTCACTGCGCATCACCATTAATACAGCCCATCACAGCATTTATTACGACAATACCTCTCCGTCGGAACAACACCCCCTTACCCTGAACAAGGTAAGCTACAGCATAGACTTTCGGCCAAGATAGCAGGTCGGAAGGGACAGCGAAATGATTACCAAAGGATATAAGCAGACGTTGAAGACAAGAAGAAGGTTAAGCTTTTCTATCCCCAATCTCTCTCTCCCTACATACTACTTCTCTTTCTAACTTGCTCGTCGGAGGGTTCACTGGGGGACTACCCCGTTCCCTGTTGAACTTGTTTGCAGGTTATTCGGTGGGCTTGATCATTTGGACGTGGGCCTGAGAGGCTTGGATCAGTCCGACCCATTCACTGGAACAAACTGTATCATCAATTTTTAATGCTTTTTTTACTACATTATTATGTTGCATCATATTAGTGATCATAATAGGTATCAGTTGTTTGTAATAAAATGATGATCTGTTTGTGTTAGTGTTTGTGCTATTGGTCTTCATTTTATGTTGTATTTGATTTGGGATTTGAGAAGGAATTTAGTAAAGGAAAAAAAAAATAGGTGTGAAATTAAATGAAATGTAGGTATATTTTATTTACATTTCACATACATTTTCTCTATTTCTTTCCAAATTCCTTCCTAAATCTTTAATTGAAAATCAATCTTAGGGAGAGCATGAGGAGTCATGACTCCAAATTTGTTTACACACTAAGGCGGCATTTATTTTGGCAAAAAATAAATATTTTTCCATATGTTTACACACTAGCATATCACCCGTGCTATGCACGGATTGTGTTTACAATTATTTATATATGTGAATTGTGATTTTTAAATATTTTCTTCTTTTTTTTTAAATGTCTTCTTTTTTTCATTTTTTATATTATATTAAAGTTTAATATTTTGATAATAATCATATGTGCTGGACTTTTTAAGGAATTAAATGTTCTTTTTTTTTATTTATATTATATTAAAGTTTAATATTTGATAATAATCATATGTGTTGGACTTTCAAGAAATTTTTTTTATACTTGTTCTTTATGCATTAAAGTGTATTATGAGGATAATAATCATATGTGTTGGACTTTTTCAAGGAGATTCATATGTGTTGGATTTCAAAGAATTTTTTTTATGTTTGTTCTTAATGCATTAAAGTGTATTATGAGGCTAAGATTGGGAGTTGGGAGAAGTTAATAAATGCTAAGATTTTTTTTTTAAATCAAGAAATTAGATTGGGAGATGAAAGCTGTGAATTGTGATTTTTAATTTTTTTTAAATGTCTTCTTTTTTTCTTTTTATATATTAAAATTTATATTTGATAAAAATATTATATTTATTGGATAAATAATCATATGTGTTGGATTTTTTCAAGAAATTTTTTTTATACTTGTTCTTAATGCATTAAAGTGTTATTATGAGGGATAATAATCATATGTGTTAAGACTTTTCAAGGAATTCATATGTGTTGGATTTCAAAGAATTTTTTTTATGTTTGTTCTTAATGCATTAAAGTGTTATTATGAGGGTAAGACTTGGGAGTTGGGAGAAGTTAATAAATGCTAATTTTTTTTTTTTGAAATCAAAAAATCAGAAAATTTAGATTGGGAGATTGGAGCTTCCACAAGGTTTCGGGTTAAAAACCCCCTTTTGCTTAATATATAATATAGATTGTAATCTATACTATACTATATATTAAGCAAAAGGGGATTTTTAACCCCAAGGCGTGTGGGAGCTCCAATCTCCTAATCCTAATTTTCTAAATTTTTGATTTAAAAAAAAAAAAAATCTCAGCATTTAATGACTTCTCGCAACCCAACTTTAGCATTTATTGACTTCTCCCAACCCACAATCCCTTTTGATTTCTCTCATAACTAGCCTATCACCTGTGCTATGCACGAGATAATTATAGATATTTATATTTGTTTTCATTTTTTTAATATAAATTAAATACATGGGGTTTGACCGAGGAGTTTGAAAGAATTTAATAAGTGTTTATTTATTTATTTAAGAGGCATTTACACAATAATTACATGGGTCTCTTGGGGATGCAAAAAGTAAGGAAATTAGGATTTCATTTATTGCGTTATTCATTTAATAAGTGTAATTATTATAAATTAAGTGTTTATTGTAATCAATAGTGTAATTATTACAATCTTTGAACCAATCACCAATCACCAAGTCAATTTTTTTTAAAAAAAATATTAAAAATAAGGAAATTAGGATTTTTTAATATATAAATTAAATACATGGGGTTTGACCGAGGAGTTTGAAAGAATTTAATAAGTGTTTATTTATTTATTTAAGAGGCATTTACACAATAATTACATAATATGTAAATTAAATATATGGGGTTTGATCGAGGAGTTTGAAAAAATTTAATAAGTGTTTATTTATTTATTTAAGAGGCATTTACACAATAATTACATGGGTCTCTTGGGGATGCAAAAAGTAAGGAAATTAGGATTTCATTTATTGCGTTATTCATTTAATAAGTGTAATTATTATAAATTAAGTGTTTGTTGTAATCAATAGTGTAATTATTACAATCTTTGAACCAATCACCAATCACCAAGTCAATTTTTTTTAAAAAAAATATTAAAAAATCAGGAAATTAGGATTGGCATGTTGGAGCTTCCACAAGCCTTGGGTTTTAAAAGACCATTTTGCTTAATATATAGAAGAGGCATTTACACAATAATTACATAATATATAAATTAAATATATGGGGTTTGACTGAGGAGTTTGAAAGAATTTAATAAGTGTTTATTTATTTATTTAAGAGGCATTTACACAATAATTACATGGGTCTCTTGGGGATGCAAAAAGTAAGGAAATTAGGATTTCATTTATTGCGTTATTCATTTAATAAGTGTAATTATTATAATTAAGTGTTTATTGTAATCAATAGTGTAATTATTACAATCTTTGAACCAATCACCAATCACCAAGTCAATTTTTTTTAAAAAAAATATTAAAAAATCAGGAAATTAGGATTTTTAATATATAAATTAAATACATGGGGTTTGACCGAGGAGTTTGAAAGAATTTAATAAGTGTTTATTTATTTATTTAAGAGGCATTTACACAATAATTACATAATATGTAAATTAAATATATGGGGTTTGATCGAGGAGTTTGAAAAAAATTTAATAAGTGTTATTTATTTATTTAAGAGGCATTTACACAATAATTACATGGGTCTCTTGGGGATGCAAAAAGTAAGGAAATTAGGATTTCATTTATTGCGTTATTCATTTAATAAGTGTAATTATTATAAATTAAGTGTTTATTGTAATCAATAGTGTAATTATTACAATCTTTGAACCAATCACCAATCACCAAGTCAATTTTTTTTAAAAAAATATTAAAAAATCAGGAAATTAGGATTGGCATGTTGGAGCTTCCACAAGCCTTGGGTTTTAAAAGACCCTTTTGCTTAATATATAGATAATATAGATAGATAGATAGATAGATAGATAGATATATCTTTTTATTTTTATTTTTATTTTTGTGTGGTTTCTATTCGGGTATTTTTTTTTCTAATTTATTTAAGATGGAGTTGTGGGTATCTTTTTTTTAAATTTAATTTATCTGTGGTTTCCATTTGTTTTTAATTATTATTATTTAGGTAAGTTATAATGTGAGTTAGATATGTGATAGACATGTGAGTTTTATTGATTTAAAGTTTATTTAGATAAACTTTAAAGATTTTTTTTTTTAGTTTTTTAGTTTTTTTTGTTATGTTATAATATAATATATAAAATATAGGAAGAGAAAGAGAATGCAAGTTTTAATATTTTTTTTTTGAAAATTTGTGAGAGAGATTAGGAGGGAGATATTATGAAATATTTTTGTTATTAAATAAATAAATCAGTCAATAGTTTTTTTAATCTATTTTGTAAATTAAAAATCAATAATTTTGGAAAATTGATTAATTTGTCCCATTAAGTGATTTAAAATTTTGATAGATATACATAAAAAAAATACATAATTATATTATTAAATCATAATTCAAATTTAGATGTTATATCTTTTTGAGATCTATAGCTAAATTCTTATCTTTTTTATTTATTTTTGTGTGTAACCATAGTGTATGAGAGAAATTGAAAAGGGTGTTGCAATAATTATGAGAGAAGTCAAAAGGGATTGTGGGTTGGGAGAAGTCAATAAATGTTGAGGTTGGGTTGGGAGAAGTCAATAAATGCTGAGGTTTTTTTTTTTTAAATAAAAAAATTAGAAAATTAGGATTAGGAGTTTGGAGCTCCCACAGGCCTTGGGGTTAAAAACCCCATTTTGCTTAATATATAGTATAGATAGATAGATATAGATATAGATAGATAGATAGATAGATAGATAGATATAGATAGATAGATAGATGTGTTGAAATTTTCAAAGAATTTTATTTATGCTGGTCTTTAATGCATTAAAGTTTAATTATGAGGGGGTTTTGACCAAATCTCTCAAAAGGCATGGAGATTGGGAGAAATTAATAAATGCTGAGTTTTTTTTTTTAAATCAAAAAATTAGAAAATTAAGATTAGGATATTGGAGCTCCTACAAGGCGTAGGGTTTAGATTTTTGAAAAGACTCAAATTAAATGATGAGTGGAGTTTTTTTTTTTTTATTTGGTAAAAAAATTAAAAATTAAGATTTGAATATCGAAGTTAGTAGGATTTAGATTTTCAAAAATAGGGTTTAGGTTTTCAAAAAGGCTCAAATTAAATGATGGATGGAGGTTTTTTTTAAAAAAAAAAAATCAAAAAAATCAAAAAATTAGGATTGACATATTGGAGCTCTCAGAGGCCTTAGGGGTTAAAAACCCCCTTTTGCAAAAGGAGATTTTTAACCCTAAGGCTTGTGGGAGCTCCAATCTCCTAATCCAATTTTCTAAATTTTTGATTTAAAAAAAAAAAAAAACCTCAGCATTTAATGACTTCTCCCAACCCAACCTTAGCATTTATTGACTTCTCCCAACCCACAATCCCTTTTGATTTCTCTCATAATTATTGCAACACCCTTTTTAATTTCTCCCATACACTATGGTTACACACAAAAATTAAAAATAAGATAAGAATTTAGCTATAGATCTCAAAAAGATATAACATCTAAATTTGAATTATGAGTTAATAATATAATTATGTATTTTTTATTATGTATATCTATCAAACTTTTAAATCACTTAATGGGACAAATTAATCAATTTTCTAAAATTATTGATTTTTAATTTACAAAATAGATTAAAAAAACTATTGACTGATTTATTTATTTAATCACAAAAATATTTCATAATCTCTCCCTCATAATCTCTCTCACAAATTTTCAAAAAAAATATTAAAACTTGCATTCATTTTCTCTCCTCTAAAAAATCAGATAATATTTTTTATTAAAGTTGTAGATATCTACCTATATTTTATATATTATATTATAATATAACAAAAAAAAAAAAACTAAAAAACTAAAAAAAAAAATCTTTAAAGTTTATCTAAATAAACTTTAAATAAATAAAACTCACATGTCTATTACATATCTAACTCACATCATAATTTACCTAAATAATAATAATTAAAAACAAATAAAAATCACAGATAAATTAAATTAAAAAAAAAAGATACCTACAACTCCATCTTAAATAAATTGAAAAAAATACAATTTTTCAAAATTATTGATTTTTAATTTACAAAATAGATTAAAAAAATTATTGACTGATTTATTTATTTAATCACAAAAATATTTCATAATCTCTCCCTTTTAAACATAGAGTTCACATGAATTTCACATTACACAAATTAATCTCTATCATCAAATCACCAACCAAGAATTTTTTGGGTGGATTAATTTCATCCCTAGATTAATTCTAGAAAAAAAAATTTAGTACTTTTTCTAGGCATATTTTATGTATTTCTAATTTTGTTGACCTCCAAAATAGTACATTGGTAGTTGTCCCATTCTCATATCGTAAAAATGAATTCTAGGTTTCACTCTGTTTCATGCAACTCAAAACAATAAAGCTTTCGTACCTTTCCAATCCTCACCGGGGGGTGAGATAGAGTAGTAGAGAGTGTATTTATCATCCATTGTGGACTTCACATACACCTGTCACTTCTCTTCTGGCACTTTTTAAGAATAAGTTAGATATATAAAAAATTTAATGCACATATACGATGGATTAGAGAGAGAGCAAGCAAAAGATTGGGGATTGTTCAAACTAGAGGTTGGTTTGGAGTGTTTTAAAAAAGTGTATTTTTTGTCTTTTTATAAAAAGATGTACAGAAAAATAGAGAGGTGATGTGATGAAAAAAAGATAAAAAGATAGATTATATAGGTTATGCCAAACCAACCCTAAGATTGGATTGAACTGAAAATTACATAGGTTTTTTTTAGTGTAATTTTTTAAAAGTTAAAAGTTAATAATTAAAAGGTAAAAATTAAAAGTAGAAGTGACTCAATTATTAAGTCATTCAGCTTGACATATTTTTTTGTTGAATGTTTCAATTTTTTAAAAGCACAATAAGATAATGTCTCATTTTAATATTTAGCAATCTCAAAGAATCTTAAGTCATTGTGGCTAAAAGCACCACTTTTCTTACTTTTCAGTAATTAGTTTTTTAAAATTTATAGAAGTTATTTTTATTTCATAAGTTTTAAGCATAAACTACACTAACATAAATTTTCAAACTAAAAAATTATAAGCAACTCTGTAAGTTACAAATAGGGTTAGAGATTTATTTGGTTTAACTCTTGTAAGTTAAAAATCGATATTAAAAATATAAAGTAAAAAACACCATCTTTGATAATAATCAATTTTGAAAATAAAAAACACTATCATTTTTAACTTATTTAAATTATTTTTATTAGGTAAATCACAACAAATAATCTAACACCGACTTTTTTTTCAAAAAAAAAATGACGAGTCTTCCTTCACAACCCACCAAACGAATTGAAGCTTCATAAAGACGTGGTTTTCAAGTAAAAGATGAAAGCCCAAAAATTGACAGTGTAGTAGCCCACCACAACATTGGCTCATTTAGGCCTAACACGTTAATTGATTTCGAAGTTGATTTACAGTGCTATTTTGAAATAAATTTATGTGGGACTTTATAAGAATTTTTGACACGATATGATATCATGATTTAAATTATATATAAAATTAGTTCATTAAGATTAATTATTTTTTAAAAAATTAACATGAATATGACACTATCTTATAACACATACTAAAATAAGACAAGTTAATGTTGAAATTACGTAATACAAAGTTTACAAGAATAACTTGTTTAATGGAGAATTAATTAAAAATTATAATGTTATCGTCATGACACTTTGTAATCACTTATATGTAACTTAATCAAATTGATTAACTTGTTATGTAAGTAGAATTTTAAACCTAATATAATATTTTATATTTTTAATTGATGACAATGTAATTTTGTCTACCATTTTAGAGTTATATATATATATATATATAATAGGATGGGTTAACTTCACTGTTATTCCATAAATTATTGCCATTCTATTTTATTCTTAAACTTTTAGTTTCTTCTATTTAGGCTTTAAAGTGTATAATTACATTTGATGTGGTCAAATTAAAAATGGTTATCCAAATTAGCAACGGATAAAGCTTAATTTGATAGGCAAAAAGTAATTTTAAAATTTAAACAAAAACTTAAAAACAAATGAAAAATATCACAACATTTTTTTTTTTTTTTGGATCGGCAAAGAAAAATTTCATTAAAAACATGAAATTTACAGGTACAAGGTAAAAAAACGCATTGAGAGAGATTCGAAGAATAAATACTCACTCTCCTACTACTGCTACTCGCGTTTTTACAACCAACCCCTTAGCCTCACGATTTTAAATTTTAAAATACAACTAAAAAAAAAAAAAAACAACACAAAATAAACCAAACACTTGAGCCCCCTAAACCAAAGCTACACACTGAAACAACCCACCTAACCCACTTGAGCCCCATGCCTGATACAACACTTGATGCACTGATACACTTACGCCTGAAGCACTCTTGAAACACTCTAGAAACTCTTGAAGCACTCAACCACCACGTCTGAAGCACTCAACCACCACGCCTGATAACCCCACAAAAATAACCCACAAAACCCAGCCACACCTGCTATTTTTTGAAACAAAATCTAATTCACCTATACTGCTACAACACCCGGCCCACCTGCTACACTCACTCCTGACAACACTAGACTGCATCAGCTCCCATCGCCCAACACCTATGCTGCTACAACACCCAACGCCGAACCTGCCAGCCATGGAGAACCCTGCACACGCCCACCTGCTACACTCATTGCTGGCCGGAAAAACTCCATGCCTGAAAAACTCCTTGCTGGCCCACCTGCTACACTCCTTGCTGGCCGGAAAAACTCCCCACCTGAAAAACTCCTTGCCTCTTCACCTCTGAACCTCTGAACCTCCTTTGCTTCCTTCTCCTCTTCTCCGTGACCCAAAATCAGCCTCCATAGCAGACACCTAGCTTTTACTTGCTTTACTCTCCACTTCAAGCTTAACCGAACACAAACATCGACCACCAAAGGATTGAACGGAAATCATCCCTCAAACTCCCACTCGCACGGAGCGCTCGAATGAAGATCCTAAATATCTCTGGATCCTCCACCCCTCAAACTCCCTCTCGCAGCGAAGTGCCCGAATGAATTTCCTGCACCAACCCGCCCTTGGTCAACGCACCACCCAAGGCCGGAACTAAACACCAAGGCCGAAGCTGAAACACCAAGCAAAACCACCCAAGGCCGAGAAAAGAATCCACCAAAAACCACCCAACAAAGCTTCCAAAACACTATCAACCCACAAAGTGAAGATAGATCTAAACCACCCAAGGGATAAACAGTAAAAAACCCAAAGAAAGACCCAAGAACACAAACAACCTAAACAAATCTAGAGGTTAGATCTGAAAAGGAAGAAAACTGGAAAACAAATGGGGGCTCAAGATTATTAGGATAGAAAGAGAGAAAGCTAGGCCAGCCAACCGCCATGGCCAAAGGCGGCGGCCGGCTGGCCAACGGTGAAGCCGAGGTGGAGGTTTTTTAGAGAGAGAATTTTTTAAAACCAGTCTTTGAAGCAACTTGAAAAATATCACAACATAATAGCATAAAATAATAAAAAATTTAATAAAATTATGATTCAAATTTAAAATAACACAATACCCAATACAACATGTGACAATGTAACATTATTGATTTGTATCATAACCTACAGCTTTCATCTCAAACAACTCCACAACAATTCACCAACAATTAATGAAATTTAAAGACTCAAAACTTTTAAATTTAAATTTGGGAATAACGAAGACAATAGAAGTAATTAATTAACACATGCATTAATTAATGTACGAGATATGTTAGAGACTTCAAATATTTTATTAAATATTTTATTAAACCTCTCACATGGTGTGAGACCTACACACATGTAGATTTGTGTGAGTCTCAACCTATGTAAGAGATTTGACAGAATATTTAATATAATATTTGGGATACATAGCATTTCTCTTATGCTATGTTTGGTTAGGGGATTTGGGGAGGGATTTGGAAAGGAAAAGAGAAAATGTGTGTGAAACTAGGTGAAATATGGGCATGTTTTATTCACATTTTACCTACCTTTTCCATTTCCCTTTCCAAATCCCCTAACCAAACTGTTGGCTTTTTGGCTTTCGAAGGTTATTTTTGTAAATGTGAGCGTGCCAGCAAGGATCAATCAGTCCTTACAGAAATTTTAATTGCCAACCAATTATCAGACGATTGTGTTTTAGTTCTTTCAGCCTCATTGAAGAGGACTTTTACTGGTGGTTTGACTTAGGAGAATTAAGCAAAATATCAATCAAATGAAGAACAATTGAAGCATTTTATTAGAATGAAAAACTTACAATGATCCAAACTCAGCCTCGTAGAGGTTTACAGCGACAATCTACTTGAAACTACTCATATGAACGAAGTGCAGTGCAGTGCAGGAATTTAAAGTGCATGAATGTAAAGAACATGAATGTAAAGAACAGGAAATGTAAAAATTGGAAATGTAAAACTGGAAAGGAAAATAAGTAAAGTAAGACTAGTTTTTTGGATCTGAGTTTGGGGCTTTTTTCTGGGGCCTTCCCTGCTATTTATACTTCTCAAGGATGACCATCGAACTGCACTTCAAACCGTCGAACTGTACCTCCATGATCGCTAATCATGTTCCCTTATAAGTAGTTTCACTATGCCATCACTTGCAGTTAGGCTTCCCTCCTATATTTGAATTTGAATGTGAGTAACCGTTGAAGCCACGTCACCTTGCACCTCTTTGCTGATCCAATGCTACTCAGATCTCGTGAGAACCAATTGCAACTGCCACGTGTACGATCGTGATCGAAGATTTAAACACTCTTCCCCTATTGCCCTTACTCTGCCACGTGTTGAATTGTAGTTGGCTTATACAAAATATGTAGCCAACATTACCCCGCATTAATATACCCAATACTTGGTGATATTAGTGGATCGAGGCTTTTTCCCACGTCTTAGAACATGCATGGAGTCTATATTCTGGAAACACAACCGTCATTCATTGATGACCATTCGCATTAACTCTTCCAATCTTTTGAACATCCCAATACTTTAGTATCCGAACTGACTAATACTTCTTCTATGGCCAAATCAACTCTCTTCTCTACTGATCAAGCACATGAAGAGTCATTGGATCATGCTGCTTCCCCTCGAAAGAAACTCCACGCATTCATTAGCCACCTTTACCCACCTTTCTATATTCAAGTCATGGAAGCCTTTGTAGATTACCAACCTTTGGACTACGAACACATTGCCCTAAATCCTTTGATTCAGAAATTTGCAAACATGGACGTGGGAAATTCTTCTTCTGATCCACTCTTGGACTATGAACAAACTGCCCTTAATCCTTTGATTCAGAAAGTTGCAGATATAGACATAGGAGGCCCTTCTTCACAATCTTCTACATGGGATAAGGCTGTGGCTTCCACTTCCTCCGGGGCTTCAGGCTGGTCAAGCTGGTCAGAACCTGAGGCCTGGGAATTAAAGGAGTGAATTAACCATCACTTTGTCAAATTTACCGACCCATTAGACTTTCCTTCTTATGCGCGAAGCTCGGTGGTTTATCCTTACATGCCTATTGACTGTCGACGCAGTTTAGAAGACAATCTACTCGTGGCATGGTACACATCATCCATGCCTACAAAAATGGTACGATCCGTTCCCCGCCCAGAAGAGGCACAGGGGTATAACCCCTCATTTTTAGCCAAGAAAGCAAAGCTTCATCCTTCTGACTGGCTCGATTGCGTCAATGTTCCTCGGTTTCCTCTTTCCTTCGAAATGAGGGCCTTTATACCTCCTCCTTCGAAAAACCTTTCCTGGATAGAGAGGTTGAAGCTTACCCTTTCTGTAGAGAAAGTTTTCCCTCCTTACGAGCCTCCACCTTCTCCTACTTCAGCTCAACAAAAACAAGCCCAACTCCTGCTTGCATCATTTTCTCACCTACCCTTCAATGTTCTTGAGGACGATGTTCCCCTCAAGAACCTTTGATGGGCTTGTGATATTCTAACTCAGGGCCATGTTCTCAACCCCATTGCTCAAGCAGAACTTCACGTGTTTTTGGACACACTTCCATCGCTTCTCTATTGGCACCGCACTTCTTTGGCCACCACTCAATCCTTGGATCAACTTTCATCATTCCGAGTTCACACTCAATACGAAGCAGAGAACCTCGTCGAAGAATACAACGACATTCAAAATAAGGACTCTGCGTACTGGGATGATTTGGAAATGGATGAGTTGGAACAAGGACTGAGAGAAACGACGTTCGAAATAAAGGCCGAAGAGCTTTTTTACGAAGTGAGGGTACACCAACTTCAGCAACCACTCCTAGAAGAAATAGAAGATACAATAAAGAAAGAACAGAAATTCATCAATCATAGTTGGACCAAATTTCATGATCTTGTCATTTATTCTATTCCTTACTTCTATGAACTGGAATTTGTACCAAAAGAGGAACTTTTAATGTAATCGCTTTTATTTCGATACTTCTAAGTCTTTTCTCTTTGTTTGGCATTGTTTGATTTTGATCTCTATTTGTCTTTATAAGCAAGTTTAGGGCTTTGAATTAACCAATTTCACCCTTCGAATATAGATCCAATCAATTCAATAAGAATGCTGAAATGAATTTTCCAACTTATGGACTATGGTTACCAACTTTCGTTGAATTTTGTTTAGAATTAGTACTTCGAATTTAACAATCTTTCTTCTTAAAGCCTGTTTTAATCATAACCAAAATATGGTCATGGTTAGTACTGACTATTTTTGCTTCGAACAAACAGTCCATACTTACAACAATATGGAAACTGCTCTTGGGACTGCACTGTTTTAATCCGAAAAGACAATTCTCTCTGTGTATATATAAACCAATTTTTGGTTTTGATGTTTCAAACACCAATTTCCATCCTTAAGGGGGCCCAAGTTTTGCTTTGAAAGACATCACTTTCATTAAGAAACCTAAAACAGGTCTTAATCCCTTTGAAACGAACAAACACTTGAGTATCCTTACATCTTTGAGCATGGAAAAAGCTTCGAAGCTGGCTTCTCTATTTCGAAGCCATCATTTTTTTACTTTTGGCGCCAAAACCTGGTTTCGAAGCCAAATAATTTATTTCAAAGCTGGTGTTGACATTCGGGCTGTGTTTTTCCCTCCAAAAGAATCAATATTGAAGGAAACCGTTCATATTCATACTTTTAGTATTTAACGAAAAACGCGACATATTTCCCAGACACAAAGGCTTTTAAAACCTTTTTATTTCGTGTACTGAAATCACTCGCTCGCTTAACACGCAAACCCTTCTCTTCTGTTAATCTTCTCTCCCTCGCTGCTTGCTACTAATGGATCCTTTCTCTTTGAAAGTACTTGCTGGTGACTGTATAAGCCCAACTATGGCTTTGAAAAAATGCATCGATGACGAAATTACTAAGCTTACAACCGATGGGTCAAGTACCATAGATGGACGCCTCTTCATTTCTCGCCATAGCAACAAACAAGAGTACGTCCTAGGTCCCATCTTTCGGGAAGCCCCTGCCCAACTCCCAGCTTTATACCCACGCTTGGAGGACCACTTTCTTCTCTACGAAGGAGGGCTTGACTAAGGAAATTGGAGAATGACCCAGCCTCACCGTTGTTGGTCGACATTGAGAACTGAATGGGAGGAATGGTATGACAGAGTTGTGCCTGCAAGAGAAGATGACTTGCAAGAGCTTTGCATTCTTGACGTTCTTCGTCTCTCAAGGTTCATTATTCCTGAAGACCCCTTTTTGATACCTGCTGCTCTTTGTTTTTGGAACATGGCTTTTAACTTTTTCCAGTTTCGGTGTGGTATGATGGCCCCTACCGTTCTTGACATCTACCATCTCCTAGGGCTTTCACCCCTTGGTACTCCTTTTACACCCGGCTATCCAGACTTGTCTGTTAATTTTTCCCTTCCATCTTTAAATTCCTCTTATAGTGATTTTGTAAAGGCTGAAAACAAAAGGGTAGGCCCCGTGAGAGACAGAGAACTTCTCTTTTATTTTATACTGGCTGTGTAAGTTTCTTTTTTGTACATCTTCTCAACGGATTATGCCCGAATTTGCTCCACTTGCGAAGGCCCTTGTTTCGAAAAAACGTATAGCCTTGGCCCCCATATCTCTTAGGCCATGTTTACAGAGCCTGCTCCCAATTTTGTGAAAGACCTTTTGATGCTAACCAAGGAGGTCCCCTCTGGGTGCTCCAACTCTGGCTCTTTGCCTATTTCACTGATTTGCATCCCAAATGCCTGAAATTCCTTGTTCAGGATCCTAGCACCTATGGGGAGAAGTATGCCAGGATTGTTCTTTACCCTGCTTCCGTTGTTTATTATCTTACTTTCTTTCACCAACTCCCTATTTCTCCATCTGCTTCCTTCTTTTGTCCTTTCGATGCCAATAAAGGACCTGCCTAGCTGCAAACTTTTCTGGCTGATAAAGAGTGCTACACATCACCCCATAAAGATATGTGGGCTTCTATACTGCTGCCAAGGGAGCTGTTCATTGACACATTAAACCCTCGAGCCTATAAATGTATATCTGAGGTGTACTATCCTTTTCAATTTGCTAGACAATTTGGATTCACTCAGGGGATACCTGTTCCACTCTGCAGTCTTTCGAATGTCCATCTTATGGCCAGAGACCTGAGAATATCTAAATCAAAGCTAGAGGCGGCAACATTCAAACTGCTGAAGGAATTGAGTGAATTCAAGTTTGTCCCCTTTCTTCCATCTGGCGTGGTTTTGAAACGATTCCAGAACTGGTGGACAGCCAATATGGAAGTGCGCCTATCTGTACACCCTCATGACTTACTAATAGGGTTAGGAGTGCTTTCGAAGGCTAAATCAGCAACAGTTGAGAACATTCCCCCTCTTTCTACAGCAGCCAAAACTGCTCCTACAGCTTCACCCCTTCCATCTAGAGTCACTAGAGCTGCCTCCAAAAAGGGTTAGTATTTTCAGGTTCCTTTTTCTTTTTTACTCTTTTGTTTGTTTCCTTTACACTCATATTTTTGGTGCAGGGTCCCCACAAGAAGAATCCCCTAAGAGAGCTGAAACTTTAGCTATTCTCAAAGATAAACAACAACAGAAAAAGAAAAGAAAGCTAATCCTTTCTCCTGAGGAATCTGAATCTCAGGCAAAAGAGAGAGAGAGAGATTGAGCAGGAGCAAGAAATACCTTTGCAAAGAACAAAAAGGAAAAGGGTGGCTGTCTCCCCTTCTAATAGGGTTGAAGACCCTACTCACGAGGCAACTATTCACGAGACAACTACCGAAGTAGTGGAAAAAGAACTTACCTCTGAAGAATCTGAACCCGAAATTGAAGAGAGGGAGGTTGAGAAAGAGTCGGTAGTACAATTACCGAGAAGAAAGAAAAAGAAGGTGACTGTCTCTGCTACTGGCTTGGTCGAAGATCCTATTCATGAAGCAGCTGCCAAGGCAGTAGAACAGGAGCATTCTTAGGCCATGATTGTCTTCCAAAGAGCTGAGAAGAGGCGCCATCCGCAATTTCTAAGAGATGAAGCTGCTGCTGCTGATGCATTACAAAGGGAAGCCGCAAGAAGGCAACAAATTGCTGAGCATTACTCCCTTTGTAGCTCTTCTATTGCTACCACCACTTATGAAACAAGTAATTTCTTTCATGCCTCTATTATTTTCTCATCAAATCTTTAATATTGAGACTTGACATTACTTTGTACTTCTTGTTTTACAGCAACAACCGCTGGGCCTATTCTTTTAATACGGACTCCCTCGGTTTTAGTTGAAGTTGGTTAGATGTAACATGTGAAGACTATCCAAATCATACTCCCACTTCCGAGGCCTACATTCGCTGTACTTTCTTTGAGCCCCAGCATCCATGCATCTCTTTCTTTTGGCTTAAAGTCATACCTCCCTTTCTTGTCTTTTGATCTTCCAACTGCTATTCCATCTCTAATGGTAGTTGATTCTCCTTTAGAGGGTGCAGACAGCTCTCCATCCCATGGTTCATTACCTCTGCCTTGCTCCAGCCCTTCTTCTCTTGATTTATTGGTGGTTATGACCATAGAGACTGCCAAAGATGCTCCACCCATTTCTCCTATCCCCATGCAGTCCTCTGTGCCTTCCACCACAACTTTCTCTGTGCCCCTCATGTCTACGGATAAGGTAGACATTTTCGAAGCAAGACTAGCCAATCTCTTCGACGTGCCCTGTACCTCTCCAATAACCAATGTTGAAGCTAAGCCATTAGTTTTAGCTGACTACTTGCTACAAATTCTTGAGAGCTCTCCTTCTTCCAGTAGCAAGCCTTCTGCCCCTCTAATAGACTTAGACACCTGCCTGGAGCTATTAACCTCTTTTTCGAGGATCCCTTTTGAGGCTTTACAAAGGCCTATAATAAGAGTTGGGTTCCTTCAGTGCTGCAAAGTTGCTGAGTCGTCGGATATGAATGTCTCAAGTCATCTATCCCAGGATAGCAGCTACTATCGATTTCTACATCAGTATTTGCCATACTGCTAAGGCTGCAGAAGAGAAATTGGCTAGAGACTAGAGTTTTATTTCCAAGGTGCATACTGAAGTCTCAGGACTAAAGGAACAACATTCCTCTGTCTCTCAGTTTCGAATTCAGCTGCTGGAGAGGAAAGCTCAACTTGAGGAGGAGCTATCTGCAGTGAACCAGGCCTTAATCCGAACTGATACTAAACTGCAAATCACCAACCAAGGATTGCCGATTGAAAGGAAGAAATGACTGCAGCTATTCAACTGTTTTCATTATTTACCAATAGGAAATTTGTTGTAAAAAAACAATTAAGACATTGTAATGATTTTTGGGCCAATTTATGGAAAAATGTACTTAACTCTTTATGAAAAAACAAATTCTTGTCTATCATCTGAGTAATCTTGTGTTCTTGTACTTAGTGTTTATTTTATTCCTTGTGTTTCCCAAATGGTTGGAAAATAAGGCTTCAAATATCTGCCATTAATCTTTTTGGGATGTACATAACCTTTCAAATTTCTCAAATGGTATGCTCCAAAAGGCAGAACTCTATGAACTTGATATGGTCCTTCCCAGTTAGGTGACCATTTTCCAAACTTATGGCTTTTAATTCCTATTGGAAGTATTGTTTTCCATACCAAATCACCTTCATCAAAGCCAATGTGTTTGACTTTCTTATTATAATTTTTAGTTGCTTTCTTCTTTTGGAAAAGAATACTATTTAATGCCAGAATTCTAGCTTCATCTATGCTTTCTAACTTCAAGCACATACTCTGATGGTACTGCTTAGGATCCAACTGGTCTTGGCATCTTACCTCAAGGACTTAACATTAATCTCCACAGGTAACACTGCATCATGCCCATATACTAAGGCATAAGGAGTGGCTCCTGTGCTTGACCTTGGGGAAGTTCTATAAGCCCACAATACATCCAACAATAAATTGTGTCAATCCCTAGGATTGTCTTCCACAACCTTCTATATTCCTTTTTTCAAGGACTTATTGGATGATTCAGCTTGACCATTGGCTTGTGCATAATAGAGTATGGAATTAACAAGGTTAATTCCAAACTCTGCCACAAAAGACTTCACCATCTTTCCATCGAACACAGTCCCATTATCAACAGTTATAGTTTGTGGCATGCCAAATCTATGGATCAAATCCTTAATGAATCCAATGACCTTAGTCCGATCTACAGCCTTGTATGGCTTAGCTTCGACCCACTTAGTGAAGTAATCAATGGCCACTAGAATGAAGCAGTGATGCTTTGAAGAAGGTGGGTGTATTTTTCCCATCATATCCATGGCCCATCCTCTGAATGGCCAAGGCTTCACTACTGCATGTAGGTCAGTTATGGGCACATGCCTTATTATGCCATGCTTTTGACATGCCTGGCAACCCTCTGCATATTCTATGCAGTCTTTAAGGATGGTTGGCCAATAGTAGGAATGCCTTCGAAGCAACCATCTCATCTTTACACCAGGCTGATGAGCACCACAGATGCCTTCATGAACCTCAACCATAGCTGTTAATGCTTCTTTTGGACCTAAACATTCCAGCAACAAACCATCTCCCCCTCTTTTGTAGAGAGCATTACCATATGTCATGTATTGCATAGACTGCAATTTAATTTTCCTATTGGCCTCGAAGATGGACCAGCCTAGTGCTGTATTATTGGATGCCTCCAATCTTGTTCTTGTAAGTCATTATGATTGACTTCCAAGACCACATTCCTTTTATTCAAAGGTGGTATCAATTTCTGATATGTTGTTTGGCTTATGTCCCTTTGAGCATTATCCCTTCTCTTGAAGTTCGAAGCTTTCTGAGCCACATCATTAGCTCTATTATTCAAGAATCTTGGAACATGAGTTACATTTGCTATTTGAAATTGAGAAAGTAGATGTAATGCAACAACATAGTATGGCAAAATGCTTATACTTTGACAATTGAAAATCCCTTTCACTTGGTTAACTACCAATTGAGAATCTCCAAATATATCAACTGTATGAACTTGTAATCCAATAAGAATTTCTAGTCCCATTATTAAGGCTTCATATTCAGCCTGGTTATTGAAACAGGTAGCTTCATCCACTCTGAAATCATGTGTGGTTTCTACCATTTGTGGTGACTTAATCACAATACCAATTCCAATTAGGCCATTGGCTTTCGACCCATCGAACCACATCTGTCATGGCTCAACACTAGCCATACCAAGTTCCATTATCTCTTAGCTTTCTGTTTGAGATGGATGGTCTGCCAAAAAATTGGCTAAAACTTGTCATTTCACTGTCTTTTGGGAAACATATTCTAAATGAAATTCTGATAAGGCTAGTATCCATTTGCCAATTTTTCCCCTCAACATAGGTCTAGATAACATGTACTTAACCAAATCTATGGTTGCAATTACCAAGACAGTTATAGGCAAAAGATAGTATCTTA
Source organism: Camellia japonica (assembly GCA_030407325.1). Lineage (NCBI taxonomy): Eukaryota > Viridiplantae > Streptophyta > Magnoliopsida > Ericales > Theaceae > Camellia > Camellia japonica. The sequence goes on from JAPPVO010000059.1 coordinate 29,786,238, forward strand.
ATTTCATTGCAGCAAAATACAAAGCAAGACACAGATTTTCTACAGTTGAATATTTACATTCATAAGAATTTAAAAACCTACTAAGGTAATAAACAGCTTGCTCCTTGCCTTCTTCATTATCTTGGGCTAAGAAAGCTCCCAATGAATCTTCTGTTGCAGCTATGTACAACTTCAAGGGCTTATCACCCTTTGGTGGCATCAGCACTGGAGGGTTGGCCAAGTAGGCTTTGATACCTTTGAAAGCAATTTGATGCTCTGCTGTCCACACAAATTCCTCTTTATCTTTCAGCCTTAACAAGGAAGAAAATACTTTAATTTTCCCTGCAATGTTAGAAATGAACCTTCGAAGAAAGTTAACCTGTCCAAGGAACCTTTGTAATTCTTTTTTACTTGACGGAGGCCTGGCTTCAATGATGGCTTTGGCTTTATTTTGATCAATCTGTATTCCTTTCTTGTGCACTATATAACCCAAGAAGTTTCCAGATGATACACCAAAAGCACACTTAAGAGGATTGAGTTTCAACTTGAACTTCCTCATTCTTTCAAAAGCTGCTTCTAAATGAAACAGATGCTCCTCCATGGATTGGGATTTCACTACAATGTCATCAATATAACACTCTAAATACCTTCCAATGAGGTCATGAAAGATAGTGTTCATAGCCCTCTGATATGTGGCCCCGGCATTCTTTAGGCCAAATGGCATTTTAACCCATTCGAAGGTGTCAATATTCCCAGGACATCTGAATGTTGTTTGTGGGCATCCTCCTCTGCAATGCAGATTTGGTTATGACCAGAGTGCCCATCCATCATTGATAAAATTTGATGCCCTACTGATCTGTTTACCAGCAAATCTACTATAGGCATAGGGTACTCATCTTTTGGAGTTGCTAGATTTAAGTTTCTGAAATCAATGCATACCCTCATTTTACTATTCTTCTTAACTACAGGCACAATATTAGATAACCATTCAACGTACCTGGCTGTCCTAATAAAACCTGCCTTGAATAGTCTAAGAATCTCTTCCTTAACTTTTTGAATCACTTCTGGACTCATTCTTCTTGGTTTTTGCTTGTATGGCTTGAAGTTAGGCTTCATAGGGAGCCTATGTTCCACTAATGAACTATCCAATCCTGGTAGTTCATTATAAGACCATGCAAAGCAATCTTTATATTTCTTTAGAACAAACAATAACTGGTCCATGTCTAGAACATTCAAACAAGCACTTATATAGGTGGGCTGTTGTACAGAATCTTCCCTAAATTTACTTCTTTTAAGGGGTCTTGTGTCTGAGAACTTATTGAAGCTCCTTCTTTGATTTCTTCCAACTTCGAAGCAATCTTCTTGCTTTGTTCTGCTCCTAGGTTCTTTGATTCAACATCTTTACCCTCCTCCTCATAGACAAAGTTTGTCCATAAGGCTTCTTCTTCCTGTATCTCCTGGACTTTTGTTTCAATGTCCAATGCACAGTATTTGTCGAGGCCAAAACTCTGACCTGCTGCTGCTCCTATTTGCAGCTAATTATCATGGCTTCTCTCTCTTGCTCCTGTACTTTCTGGACTATTGATTTTACATCCAATGTTGAGAACTTAATTAGAGCTAAAGACTTGGCTTCTTGTGCTTCATCTCTTTGCCTACAACCAGGCATCATTGTCATCCTTAACGACAACCTCTTCATCAGTACTCTCATGGACTAAGTGCTTCAGGTGTGTCATTTCCTCATCAGCCGTCACTTCGGCTGAGCCATCAGGTTTCCTCAGTATACTGAGTGGTGTCACTCCCTCAATATACAATTTGGCCTCTGTGAAGTCTGCACAGGCTATGAAGGGTTGAGGATCTGCATCAATTTCCTCTGTCTCTCCATTGCCCAAAGCCATCATTATTTTCTGATGCAAAGAGGAAGGCACACATTTGTTAGTGTGAATCCAATCTCTCCCAAGTAAAGCATTCTATTTAGCATTACTGTCGATTACGAAGAATGCTGTCATGCAGTCCCTGGTTCCCACACTCAGGTTGATGGGCAGAATTCCCTGAGCCATTTGTTTGTCTCCAGCGAAGCCAGCAATTGTTGTGCTAGTTGGGATTAACCTGGGATTCCTTTTCCCTAGTTTCTTCAAGGAAGATTTCGGTAGTAAGTTTACTGCTGCCCCATTATCTATCAAGACTCTGTTCAATTGTATCCCATCGAAGAAAGCCTTGATAGATAAAGGCTTGACATGTTGTGTCATAGAGTTCAAGGGATACTCAAAAGGATATGAGAGGTTAATGCTCACATCTTCTTCACTTTCATATTCAGTTTCCATTGGGGTAGCCATTTTGGAATCATCTTGTACCATACTCACTTGTGAGTCTTCACTAGAGACTGGAATTGGATCAATTTCTTGACCATCTTGGTTCTTATCTCCAGCTTGGAACTCATGAGGCAGTATATGTAGCATATTTACTGATACTGGGGGAAACGAGCCAAACTGGATGGCTGGCTATGCCTGTTTCCCCTCTTGGCCACCTTGTTCAGTTACCTCAAAAGCATTTTCCATGCTGCATTCTGGCACTTCAGTGCTAACAGACTCCTTCGAATGGTTTTCCTCGACTGGCTTTTCAACCAAAAATGTTTGTTCAGCCATAAAGGCTTCGAACATTTCTTCCTCCACCATTTCTTTCTTTTGGCTTATGCCAATTTCTTCTTCTGTCTCGCTACCACTCTCCATCAGAGCTTTCTCCAATCATGCTAAGCTAGACTTCTCTCTGGCTTTTAGTTTAGAATGAACCTTGGCCAACTGTTCTCTGCTGCAACCAACCTTGCTTTGTAGAGTTGGCTTTGGAGTATGGTCTGACTTTGGATTCTTCTTTCCTTCTGTCTGGACCAAGGAAGAGCTCTCTCTACTTTCTTTCACGTCTTTCTGGTATTGAGTGTACCTACGTTGAATCTTTCTCCTTTGTGATCTCGAAATGACTGGGACCATATCTGGTTCCTTTGTCTTTGAGTGTTTAAGCAATACCCAATTGTTTGGGGCTACCAAAGGAGGCTTAACCATCCTACCTTGGTTTCCAACATCTCTTTGGGTAGGCACTTCCCTAGGTTTGTTCTGCATTACAAACCAATCTGGAACTCCAGGCACTCACGAACTTACTAACCCGGATGTTGAACTGTCATTTTCTTCCTTCGAAGCTGGCTGTGAAGGCAACTGCTTGGCCCTGACTTCATGTTGTGAGCCTGATTCAGGCCTTCGATGAAGGTGGCCACTTTCTATCCTGCGTGAGGCTGGTTTAGGGGGGCCAATATCTGGCTTTCATCCTATAAACTGAACCTCTCTCCAATCTCCTTTTAGAATGACTGCTCTCCATTCTGTAATAATTAGGTGGCCTGGATTCATATAAAGGCCTCTTGCCTTTAGAATGCATTTTCGCGACTGTTGGTTCAACCATCGATGGTTGCTGCCTAACGCTAGCCGAATACGGCCTTTTGTTATAAACATTGGTTGGTTTAGGACGTCTCTGCATATCCCTGTAATATTGCTTCCCATCAATTGGAAGCCCTTTCAACCATTTGTAACTTAGTCTGCACCTGGACACATCCTTTGCATTACAGCTACCTCTAAGGAATCATCATCCAGTGCTTCTTCATCAGAGTCTTCCCTCTGATGTGAGAAATCTTGTCCAATAGCTGGTAGATTTCTAGTGTCCTTCTTGATGGTTGTCTGGTTGGCAACATGCATCTGCACATTGACTTCGTCCAATTCTGTCAAGGACAAGTTCTGGAAATCTGACATAATGACATTGGTTGCCACCTCTCCAACTTCTGGAAATAGATTGTCGTCGATCCCCATGGCCTTTTCTGCTTTGGCTGGAAATTTCAAACTTCCTTTCCGAATTTGTTCTTGGATCCTGTCTCGAAAAACAATGCAGTTTCTAGTCGGGTGAGACTAAGAGTTATGCCATTTACAATATACTTTTCCTTTAAGTTCATCTGGAGATGGAAGTTTTACTCCTTTTGGTAACTTAAGGAAGTTGGCCGCAAGCAAATGATCAAAAATGTCATCTGCCTTTGTTAAATTGAAAGAGTACTTCCTGTGAAGGTCTTTCTTTTTAAACTGCTGGTCAATTATTGTATCCTTATGAATTAATGCCTCACAGATCACAGGTTCTTTGCCCACAATCTCTGCTGCATCGATCTCATAATTAGGATCTCTATAATATGTCTTGTACGATGCATTATTTCGATCTTGTTCCTCCTCTAGCAATGCTTCATACCTAGACACCTTATAGGTTAGTTCCACCAAATCTCTGAATTCAGTTGAGTCAAACTTCTTTCGAAGCCTGAACTCTAAGCCATTTTGAGCCAATCTTATGAATTCTGGCTCTGGCAGAATGACTCTACATTTATTTTGAGCCCTTTTAAATCTGACAATAAACTGATTAGCCTTTTCTTCAGGCCTTTGACTCAATCTTGCCAAGTCTGCCATGGAAACCTCTGGCTCCGATTAGAAGAATTGGGCATGAAATGCCTCTTCCATTTGTTGCCAAGTTTGAATGGAGCCAGGTGTTAGGTTTATGTACCATACAAATGCTCCCCCAGTTAGAGAATTTGGGAATAATCTCAACTTCATATATTCATTATTAGTAAATTCACTGCATTGAGCAGCAAACGTAGCAATATGCTCTACTGTTGATTGGTTTCCACTTCCATAGAAAAGGGTAAAATCTGGTATCCTGAACCCTCTTGGGTATTCATGTACCCTATCTACCCATTCGGGGTATTATTTTCTGTACATAGGAGTCTGGACCCCCCGAGCCATCGGTCCATACATCTCCCTAACAATATCAGCAATTTGGTCCCTAGGGACCATATTTTGTGCCTGCTAAACCACTACTGGAGGAACAAACATAGGGTTTGGTGGGCAAACTTGTGTTTGTGGTCCTCTTGGTCCATAAGGTGGTACATTTGGGATTGGTTGTCCCTGTGGTGCAGGTTGCTGTTGGGGGTGTGGGTAGCCCTTTTGAGCCTGTCCTGCGAAAGGACCTGCGAAAGGTGCTGGAACAGGTGTTGTGTCTCTTCCATTTGTAGGAAAACCTTCCAACCCCTTGGGTATAAATTCGAATAAGGGATTTGTGAACCCCCTCGTGCCAGGTATGACTTCGAACATGGGATTTGTGACCATTCTTATGCCATTTTCTTGTACTGGGCCAGATCCACCAACTTGCATGGCTTCATTGTTAAGTACTGAGGCATTTTGACCTGCTATAGGCCTCAAAATAGGTTCGTACCAAGACTAATGTGATGATCTTTCATAGTTCTGATTATTATTTTGACCATTATAATGTCCATTAACTTGCATAGGCTGTTTATCTCTAGCCAATCTTTGTTGAGGGACATTTGGAACTTCCTCTATGTGTCTTGCATTTGTTGGTTGGTGGTTATTCATTCGATCCAGAAAGGATGTTGCCCACCTTTCCATTGTGTTCATTAATTATTGTCCCATGGCATCTACTAGGCCATCCTATGGATTTATTGGCTGAGTAGATGAAACAATGGATGGTCCAATTCCTTGGTTTCGTCCAATACTATGAACATGTGGTTCTTGTCCTGAAGTACTGGTTTGTTCGACCATAGGTTCTGATAACATGGGAGTTTCCACAGGATGTGTTGTCACATTATCCTCTGGATTAGGTATTTCTACCTCTCCTTCTACGCCTTCTTCCAAGTGTTCATTTTCTCCTTATCTTCTTCGTCTAACCATTTCAATTAGTCCCACTTGGCGTGGCAAAAATATATGTTGGCTTTTTGGCTTTCGAAGGTTATTTTTGTAAATGCGAGCGTGCCAGCAAGGATCAATCAGTCCTTACAGAAATTTTAATTGCCAACCAATTATCAGACGATTGTGTTTTAGTTCTTTTAGCCTCAATGAAGAGGACTTTTACTGGTGGCTTGACTTAGGAGAATTAAGCAAAATATCAATCAAATGAAGAACAACTGAAGCATTTCATTAGAATGAAAAACTTACAATGATCCAAACTCAGCCTCGTAGAGGTTTACAACGACAACCTACTTGAAACTACTCCTATGAACGAAGTGCAATGCAGGAATTTAAAATGCGGGAATGTAAAGAACAGGAAATGTAAAACTGGAAAGGAAAATAAGTAAAGTAAGACTGGTTTTTTGAATCTGAGTCTGGGGCTTTTTTCTGGGGCCTTCCCTGCTATTTATACTTCTCAAGGATGACCATCGAACTGCACTTCAAACCATCGAACTGCTCCTCCATGATCGCTGATCATGTTCCTTTATAAGTAGTTCCACTATGCCATCACTTGCAGTTAGGCTTCCCTCCTATATTTGAATTTGAATGTGAGTAACCGTTGAAGCCACGTCACCTTGCACCTCTTTGTTGATCCAATGCTACTCAGATCTCGTGAGAACCAATTGCAACTGCCACGTGTACGATCGTGATCGAAGATTTAAACACTCTTCCCCTACCCTTATTCTGCCACGTGTTGAATTGTAGTTGACTTATACAAAATATGTAGCCAACACAAACACAGCATTAGTGTATCAATACTAGTTATGACATTATTATTAACTTCACTTATTAATTACATTACAAATTTTAAAAACTTCTTAAATTATATTACATCATCAATTGGTACACTAATTAATATATCAATTAATACATATATTATTATTCATTAATTAATTATCCCTCAATCAACGGTGTAAAAAAGCTGACGTTTTTCCTTCACAATTCAATGCAACAGAAGATAATGAGTCTGTACAAACGACAAGGTAGAAATAGTTCCAAAGCCAATCAAGGCACAAGATAATGAAGTGGGTGGTGGGCCTATTGTCTACATTAATCCCATTGGTGGAAAATGTTTCATAAACTTAGCTTCTGTCTGAGGTGTCTCTGTCACAATGGCATTCCCTAGCAATCCCTCCTTTTTCGTTTTAAATGAAAAAAAATTAAAAAAAATTATTAACACTGCAATATATAAAATAAAATTTATATACATTGAATTAAACGGCAAAAAATAAAAAATAAAAACTTCAATATGTTCAGGCGCATCATAAATATTCTTGTTACTAACCTTATTTTATATATATATATATATATATAAAATACGAGAAATATTATTTATCACTCTATTCGTTTCACTTTTAGAGATATCTGTAATTTTAAAATCATACATTTTTTTATTTGTATACATTTTTATTTAGAATTGTGTGAGTGATTTTCTGACCACACTGCCCACCTTAATACTTAGCTGTAGAACACCGGCAGAATAGATGGCACCTGACTATCTTGCAACAGAAAGAGAAGACTCCGGTGGTGGTTCGCTACCTGAGGGTACTCCGACGATCAAGTCAGTACTCAATATCTCTTAAAGATAATCAATCAACTATTCAACTCACAAGCTTGAGCATAAAAAGCATATCTTAGACCCATGGGGGTGCCTCTCTTTTATAGTGAACTCAATCCCAGTCCCACTAGAAGCCTGACTTCTATGGACTCCTGTTCAGTATTTACTTTGGACTCTTCTAGAAGTCTCTACTTCATGGGTTTCAAGCTCATCATGCTTATCTTGGATTCCTAGCTAGATTGGGATAAACTCTCTAAGAGCTTTATTTCTATCTAGACTAGAACCCCTCATCATCTAGGACTCTTGTCCCCTATCCATTTATCTCGGATTCCAATATCTTCGGAGGTAACCTCGGCCTATCCGAGATGTCCTCAGCATAACAACCAGGACACGTGGCACCTCGGCTGACACGTCGGTGTCACTTTGCCACGTGTTGGTACTCAGAAAATATGTCCTCACAACTGCCCCTAGGTTTTATTACCTCGGCATTCTGAGGTGATGGAACCTACATTGCTCGTTTATCTGTGCCCCTCTATCCGAGATCAAAACTCGCCGACCTCAAAGTTCCCTGGACTTTTACTGTCCACTTGTGTCAAGTATCAAGTTTCAAGCTTTCCAAGTGGCTTGAGATCGCACCTCCTAGCCGAGGTTCTGGTTCTATTAATTCAAAAACTCCAAGAGCTTTGCAACTGCTCCATTCACATTTTCTGGTGGGTTCCCGATTTCCAGTCATCTATTTGATTCCGGCGATATTCATATCGGCGTTCATTTCACTTGGTAGGCTCATAAATTCCTTACTTGTTATTAAGCTCAATCTTTCATAACTCTTCCGAATCTGTTTACTTGCCATCTGTTGCCTTCTATTTTGATTTGTTTTACTGTTTGAATGCCTGGCACTGTTCTCGCCATATCTACTTTCTGTTGCTAGCATCGTGCCTGGGTCATTACTTTCTTGTTCTTCACATACTTACTTAGTGCCTGTGCACTTGGCTTTATTCATAAAACTTTATTGTTTTCTTGACTCTGAATTTTCTCTTTCTAGCTCTTTTCCTCAAATCCGCCATTGTTCCAAGCTTTCAAGCCCTGCAACTGTCTTCGTTCCTCTCGTCTGGTGAAGCTTATGCCATTCTATTATTTTCGCATCCGTCGTCAGACTTCGGCAATTCTCATTCCAACTTCCCTCTTTCTGGTAAGCCACTGTTCCTCCTGGTTTTATTTTTTGTTACTTTCCAAATCATCTTCTTGAATACACATTGTTCATATATCTGCTGATTTATGCCACTGTTCTACACCTATGCAATCTTTTTGTCTTGATTTCCTGATAGCTTCATCACCATTCTTGATTATGAATTACATTCTTGTTTCTGTTTTCTATGTCTTTTCCAGATTCTTGTCTTTAATCTTCTTTTGTCTTGACTTAGGTTTGGGATTTGTCTCAGGATGAGGAGGGTAAGGTCTCTAAGGATGCCTCCTCTCAGAAGACAAATTTCGAGGTGCCAATCGTCGAGAAGAGCCTTGATAAAACTCTTCAGGAGATTGATGCTGAGCTCGTGGCTGAGAAGGCTGCTGAGAAGTTCTTTCCAACTGTCTTCTAGGGGTGAGACACAACCTGCCGCTGATGCCGAGTAGTTTGCTTCCTTCTTGAAATTGATGCCGAGATAACGGTAGAGAAGCTCCTCCAACTGACTTTCGAGGCTGAACCACCGTTGACCGTCAAAGCAGATTAGTCCGACGTTCTTGCTTTAGTCCCTAGTTCTTAGGGTCTTCATGTTTCAACCTTCTCAGCTTTTAACAAGCTAGTTTGGTCATCTCGGATGATCATATCTCGGAAACGTCTTTCGGTGTTTATCTCGGTTTTGGCTTAACACTTGAAAATATTGTAACAAATATTTTCACAAGTGTTGTTTTTACTTCTTAAGACTTCTGTCTTCCGTTATCTTCCAAGTCTTGGCAGCATGGTCATCTCGCCATGTGTATAGATACTTCTTTTACTCGTAACCTTGGCTTAACTTCAACTTGTAAATTTTCTCAAAATTTCAACAAGTGTTAAGCCAATCTTCTCTCAATCACGGCCTTGGCTTTAATCTTTAACTTGTAAATTCTCTCAGAATTTCAACAAGTGTTTTAAACATCATCTCGGTTTTAACTTCAACTTGTAAACTTTTCTCAAGTTTCAACATCATCTCGGCTTAACTTCGGTTAAGCATTATCTCAGTTTAACTTCGGTTAAACATCATCTTCGGCTTAACTTCGGTTAAGCATCATCTCGGCTTAACTTCGGTTAAGCATTATCTCAGTTTAACTTCGGTTAAACATCATCTTCGGCTTAACTTTGGTTAAGAATCATCTCCGTTTAACTTCGGTTAAACATCATCTCGGCTTAACTTCGGTTAAGCATCATCTCAGTTTTTGAAGTTTTTCCTTTCTTGTCGTTTGTACTCTTGTACCTTTTTGTTTTTTTAGACAATGTAAGCTCTGCATATGGCCGATGTGTCTCTTTGTTCTTGAATGTCTAATTCAACTTTCCTTCTCTGAATGCTTGTGCCTTTGTCTTTTCTTGACTGTCTTTGCATGATTCTATACTTAGAATATTTTGCATGTCTTTAGTACGCTTTTCCTTCTTTGTGCAACCTTCTCGGGGTGACATACCTCGGGTATACAAACTGATGATTTACCTCGGCAATAACTTGTCCTGTAATTTGCTCAAAAATTTCAACAAGGGTAAAACATATACTGTTCAGTGTTAACTTTGTAAATTCTTTCAAGTTTCAACAAGTGCTAAACAACGATCTCGGTTTAACTAACTTGTAAATTGCTACAAATTTTAACAAGTGTTTAAACAATGATCTCGGTTTAACAACTTGTAAATTGTTACAAATTTCAACAAGCTTTAAACAATGATCTCGGTTTTAACAATTTGTAAATTGCTACAAATTTCAACAAGCTTTAAACAATGATCTCGGTTTTAACAACTTGTAAATTGCTACAAATTTCAACAAGCTTTAAACAATAATCTCGGTTTTAACAACTTGTTAATTGCTACAAATTTCAACAAGCTTTAAACAATGATCTCGGTTTAACAACTTGTAAATTGCTACAAATTTCAACAAGCTTTAAACAATGATCTCGGCTTAACTTCAACTTGTAAATTGCTACAAATTTCAACAAGTGAAGATAAGGAATAATCTCGGCTTAATTTCAACTTGTAAATTGCTACAAATTTCAACAAGTGAAGATAAGGAATAATCTCGGCTTAACTTCAACTTGTAAATTGCTACAAATTTCAACAAGTGAAGATAAGGAAATAATCTCGGCTTAACTTCAACTTATAAATTGCTACAAATTTCAACAAGTGAAGATAAGGAATAATCTCGGCTTAACTTCAACTTGTAAATTGCTACAAATTTCAACAAGTGAAGATAAGGAATAATCTCGGCTTAATTTCAACTTGTAAATTGCTACAAATTTCAACAAGTGAAGATAAAGAATAATCTCAGCTTAACTTCAACTTGTAAATTGCTACAAATTTCAACAAGTGAAGATAAGGAATAATCTCGGCTTAACTTCAACTTGTAAATTGCTACAAATTTCAACAAGTGAAGATAAGGAATAATCTCGGCTTAACTTCAACTTGTAAATTGCTACAAATTTCAACAAGTGAAGATAAGGAATAATCTCGGTTTAACTTCAACTTGTAAATTGCTACAAATTTCAACAAGTGTTAAACATATTCTTTTTCTCTCTGCCTCTTGCTTGTTGGATCCATTGTTACCTCGGCCTCGCTTCGGCGAGCCATTTCTTTTCTCATTTTTTTTATAAGCCTCTGCATCCTTTTGTCTGTAGGGTCACCAGAATCCCTTTGATATGGTTCTGTAGGCAAGGGATCTGCCTCCTGCATAGCTTCCACATACTCCTTTGTGGACTTTACAACAGGTCTTCATCTTGGCTAACTTCAGTCCAATCTTGTGTGTTTCTTTTTTATCTTCTGGGATCTGAGATTTGCTCACTGAGCTCTTCTCTTCTCGGGTTTAAGTGCCGAGCTCTTGTGTGAAGACCCGACCCAACTTTTCGCCTTTTGTTTGACACCGACAATGAGAGGTCACATCTATATTTAATAAGTTTATCAATGCCATTTTAATAAATATTAATATACTTCGCCATCCGGCGGGACCTATAACAGAAATAATGATAATCCTCTTGAGTGTGTCAAAAACGAAACTCCTAAAGATGATATTTTTTTAGGCGAAACGGATCACACCACGAACGACAGAATGTCAAAAATTAGTCAACAGTGATTAAATAGGATTTTTAATGAACCGATTTTCGGACAGCCCGGATGTCCGCGCACTGCGTTTTATCCGAGCAGTGCAATTTGTGGGGAAAATCAGCCACCATGGCTGGAATTTTTCGTGAGATGGAATATGCATACCTCACTCCCTTTTTTACCACAACATTCACCTTTCAATCCTAGCCTTAGGTTTTCTCCAAGATTTAATCCTAGCCATTGAACCTACCTACCCACTTTCTTCCTATATAATCCTAATGTGTAAAAACTACATCTTCTTGCTGAATTCTGGGGTTTAAGAAAGAAAAATCAAACACTTCCATATTTGTTCATTCAAGTCACGTCTAGGTTAAATTCCTCTCTATGTCTACTTCAATTCTATGAGTTAAAGCCTTCTTCTTCCTTTGATTTCATGTTGCAATGAACCATGAATTTAAGCCTTAAAATATAGTTTTAGACTTATTTCCTTCCATTGATATCATGTTGAAATGAGCCATGAGGCTAAAGCTCAAAATAAGGATTTTGCCCAGCAAACAGTTTTTGTTTCCTGAACAGACAGTCTACTTTGAAAATTGTTCAAAAACTATTGAGGCCACTTTAACGGTTGATTTTTGGACAAGAGTTAAAATAAAGCGTTATCTTTCCAACCCAATTTGTTTCAACTCCATCCAACGGCTAGATTGTTGTATAAATGATGTTTTAGAAATTGCAACGGATCTGAACCAGTTTTGTTTTACTGCCTTTTTACCCTGTTTATGAGCATTTTTGGGAGGCGAGTCCTTCATGAAAAAGTTTCATAACATCTTGATTGATAACCCTGTAAAATTTCGGAATTTTTTTAAGTGTTTTGATTTGGATTTGAGCCTCTGATCTGGAGTGCTGCAAACTAGGAATTTCTGGACCCTAGGAGGAGGACCCCTTTTAAGTTGTACACTTTGGGATTATGGTTTGAATATTTCTTTCATGCTTAGAATTGGTTCCTAGACCTACTATAATGTATTTTTTCATACGTTGTGTTTAGATCTCGGTTCCAGTCGACTTTACCAAACTTCGTGTACTTTTAGGTGAGTTCATACTTACACTCTTTACATGTATTTGAATATAATGACATGCTTTGATCCATGACTTATTTAGGAGCATGAGATTGCACTGATTTATGATTAACCGAATAAACATATGAGTTTGAATTTTAGCAAGAGAAGCACCTTGAATACATTTTGAAAATCATGTTATGTTTTAGAAAACGTGAGCTAACGGGATAAGCTGACTCACATGTATTGCTTGTATACATATTATTTTTGAGAAGCCATGGTTAAGACATTGTTATAAAACTCTTGCAAATGTAATAACGTACATTCGAACGGAACATCTCGGACGTTGGGGGAAATTAAAGATACCAACGGGTGAGGCGTTATAAGGGTGGTTGTTGGGACGCGGCCATCGTCCCATGGCATGATCATGACCATTTGATATTAGTATGGGTAGCTCCCTACTTCTCTGGCAACATATCCAGTCGAATGGACATATGTACGTATATTTTGACATCTATATAAGAGCATTTATTTTGCCTTTCCAGCCGTTGGGCTTTGAAAACTTGAAATATTATGTTTGAACCATGGCAAACTTGTAAATTGTGTAAGTATGTTCTCACAAGCTTTATAGCTCACAGGTGTGTTGCTAACCCATTTCAGGTAAGGAGAATGCTTAGAGGATAACCAAAGGCCTTTTTGTGATGTCTCATGGCCTGGGATGGATTCTAGACCTTTAGTTTTATATAAGTCATGTATTACCTCTTTTGTTGGCATAGGGCCAAGTTATTGTGTAACTTAACTTTTCTTTATGACTTGTATGACTAATATAGCAGCGCTCTAGTTAAATGAACTCACCAAGTATTTGCGATGATTTATTTATTTGTTCTCTAAACTGGATAGTAGTAGGCCTAGGGTGCGAATCGAGGCGCTGGCCGGTCGCGATTCCGATAAGCCCCTAGTTCGGGTCGTGACAAACTTGGTATCAGAGTTGTAGGTTTAGAGAACCTTAAATCCATAGAGCATTAAGACACTTGCACTACGACACTCAATGCATGCTACGTGTCTAAGGGTTTCATTCGGTAACCTGTTTGGGGTAGATACCTTAAGAAACCTGACTACAGCCTTAAGTTACTGTAGTTTTCCTCATTACCCGTATTTTTGCCTTTGGTCCGGTACTTACAAGATTTACGTCTTGTGTGTACTGCAAGACATGGAGCCTATCCTTCGCTATGATGAGTTTGGAGGGTATCGATTGAGCGAGGCTCAGCAGGGCCATTGGGGAGTCGAACCGCGAGACCTAGCTCGTTACCACCAGGAAGTCCTCCGTGAAGCATGTCGACGCTTTTATAACCAAATCACTTTCATTAGCCAAGAGGAAGTTCTTTTCACTCCAGAGATGAGGAGGGCGATAGTTATTTACCGTGTTCGTATCCACATGAAAATTTGGCAAGAAGTGCTCGCGTTTAGTAATGACCCAGTGATCTTCAGAGAAGAAGTTGACCACGTGGAAGCTAATGGAGATGGAGATCAAATAGTACCAGAAGTGGCACCTGTGGTCCCCATAGGTCATGAACCCGAGGATCCTGCCGAAGATGGAATGGATGATGGCATAGAAGAAGATCCTGAAGAAGAACCTGAGGAAGAACTTGAGTTCAACCCCAACGAACCTGAGGTTTATGACGTTGAGTCTCGCGATGAGTCGGATGGATCTGACGACTAGTTAGTCTTGATGGGGGGGAATATAGATTGGGCAACTATACTTATATTTTGTATGTAATAGAGGCCTTGATGCAACATGTTCAGTCTAGATTAGTTTTGATGCCCTTTTGGGATGTTGGCAAACTAGTTTTGGGCTTTGTGGCGCTTAAGTGTTTTTGGTAACTGCGTCATTCTAACATAATACCATATTTTGTAACCACCATGTAAAGCTGACCATGTGTACATCAACTCATGGATATATGTATATATATATATATAAATGGATGCATAGTTATGATGACTCTCTTTTGTTATACGTTTCTTGTTTCTAGCTTCCTCAGTATTCATACGTTGAAATTTAGATGAAGTTCAAAGAGGGACTCCACCCTGACATTCGTGATGTCATACTGCCAATGCGATTGGTTACATACGCTGACATAGTAGACCGTGCCATGATTGTGGAGAGGAATGTCAACAGCAGGAAGAAGTTCACTGAGAAGAAGAAGCGTCGTTTTGACAACTTCGATGGGAAGAAGTTAAGTGATTTTCCACCCAAAAAACAAAATACGGGACCATCCAATGTTGGGAGGCAGAATAACAATCAGGGCAACAAGGTGCCTAAGTGTAACACTTGCGGTAGTTTCCACTCAGGAGAATGTCGTAAAGCTGCTGGAACTTGCTTTAACTGCGGCGAGGGGGGACACATGAAAATGAATTGTCCTAAATTGGTGCGAACTGGAGCGAATGCGGTACCACTAGGGAGAAACATGGTGCAGGCAACTGGGACAGAACCTAAATTAGTGAACAATCAACGACAAGGCAGAGCTTTTGCCTTAATACTAGGTGATGCGCAGAACACAGAAATGGTAGTTGCAGGTAACTTATTATCTGTTCATTATCGGCTTATGCTCTTATAGATTCCGGATCAACACATTCATTCATTGTATCACATCTTGCCATGAGACTACCTAAGAAACCCGAACCCCTTGGTTATGATTTGATTGTTTCTCAGCCCATGAGTGGCAATATTTGTTGCTCAATTGTATATAGAGATTGTGATGTGTGTTTCGATAATAATCATCTGACGGTCGACTTCATTCCCATGGAGATGGGTCATTTCGATGTTATCCTTGGCATGGTTTGGCTGTCTGCCAACAACGCCACTATCGATTGTGCACGTAGGTGTGTTGAGTTTCGAATCCCGGGTCATGTGGACTTTTGTTTCACGGGGGTTGGCATAGTCTCACCTTCGTATTTAGTATCTGCGGCTAAGGCCCTACGACTTCTGAGGAAGGGTTGTCATGGGTTCTTGTGCAGCATCTCGTCGTCACCAATAAAAGATACGAAGGTATCTATTATTCCTGTAGTTCGAGAATTTTCGGAAGTCTTTCCGGAAGACTTACCTGGAATGCCAATAGATCGGGAGATTGAGTTTCTATTGAAGTTGCACCTGGTACGCAACCGATCTCCAAAGCTCCGTATCGGATGGCCCCAGCCGAATTGAAAGAACTGAAAGTTCAATTACAAGAGTTACTTGACAAGGGTTTTATTAGACCGAGCTCATCCCCATGGGGCGCACCTGTCCTTTTTGTTAAGAAAAAGGATGGAACAATGAGGTTATGTATTGATTACCGGGAACTAAATAAGGTTACAATAAAGAATAAGTACCCACTACCTCGAATCGATGAGTTGTTTGATCAGCTGCAAGGCGCATGTGTATTTTCGAAGATTGATTTACGGTCGGGGTACCATCAACTGAAGGTGAAACCCGAGGACATAGAGAAGACAGCCTTTCGTACTCGATACGGTCACTATGAATTTCTTGTGATGCCTTTTGGCGTGACCAATGCACCTGCTGCATTCATGGACTTGATGAATCGTGTATTCAAGCCGTTCTTGGATGAATTTGTCATCGTTTTCATCGACGATATACTGATTTACTCCAAGGATGAAAAGCAACATGCAGAACACTTGAGAAAGGTTCTACAGATGCTAAAGGAGCGAAAGCTCTACGCCAAGTTCAAGAAATGTGAATTCTGGTTAGACAGTGTTCATTCTTAGGACACGTCATCAGTAAGGATGGAGTCTCAGTGGACCCACAAAAGATCGAAGCAATTGTCAATTGGCCTCGGCCCACCACTGTGACTGAAGTTAGAAGTTTTCTAGGACTAGCTGGCTACTACCGCAAATTCGTGCAAGACTTTTCAAAGATTGCTGTGCCATTGACTGAGCTAACACGAAAAGGCACACCATTCGTTTGGACTGAAAAACGAGAGCAGAGTTTCCAGGACTTAAAGAAGAGATTGGTTTCGACACCGATCCTTACCCTTCCTAACGGCGTCGATGGATATGCAATCTACAGTGATGCATCACAACAAGGCTTGGGATGTGTTTTAATGCAACGTGGGAAAGTCATCGCCTACGCTTCATGACAACTGTAGACACACGAAAGGAATTATCCAACTCACGACCTGGAGCTCACCGCAGTGATTTTTGCCTTGAAAATCTGGAGACACTACTTGTATGGAGTATCATGCGAAATCTACACTGATCATAAAAGCCAAAAGTACATCTTTACCCAAAAGGAGCTTAACTTACGACAACGCCGGTGGTTAGAACTAATCAAAGATTACGATGTCCACATTCAATACCACCCAGGAAAAGCTAACGTGGAAGTAAACGCTCTGAGCAGGAAATTGACGGGAAGGATAAATTGCCTACTCACTACACAACCAACACTTTTAAAAGAGATGGATCAAATAGAGTTGGAAGTGATAATTCCAGGATCGATTACTATGTGCAACGCCATAGTTGCTCAACCCGCCATAATTGAAATGATCAGACAAAGGCAGAAGGAGGATCCAGAATTGAAGAAAGTTTGAGATGGACTAGAAACAGAACCATATCCAGATTTCACAGTCGCCAATGGAATTCTAAAGTTTCAAGGTAGAGTCTGTGTCCCGGCCATAGAAGAGGTCAAACTCCAGATTTTAAATGACGGCCACAAGTCCAGACTTGCAATTCATCCAGGGATCACCAAGATGTATCAAGACTTGAAGACCGTATACTGGTGGAAGGGAATGAAGAGAGAGATAGCAAAATATGTAAGGAGTTGTTTCCAGTGTCAGCAGATAAAAGCAAAACACCAAAAACCAGCAGGACTACTTCAACCTCTACCCGTAGCTGAATGGAAGTGGGAGCACATCACGATGGACTTCGTATCGGGACTACCACGCACATTGAAAGGGAACAACATGATATGGGTGATCGTCGATCGATTGACAAAGTTAGCTCATTCTCTACCGGTTAAAAAGACGTTCTCAATCGACCGTTATGCCCACATCTACCTCGCAGAGATAGTTAGACTACATGGAGTACCTGTGTCTATTGTGTCCGACCGAGACCCGAGATTTGTGTTAGATTTCTGGAGTAGCTTTCAACGAGCCATGGGAACAAAGTTAAACCTCAGTACAGCCTTTCATCCGCAGACCGATGGACAATCTGAGTGGACCATTCAGACGCTAGAAGACTTGCTTAGAGCCTGCGTGATGGATTTTTGAGGCAGTTGGGAAGAGTACATTCCTTTAGTAGAATTCGCCTACAATAATAGTTACCAGACGAGTATCGGGATGGCACCTTATGAAGCTTTATATGGAAGGAAATGTAGATCGCCAGTATGTTGGACTCAGGTCGGGGAGAAACAGATCATGGAGGAAGAAATCGGACCAAACATCATTGAGGAAACAACGGAGAAGATCAAGCTCATCCAGGACCGCCTGAAGGTAGCTCAAGATAGACAGAAAAGTTATGCGGATAGCGGAAGGAGGAATTGATCTCAATGTAGGAGACTCAGCATTTGTGAAGATTTCACCTCTGAAAGGGGTCGTTCGATTTGGAAAGCGAGGGAAGTTAAATCCAAGGTTCGTGGGACCTTTTAGAATCACTGAGCGTGTCGAACCTGTAGCATATCGACTCGCATTAACACCGGAGCTCGCCGGAGTTCATGACGTCTTTCATATCTCGATGCTAAAACCTTATGTGCCAGACTTGTCACATGTTCGAGTGCCTGAGTCAACTGAAGTGCAACCGAATCTGACTTACATTGTAAAGCCCATTCGTATCATGGACAGAAGGGTGAAGCAATTGCGAAACAAGGTCATACCTCTAGTGAAGGTCTGGTGGGACAATAATGCTAACGGAGAGGCTACTTGGGAAAAAGAGGAGGACCTCCGAACTCTCTACCTGTATCTTTTTGAAGAAGGTAATGTTTTTTTTTATATAACACGTTACTGTAGTACCTCGGTCAAGTTTGGAGGACCAAACTTCTTAAGGTGGGAAGGATGTGAAGACCCAACCCAACTTTTCGCCTTTTGTTTGACACCGACAATGAACAGAGGTCACATCCATATTTAATAAGTTTATCAATGCCATTTTAATAAATATTAACTATACTTCGCCATCCGGCGCGGACCTATAACAGAACAATAATTGATAATCCTCTTTGAGTGTGTCAAAAACGAAACTCCTAAAGATGTATATTTTTTTAGGCGAAACGGATCACACCATCGAACTCAGAATGTCGAAATTAGTCAACAGTGATTAAATAGGATTTTTAATGAACCGATTTTCGGACAGCCCGGATGTCCGCGCACTGCGTTTTATCCGAGCAGTGCAATTTGTGGTGGAAAATCAGCCACCATGGCTGGAATTTTTCGTGAGATGGAATATGCATCCACCTCACTCCCTTTTTTACCACAACATTCACCTTTCAATCCTAGCCTTAGGTTTTCTCCAAGATTTAATCCTAGCCATTGAACCTACCTACCCACTTTCTTCCTATATATATCCTATATGTGTAAAAACTACATCTTCTTGCTGAAATTCTGTGGGTTTAAGAAAGAAAAATCAAACACTTCCATAATTGTTCATCAAGCTTCAAGTCTAGGTAACTCCTCTCTATGTCTACTTCAATTCTATGAGTTAAAGCCTTCATTTCTTTCCTTTGATTTCATGTTGCAATGAACCATGAATTTAAGCCTTAAAATATAGTTTTAGACTTATTTCCTTCCATTGATATCATGTTGAAATGAGCCATGAGGCTAGAGCTCAAACTAAGGATTTTGCCCAGCAAACAGTTTTTTTTCCTGAACAGACAGTTTACTTTGAAAATTTGTCAAAAATATTGAGGCACTTTAACGGTTGATTTTTGGAGAGAGTTAAAATAAAGCGTTATCTTTTCAACCCAATTTGTTTCAACTCCATCCAACGGCTAGATTGTTGTAGAAATGATGTTTTAGAAATTGCAACGGATCTGAACCAGTTTTGTTTTACTGCCTTTTTACCCTGTTTATGAGCATTTTTGGGAGGCGAGTCCTTCATGAAAAAGTTTCATAACATCTTGATTGATAACCCTGTAAAATTTCGGAATTTTTTTAAGTGTTTTGATTTGGATTTTAGCCTCTGATCTGGAGTGCTGCAAACTAAGAAGTTCTGGACCCTAGGAGGAGGACCCCTTTTAAGTTGTACACTTTGGGATTATGGTTTGAATATTATTTCATGCTTAGAATTGGTTCCTAGACCTACTATAATGTAGTTTTTCATACGTTGTGTTTAGATCTCGGTTCCAGTCGACTTTACCAAACTTCGTGTACTTTTAGGTGAGTTCATACTTACACTCTTTACATGTATTTGAATAATGACATGCTTTGATCCATGAATTATTTAGGAGCATGAGATTGCACTGATTTATGATGAATAATAAACTATGATGATTTTGGAAAAGCACCTTGAATACATTTTGAAAATCATGTTATGTTTTAGAAAACGTGAGCTAACGGGATAAGCTGACTCACATGTATTGCTTGTATACATATTATTTGAGAAGCCATGGTTAAGACATTGTTATAAAACTCTTGCAAATGTAATAACGTACATTCGAACGGAACATCCCGGACGTTGGGGGAAATTAAAGATACCAACGGGTGAGGCGTTATAAGGGTGGTTGTTGGGACGCGGCCATCGTCCCTTGGCATGATCATGACCATTTGATATTAGTATGGGTAGCTCCCTACTTCTCTGGCAACATATCCAGTCGAATGGACATATGTACGTATATTTTGACATCTATATAAGAGCATTTATTTTGCCTTTCCAGCCGTTGGGCTTTGAAAACTTGAAATATTATGTTTGAACCATGGCAAACTTGTAAATTGTGTAAGTATGTTCTCACTGTAACACGCCCGCGTGGGACCTCGGCTACAGTTCAGACTCGATTTGTATCGGTTCTTAATCTTGAACCAAAGAGTCCAACTCTGGCAAATCGTTTTGAGAAAAACAGATTTTGAAAAGAAGTGCCAAACATGGACTGCTTTGCCAGATACAGAGTCGCCACCTAAATGTTTTTAAAATGGGAAATTTAGGAAACCCTGACTCGGTGCTGAAGGCCACGTGTCCGTCATCACCAAAGTTGTCTTGGCTCGGGAGCTTGGGTACGATCGGGGAAGGTCAGCTATGAGCACCCCCTTTCGCCCGGTCTGAAGACCGGCCTCTACTAACCATGATATCCGATTTTGAAAATGTTATGTGTTCTTATTCCAGTTATTAGCCTAGAATTACTATGTTATGCGCACAACAAACAAGTATAGACTAGATTGCTTAATTTGGAAACAAGCATTGCATATCCGTTTGTTTTGGAAAACGCTTTGGAATTTGCTACTCGCAAGTAGGCTAAAACACGGATTTCAACGAGTTTTTCCAACTCAAGCAATCCAACCTCCACCCACAAGCATTCAAACAGTTTATCTCATATAAGCACTTAGCCACATGGTAAGCATACTGTCATGGCAACATTCACACGCATGTGATATGCTAAAGCATAAATACTTACATCGTACTCCGTGCCAAAACAATAAACTAGTTAGCAAACATGCATGCCCTAGTTCATGTTAGAGTGACTAATGCATCGCATACAGAATGTGATTAGGATAGGCTCGGCTAACCCTAAAAATGGCATGTGAAATGCAATCATTCGGTGCACGTATTCAAATTAGATTTGAAAATACAATGCAGTTTGTATGATGTACCGAGCCTGGTGCACGCAAATACTGATGAATGATGCACACATGCTATCATACGGTATGCTAAATTAAACGTGCCCTAATCTACCATCATAAGCAGGTAAATAAAAGGGAAGAAAGACGTGGGGTTGGAAGACATACACACACCCACGCACACTTATTACAAATTTACCCTCGCTCGGAGGGGGCCAAAATAATAATACAAATTAATTAACTACGCAAGCTAATTAAATATTACAAATTAATTAAATTAACTAAACAAATTAATCAATCTAATTAAAACAGTAAAGCCCTCGGGAAGCGGGTCAGATGCAGCGCATGCTCAGGACTCGCTCGGAATCGCACTGCCATGCATAGTCTGCCTCTGTTTTCCCTGTTTTGCTCCTCTGAAAACTGCCAAAGTCTCAGGAATGCCTCTCAGGACACTGGGGGATCCCACCGGCCAAGTAGAATGACCACCGACAGTGAATTTGTGGTCACCGGCACAAAATGAATCCATCGGCTGATAACTTACTACCGGCCGGCACAAAATGTTGCCGGTCGGCAAACAATACCTGTAGAACCTGCAACTCACAGCAGCAGAGGGAAAAACTTGCATGGCAATTCAATTCAAACAATGTATGCACCAATCATGCCCCCTATCATGTTTGTGACTCAAAGGGGTATGTGCCTCGATTCTCGGGCCACTAATCGCGCATTTCCATGCATGATGGCCTAAAGAATCGAGTGTGCACTTTCATGTCAAATGAAATGCAAGTCAAACAATCAAAGAGCCCAATCCCCATCACCAAATCAAGGGACAAGGCATGCATGTCTATGCGTGCAATCCTAAGCATGTTAACTAGTATGCAACATGGGATGCAAACAAGAATGCTAGTGTGCAAACACACATACAAGGCAAGCATGCAAACCAAGCAAAGGTGTGGACTTAAATATGACTTAGGCAACTCCAAATAGGCCCAAAATCAGTGGCCAAAACCAAGGAAATGAAAGCCAAAATGCACACACACATGCATGCAATCATGGTCCAACACTTGAGGCAAGTCATGAAGCTTTGAAGCACATTTAGCATAACAAACATGGCATGCATTAAACAGCTAAAAACAGATTTTTAGCATGTTAAAACAAGGCCAAAGGACTACTTAGATGGCATCTAAGTGGCTCAAATTCAAAGGCATGCACAATGGTCAAAACATAAGGCATACAACACATGCTCTCAAAGCAACAAAGAGGCAACTAAGGCAAGCATGTGAGCATGCCAAAGGGACTGAAATTACATGTTAGATGGCTCCAAACCACCAAAATGATGCAATCAACACATGCTACACATTCACATACTTGAGGCATACAAGCCCGACAAGCCACAAATGCAAAGGAGCTATACTAAGCATGCCAAAATCTATCCAAACAACTATGGACAGACCTAAAGCATGGCAAAATAAGCACAAAACATTCACAAGGCTAAGCCTAAAACATGCTCGAACAAAGGCTAACAACCTAAGGCATATTAAGGCAATTACAAGGCATTACATGGTAGGTATGCTAAGCATGCATGGTGTACCAAAACCAACTTAATACAAAGTTATAACATGGCAATATAAGCATAAAATACAGCCATGGCATGCTCAACACACACTTGAACATAAGCTCCCTTAAGAGACCAAAAAATGGTCCCTTTCAAGGACAACAAGGAGATGGGGTGGCCCTCCCCTTTTGGAGACTTCAAGGCCTCATCCCCACCACTGAAATCCCTCAAGATTTCAGTGGTGAAGAGGTCCAAACACCAAAGTCTCGAAACTTGCACAAAATAGCACAAAAATGGGGCCTTTCAAGGCCTAAGGGTGGTCAAACACACCCAAACCACAAAACACTCTTAATAAACAATCAAGAGGGCCTAAAAACAGAACTTTTTTATGTTATACACTAAACACAAAAACAGCTCTAAGATAGGTAGAAATAAGATGCAAAAATGGAAATAAAAGGGAAGTTTCTTACCCTTGAAGACCACCTTCACAAATGATGCTCAAACAGCCTTCTTGAGCTCCAAACCAGCTTCAAAGCTCCAAAAACAAGTCTCAAATCCTTAGTCCCAAGAGGATGGTGTGATGGTAGGTGTTTGTGCACAAAACTAAGCCTAAAGCACACACAAAGGCAAGAGAGGGAGAGATATAGATATAGATTAGATACACTAACTTAAACCCTAAAACCAGAGCTCTCTAACTCTCTTCTCCAACTTGTCTAACCCTAGAACAAGGGAGAGAAGGCCTCCTCTTATAGAGGAGCCAATCTTGTAAAGCTTACAAGGTAAGCTAACAAGAGGGCCATCCCTCCATACACGTGTATGGAGGGGAAACCAATGCAAGACAGCTGTGCTAAAATATCTGCAAAAGCAGATGCACAGTAGTCGGCCGGCCAAATATGTCATTTTGACAAAATGGAGTGCCGACCGGCAACAAAGAGTGCCGACCGGCAAAATATATTGCCGGTGGCAACAAAAACCAGCCGGTGGCCTCTAGCCACTGCCGGTGGTGTGTGGGGATGCCTCACAAGGCATTCCCTGCCCCTCCAAGGCAAAACACAAGTGTTTGGTGCAAAACCAGACACAAAACAGTCGAGTTCGGAGATCCTGAGGCAAGGCGCGTAGCCGAGAACTCCGGGAACTCCAAACAAACACAAACATGGATAATCACCGAGTGTTCAAACGTGACGTCCAAGTCTTAGGACGGTCAAAAATGGGGTGTCTACAGTTGCCCCTCTTTGACAGAACTCGAAAGTCATAAGAATGACGGGAGTGAATGTCAAAGCCCAGAGACGACCCATTTTTGACAAGGCCGAAGACTTAGACAAACATGCAAGACAAACAAGATATGCACCCGAAGGCAGGGGCAAAATGCAAGACGATGCACAGAGCCGGGCATAACTTATGATCATGCAAAGAAAGCTGTAACGAAGCATAACAATGCAACAGTTTTAAGCAAGCAAAAACCAAACTACATTACAATGCAGAAAGGATGTAAGAGAATTATTGCAATTCTCACTGCGAATACAGTGTGCATGTGTGATAGATACACAAAGAGAAAGTGTGTGATTGATACACAAAGCGAGCGCGTGATTGATATACAAAGCGAAAGTGTGTGATGGATACACAAAGCGAGCGTGTGATTGATACACAAAGTAAAAGTGTGTGATGGATACACTGTATGAAGCAAAGTGTGATGGACACACAAGATGAATGAAGTGAACAAAGCGCAATGGATACACAAAAGGCAAACACAAAGTGTGATAGATGCACTAAGTGAACAGAATGTGATTGATACACTAAAAGCGAACACAAAGTGTGATAGATGCACCGAGTGAACAGAGTGTGATTGATACACTAAAAGTGAACACAAAGTGTGATAGCTGCACTATGTGAACAGAATGTGATTGATACACTAAAGGTGAGCACGAAGTGTGATAGATGCACTTAGTGAACAAGTATGATGGATATACTAGAGCTGAACACGAAGTGTGATAGATGCACTTAGTGAACAAGTATGATGGATATACTAGATGTGAACACGAAGTGTGATAGATGCACTTAGTGAACAAAGTATGATTGATATACTGAATGTAATGAAGTGTGATTGATACACTAAAGTAAATGACGTGTGTGATGGATACACTAAAGTAAATGAAGTGTGTGATGGATACACTAAAGTAAATAAAATGTGTGATGGATACACGAAATGAGAATGTGTGTGATAGATACAGAAAAATGAATATGTGCGTAATAGATACACAAAATGAGAATGTGTGTGATAGATACACAAAAGTGAGAATGTGTGTGATAGATACACAAAATGAATGAAACGTAATTGATGTACTAAGTGAATGAAGTGTGATTGATACACTAAATGAATGAAGCGTAATTGATGTACTAAGTGAATGAAGTGTGATT
Organism: Camellia japonica; assembly: GCA_030407325.1. NCBI lineage: Eukaryota > Viridiplantae > Streptophyta > Magnoliopsida > Ericales > Theaceae > Camellia > Camellia japonica. The sequence continues at coordinate 29,811,618 of JAPPVO010000059.1, forward strand.
GATACACTAAATGAATGAAGTGTGATAGATACACAAAGTGAATGAAGTGTGATTGATACACTAAATAAATGAAGTGTGATTGATACACTAACTAAATGAATGATCTTAAACGGAACTTCTTTGAATGAACCGTATATACAATATCGTGCATGAATAAGGAAGAAATTTGATAGGTACAATGCATTACAATGCATGATGCTTAAGGAGAGCAATAAAAGGACAAAGCGGCGCTTTAGAAAGCACCTCATTGGCAAGACTTGAAGAGGTACAACCGGAATACAATCTCGGAATTTGCAGAAGTTGAAACAAACTCAGATGCTCCAAATTTTCCCTCTTTTCTTTTGCTTTGTAGTCTGGAACCCATATTGCTTCAGATAGGTCCGGGTTTTACTGTTCTCACATGACCTGGGTTGAACCCTGCGGTTTTATGAAAGAACAAATACTGTTTTGCACAAATGTGGAGAATGGCACAGCACTCAGAGCACAAGATGATTTTTTTTGTGAAATTGAGAGATGAGTTCTTGACCCGGGTATTGAGCCTACGACTGAACACAGCGCACTACGACCCAATGACAGAAAACAAAAGGTAAACAACTTAAACACATCGAGTAACACTCGAGACGACTCAAAACAAGAATCGAGATAAAACAAAAAAGATACGACACTCAGACATGCACAGGGAGCCTGTTTCACCGGGTAGTGTTTCCCACCCTTTCTTATTTGTGACTCTCACATCACTCGGCCCTCAAGCTCTGTTTTTCTGAAAAAGCCCTTTTCTTACTTTTTCTCTCATCGTACATCTCTCTATCCTTCAATCTCTCATTTTTCAATCCCTCCCCTGGGTGGTTGATGGATGAACAAGCAGTTGCGGGCTCTTGCCCCTAGCATTCCACCAGATTTTCATTCTTGTTCACAACAGTGAGTTTCTTTCGCAGAGGGGCTACGCTACGACTGGGCGGGTAGCAAATCTGCAGCTGACATCGGTTGATGATGCCCTGCTGGAGAGTTTGGACGTGGTTAGATCTGTCTAGATGAGGAAGTGGAAGATCTTGATCCATTCCGGTTTGTGCTTCGCACTTGGCTTGATACCTCGTTGCTTGGAGGATGAGAGAGCTTTCAGCCCTTCGTTGTTAGCTTCAGTTGTGCCCTCTTCTGGCAGGTAGATTGCCCTTCTTGGCGAGTATGTTGAAAATGGGGGAAAGACAAGAAGCCTGACTCAACTGTGCCCCTAGTTCATTATTTTGACCATTTTTTGTTTTGGTTTTCTACTAAAACCATTTTGACCAACATGAGAGTTAGATTAACATGCTTGTTCGATTTTCTGATTTGAAATCATGCAAGTCAGGCTATGAGCACTGAAAATTTTCCTTTTTTGGGTCCAAGAAAAGGTCCAGTCTTGGAAAATATGAAATAATTTTCGAGAGACCAGTCAACCTCAGTAAAAATTCTCAAAAATTATCAAGAAACGGCCACTTGCTCAATGAGCACGAAACCTACTCTCGAGATGCGCAGCCTCGAATCCATAACAATGGAAAATTATTTTTGAGAAGCTGACTCACATGTATTGCTTGTATACATATTATTTTTGAGAAGCCATGGTTAAGACATTGTTATAAAACTCTTGCAAATGTAATAACGTACATTCGAACGGAACATCCCGGACGTTGGGGGAAATTAAAGATACCAACGGGTGAGGCGTTATAAGGGTGGTTGTTGGGACGCGGCCATCGTCCCTTGGCATGATCATGACCATTTGATATTAGTATGGGTAGCTCCCTACTTCTCTGGCAACATATCCAGTCGAATGGACATATGTACGTATATTTTGACATCTATATAAGAGCATTTATTTTGCCTTTCCAGCCGTTGGGCTTTGAAAACTTGAAATATTATGTTTGAACCATGGCAAACTTGTAAATTGTGTAAGTATGTTCTCACAAGCTTTATAGCTCACGGGTGTGTTGCTAACCCATTTCAGGTAAGGAAAATGCTTAGAGGATAACCAAAGGCCTTTTTGTGATGTCTCGTGGCCTGGGATGGATTCTAGACCTTTAGTTTTATATAAGTCATGTATTACTTCTTTTGTTGGCATAGGGCCAAGTTATTGTGTAACTTAACTTTTCTTTATGACTTGTATGACTAATATAGCAGCGCTCTAGTTAAATGAACTCACCAAGTATTTGCGATGATTTATTTATTTGTTCTCTAAACTGGATAGTAGTAGGCCTAGGGTGCGAATCGAGGCGCTGGCCGGTCGCGATTCCGATAAGCCTCTAGTTCGGGTCGTGACATCTTGTCTTCTGGAATCTTGGATCTGCTCATTCAGGTTGAGCTCTTTTTTTCTCGGGCCTACTCATCTAGGCCGAGATCATGTCTTTTGGAATCTTGGATTTGTTCATTCAGGTTGAGCTCTTTGAATGTTATCTTCTTGGGAGCGCTCATGCCCCCTGTCTTTGTATCCCTTCTGGAAGGGTCTTCATTCCGTTTATGTCGACATATTCTCCATCCTTGCTAAACTAGTCGTTTCCGACACGTTGATCTTGTACGGTGGTGGCCATCTATTCTCCTTTCGTTCCCACTGACGGCGCCAAATTGTGTGAGTGATTTTCTGACCACACTGTCCACCTGAGTACTTAGCTGTAGAACACCGGCAGAATAGATGGCACCTGACTATCCTGCAACAGAAAGAGAAGACTCCGGTGGTGGTTCGCCACCCGAGGGTACTCCGACGATCAAGTCAGTACTCAATATCTCTCAATGATAATCAATCAACTATTCAACTCACAAGCTTGAGCATAAAAAGCATACCTTAGACCTATGGGAGTGCCTCTCTTTTATAGTGAACTCAATCCCAGTCCCACTAGAAGCCTGACTTCTATGGACTCCTGTTCAGTATTTACTTTGGACTCTTCTAGAAGTCTCTACTTCATGGGTTTCAAGCTCATCATGCTTATCTTGGATTCCTAGCTAGATTGGGATAAACTCTCTAAGAACTTTATCTCTATCTAGACTAGAACCCCTCATCATCTAGGACTCTTGTCCCCTATCCATTTATCTCGGATTCTAATATCTTCGGAGGTAACCTCGGCCTATCCGAGATGTCCTCGGCATAACAACTAGGACACGTGGCACCTCGACTGACACGTCGGTGTCACTTTGTCACGTGTTGGTACTCAGAAAATATATCCCCACAAGAATATATAATTTTTCAAAGTTTTTTAACATGTGCCTTAAATATACACAATAACAAAATATTTTAAAGACCTGCTTAATTAGCAAGATTAATAGTGAAGATATTATTAATATATTAAATTACTATAGGATTGGTTATCCAAATAGATTAGCAAGATACATAATTATCTCTTGTCTACTTTTGTTTTGCAATAAATATAAAAATATATACTCATAATTATATGTATGTTTTGCATTATTAGTCATAGAATAAAAAATAATCTATTTTGTTGAATAAAATGACTATTAAAATATAATTTGAATAAGAAATTTGTAACTACATAATAAAATGTGAATTTCATAAATTAATAACCTCAATCCGATGTTGTAATTCACCCAATCAGACAAGTCCTAAAACAATTGTTAAGTTTAGTGTAAAATTTTTTTTTAAAAATAGTAAAGTTAAAATAGAGATAAAGGTAGTGAAAAATATTTTGAAATAAAAATAAATAGTTTAGGTGTGTTTTTAATTTGTTTAGGGACTTCCCAACTCGCAATTTGTTTTTTCCTCCATATAATAGGATGTTAGTAGATTAATAATTTAAATTATAACAAAAAAAAGTTGCAATTCTTTCATCAACTCAAATTCTAAATTTTTAATATTCAGTTATCATTTAGTAAATTTTTTTTTAGTTTTGAGTTGGTACTTCTTTATCTTGAAATTAAAAAAATCGTTTGAATTGAATTTTTTGATTTTTTAAAACTTTTATAGAATAATTAATAATAATAATAATTTAAATATAATATTTTATCTTATTTATTCATTTAATTTATTTTATTTTTTATATTTTTTTTAATCCGAGCTGAATAGCCAAACAAAGTCTCACTATCCAAAGGAGAATCACACGAACCACATGACCAATTGCCCAGACTATTTAAGCCTCGTTTGGGAAGTAATTGGTTTAGTTAAAAAGTCAAAAAGCCAATAACTCATACCAAAAAGTCAAATATTCTCTTTTCTCTTTACTTTTTGCACATCTTTTTGTAAAAAGTCAAAAAGTCATTCCAAACATACTAATTTTTTTAGCTCATATTTTAACCAAATAACCAAAAAGCTATTAATTAGCGTTCCCAAACGAGGCCTTAGGGTTTGTTTGGAAAGTGGGTTAGTTTTTTGACTATTTTAGTTTGGGATTAAAAAGTCTCGTTTAGAATGTACTTTTTAACTTTTATGAGAAAAAAAAATATAATGATTATATATTGAATATGATATTTTGTCTTATTAAACTTGAGAGAGAATAAAAATAACCACAAGAATTATGTGGGTCCAGGTATTGCCACGTGGCATTGTTATGGATTATCATGTATGTGATAGTTATCAAATTCTTATCAAACACTGTATTAGTGTTTTATGTTATGTAAAACTCATCAGGATATGAAATCTTATTAATATAGAAGTCCTGAACAACTGGAGATTGTTTAAGATAGGACTTCTGGAACATTCAAATTACTTGAGAGGTAAATCATTGGACATTATAAATAGGCAACACCTTTATGGGTTGAGGTACGCAATTTCTCTCTATGAATTACTCCATTAAATATTTTGATAATATTGGAGGACTGACTTGGGCGTCAGAGGACCCCCGGCTACGGCTGGGGGTGTTTTGTCTTGCAGATAGCGATTGTGTGGTAGTGCTATTCGTCTTCTTCGTTGGATTTCTTTATCAACAAGTACATGATTTTTCTTTACCCGTACAATTGGCGCCGTCTGTGGGAAACGATGAAATTCAACAAAAATAATTAATAAACCACGGTAAACTTTCTTGGAGGGCTTTATTCATGATATTGATTGTTTTTTTACCGAATACATACTTTTATGTTGGAGTTCATCAACAACAAAAACAAATACAGTGTTCTTGTATAAATATGCTTTCAAATCTACATGGATTTAAGCCACTGCTTTTATAATGGTCATCATTCATAAGGTTCTATCAAATATTTGCTATTTCAATATATATAGAAGTATAATGTGTGTATGTGGATATGACGAAAAGCAACGTTAGCAAAGTCACATGCAATCAGTTTCAAGATTTTGTCTGTACACACTCGTTTTTGTTTTCGGAGTTGCTTCTAGGCTCGATGTAAAGTTAATCGTACACAAAGAGGATTGACACAACTCAACGGAGGAAAAAGAAATAGATGAGTTGCTATATGGTTACATAAATCAAAGTATAAGTCATGGCAAAAAAACAGTAGCTTCCTAGCCAAGATAATATATTGAATTTTTATTATTTACGGAGTATGAATTTATGCATTATTACTCTGCGGATGAAGATATTTTATTGTGCTAAATTTTGATCATCTATTGAGCACGAGTTTATCCATTATTATTCCTACCACGAATACATGGAATGTCAAATTATTATATCAGATTTTTATTATTTGAAAATATGAGTTTTTATACCAAACGTGGATGAAGACTATTATTTGGGTCAAATATGCTGAGATGGAATTCGCGTTTTATGGATCATGGGGGCAATATGAATTACACTATCTTTTGGTTACAAATTTTATATCTTTGCCAAGTTGGTTTGGACAAGAGATAAGTTGGCAGATTTGATCAACTTGAAAAATCTTTATCGAGCGGGTTTTGCTTGGTGAAGTAGATTGGCAGGTTTGACCAATTTTAAAAAATCTTTATCGAGCGGGTTTTGCTTGGTGAAGTAGATTGACAGATTTGACCAATTTTGAAAATCTTTGTTGAGCGGGTTTTGCTTGGCAAAGTAAGTTGGCAGGTTTGACCAACTTTGAAAAATCGTTATCGAGCGGGTTTTGCTTGGTGAAGTAGATTGGAAAGTTTGACCAATTTTGAAAAATCTTTATCGAGCGGGTTTTGCTTGGTGAAGTAGATTGGCAGGTTTAACTAATTTTGAAAATCTTTGTTGAGCGAGTTTTGCTTGGCGAAGTAGGTTGGTAGGTTTGACCAACTTGAAAAATCATTATCGAGCGGGTTTTTCTTGGTGAAGTAGATTGGCAGGTTTGACCAATTTTGAAAATCTTTGTAGAGCGGGTTTTGCTCAGCAAATTAGGTTGGCAGGTTTGACCAACTTAAAAAATCTTTGTCGAGCGGGTTTTGCTTGGAGAAGTAGGTTGGCAGGTTTAACTAACTTTGAAAATCTTTGTAGAGCTGGTTTTGCTCAGCAAAGTAGGTTGGCAGGTTTGACTAACTTGAAAAATCTTTGTCGAGCGGGTTTTGCTTGGCAAAGTAGGTTGGCAGGTTCGACCAACTTTGAAAATTTTTGTAGAGCAGGTTGGTGGTTTGTCCAACAGTTGGATTCCTTGCCGAGCAGTTTTACTTGCCAATAAGCAAGTTGGTGTTTTGGTAGTTCCTAACAAGATTAGGCATTCTTGGAATAAGTCCTAACTAGGTTAGGCATTCTTGGAATAAGTCCTAGCAAGGCTAGGCATTTTCGAAATAAGTCCTAACGGGGTTAGGCATTCTTGGAATAAGTCCTAACAAGGCATTTTTGGAATAAGTCCTAACAAGGCATTTTTGGAATAAGTCCTAACTAGGTTAGGCATTCTTGGAATAAGTCCTAGCAAGGCTAGACATTTTCGGAATAAGTCCTAACGAGGTTAGACATTTTTGGAATAAGTTTTAGCAAGGCTAGGCATTTTTTAAATAAGTCCTAATAAAGTTATGCATTTTGGAATAAGTCCTAGCACCTATGTATGGTTTTAGCTAGACATTATTACACGGCTATTTTTATTATAACAACAGAAAGCTTCCACTCTTTCACTGGGTTCAAAGAGAATGAAAGCTTGGGGGCAATTGAGAGGGAATAAAAATAACCACAAGAATTATGTGGGTCCAGGTATTGCCACGTGGCATTGTTATGGATTATCATGTATGTGATAGTTATCAAATTCTTATCAAACACTGTATTAGTGTTTTATGTTATGCAAAACTTATCAGGATATGAAATCTTATTAATATAGAAGTCCTGAACAGCTGGAGATTGTTTAAGATAGGACTTCTGGAACATTCAAATTACTTGAGAGGTAAATCATTGGATATTATAAATAGGCAACACCTTTATGGGTTGAGGTACGCAATTTCTCTCTATGAATTACTCCATTAAATATTTTGATAATATTGGAGGACTGACTTGGGCGTTGGAGGACCCCCGGCTACGGCTGGGGGTGTTTTGTCTTGCAGATAGCGATTGTGTGGTGGTGCTATTCGTCTTCTTCGTTGAATTTCTTTATCAACAAGTACGTGATTTTTCTTTACCCGTACAAAACTAAAAAAATTACCTTACCTTTATATAATTAAAATAACTTCAACCCAAACTTAACCCAACCCAATCCAACTCAATCCCATCCAATTGTCCAACGGTGGCTTAGCATCTCTTTTACTGACCAAATTACCTATCATTGTCTGATTAATGACTCTGATGTCCCAGGTATTTTACAATAAATAAACATCACATCAGAAGGGTATAATTGTCATTACACACTTCTATGGCTGTTAAATTTGCCGGAAATAGTGGGTTCGTTTGGTTTGATTTTCTGAAAAAATTTTGGGAAATTTTCTCTACAAATAAGTTTTCAAAAGTAATCAAACCAAACAAATTTTCCCAAAAAAATTTCCCAAAACTTGTAAACCAAACAAGTTTTCCAAACAAATCTCTCTCTCACACATATCAAATCAATCACTTTTTTCAAAACTCTCTCTCAAAATCATTTTCCAAAACATCTTTTGAAAAAAACCAAACCAAACATGTTTTCGTACTTTTTATTTCTAAAACACATCTCTCAAACACAAACCAAACATACCCAGTATGGCCGTGGTACTTCACCGGGACCACCACAAATGCATTTCCATATAACAATAATGGTTACATTTCTCTAAATTAATGTACTTTAATGACATAAAAAAAAATAAAAATTACAAGATATAAACATCACTATCACAATAAATTAAAGCTATTAAAACTATTTTATTAGAGTTTTAAAATATTTTTGTTCCACATAATAGTCTATCCTTCTGTCTCAGGGGACCCTAAGTTATATCCCACACGTCTCAATATTATTGGACTGTATCAACCACGCAGCTGTTTGGCGCGTCTTCATAATCCTATAAGTTCCATTTTTGGAATGCAAAAATGCTTTAGACCACTAATTAGTGGTGGCTCTAATGATGTGGCAGTGGGTCCCACCCACTGCCACAAGTGTTTTGTGCCTTGGGTTTTGTTTTTTTTTTGTTTTTTTCAAGTGCCACCTCATTAGTGGTGGAGTTAGTGATGATAAATTAGTGATATGTAGTATTGCTCTTTTGGAATGGGTAAATTACAGCTAGACTTACACAATACACTTTATTTTAAAATTTTAATATAATTATATTAATTTTTTTCCTAATAAAATTAAATAGGGTGAAATTAATGTATATAGTGTAAAAATATAAGAATAAATAAAGAGAAATATGCATTTTAATGTAAAAAAAAATGCTTGAGATATGTAATTTATCATTTTTAAAAATCACTCATAATGATATGTTTGACAAGTGAGATCTAATTTTAATTTGTTAAATATTTCATCATGTGAGGTCTAATTTTAATGTCACATTATTAAAGGTCATTTAAAGGTGATAAATTAAGGGGATGTTATATTGTTTTAATGTAGAAAAGACAATAATGTTATTTTTCTAATTTATATGACTAATGAATTATTAATAAAAATGAGACAAAGTGTTATGTGAATAAACATATTTAAAAAATTAATATAAATGTATTAAAATTGTAAGACTTTTGATCCAAGTGATGTAGTTTAATGGTAAAACCTTGGCTATGAAATCTCACGTTCATCTCTCTTGGAGGCCAGCCATCTAAGCGAGAACACATATAATTGGTAAGGTAAACTATGTATAGTGGGTGTTTGAGAAGTTACTATTTTAATTTTTTGCGATTTTAAGAGGTTAAAATTTTTGTGTTTGGAAAGATAATTGAATTTTTTTGTAGGTGGATGTAATGTTTGTAAGAGAAAAAATAAAATGATTATGAATTTGATGTGACATTTTATCTTATTAACTATTTTTGCTTATTTTGTCTTTTAGTGCTATTTTAATCAAAAAAAACTAAAAAAGTTTATTCCCAAACACCCCATAGTATTAGGATTATATGTTCAAATTCTTACTTGTGTGCGTGTTAGACTTATTTATCCTTACATGATTAAACAGGTCAATTATGTGGTTAGCCCTTTTAAAATTGTGACACATTTTTCATTTTTTTAAAAAAATTTAAGTAAATTCAATGCAATTTACCCATTTGGTAGCTTCAACTCTCTCTCAACATTGCGTACATGGACCCATTTACCCTTTTTGGATTACAAAGATAAATGCATGGAGAAGTCTGTGTTTCTTGTGCGTGTGACTCGTTAGAATCTCAACAAATTGTCTCTAAAACCACTAGATACATACATATACCCACCCATAGATAGAGATAGATGAGAGACATATAACATTTGATCTTTCGCAGGTTTCTTTGATCATCATCATCAGGAGGAAATCAATCGAATGGAGGAGAACCCATCTCAAGTTCAATCTAAAGAAGGGTCCCACCACCACGTGGCGTCATCAAGAAAGGGAGAGCCCCCAAGGAAGAACCGCCACCGCCGGTGCACCGTAGAAGACGACACAGGAGATCCGATCAAGTGCTCCGGCAAGCATTGCCGATCATGCACCGCCGGGCTGATCGCTGACTGCGTGGCCGTCTGTTGCTGTCCCTGCGCTGTCATCCGCTTCTTCGCCCTCGCAGAGAGGGTTTGAAGAGAGAGAATTTGAAGCAGAGAGGGTTTGGTTAGAGATGAACCAGTTGGGTCATTTGGGTTTTGGAAGCGTTTCATTCACTGGAATTCAATCTCAAGGTAAGGGCTATTACACTATGTTTGGATTGAGTGATTTGGAGAGAAAATAAAAGAAATAGAGTGATATGTATTTTTCTTATTTGTTTAGATAACCTAAGTAGAGAGAAATGAGAAGAAATGGAAAGAAATTGAGAGAAACTCATTTCTCTTATGAGCCTCATTTTTAATCTTCCCAAAAATGGAGAGATTGGGAGAGAAAACAAACCACTATTTTCATAATACTTATTTTGTCCCTATAAAAATAAAAGAAATAAAATGATTGAAAATATAACAAGGTTATTTTGGTAATATAACATAAAATAATTTCTTTTCTTTTCTCTTAATGAAACCTAACCAAACAACAATGAGAAAAATCACAATAATTTTTTTTCTTTTATTTCTTCCTTATCCAAACAAAAAAGTGAGAAATCACAATCATTTCATTTCTTTTCTTTTCTCTTATTACTTAAGTAATCATTTCTTTTCTTTTCTCTCCTAAGTTCCCAAACATAGTGTTAGAGTTAAAAAAAAAAAAAGATATTTGTTGTTTGTGAAGTTGAGAAAAGTCTCAATTTTTTGTATACTTGGTAGAGTTTGGGGTTGGTGTGTTAAACCCAAATTAGTGTTAATTATAATTTGTAAATGAAAGTTACCAAATGGCCTTTTGGTTCTCTTTAATTACTCAAAAAGAGGGAATTGATTCATGTCTATTGATTTCTTGTTTGAATTTATTACCCATAAATCCTAGTTTTTAAAAAGTTAAACCATTTAGTTCTAAAAGTTTTCTTATATTCCATTTAGTCTCATTTATACATCATCATGATGTTCATGATGTAAATGAATCTGATGTTTCATTCTATAATTTCAAAATTTATTAAAATCTGATGAACATTAGATGTTTGAAATATAATGTTTGAAACATTCATCCTATAATTTCAAACATTATTGAAATCTGATGAACATTAGATGTTTGAAATCTAATGTTTGAAACATTGTAATGAGACCTTTCAGTCTATAAGTAAACTTTTAGGACTAAACAGTGTATAAGTTATTAATTTGGGATTTATTGGTGCATCCCCCAAAATTTAATGTTAAAAATATTTATTTTTATGAAATTTATTATATATATTTATGTAAGTTACATTTTTATAACACAATAAAGCTAAAATTATTAAAATATACATAAATAATTTATTGAAAATTAGTATATGTGTTGATTTAAGTAATTTTTTTATGGAATGATACAACTAAAATTATTAAAATAAATAATTAGAATTATTATTTAAATTTTAAATTATTACTTCTTTTTTTCTCCAATTTATCAATTATTTTAAATATTTTATATATTCAAAAATATAAATAATTTAATTAAATTTTATTAAAAAATGAAAGATATATATGACTTTTAAAAAGTTCAAGGAAAGATTGGAAGAACTGAGGGTTGTCCCTTTCATATTCATTCATTAATCACTTGACTAGCTATGTTAGTGGCTATTAATTTTCCAAAATGTTTTGACCAACAAGAGAGAACAAATAGGAAATTTCTCAACACTGGAATCTAATCTCTGGCCTACATTATAGGCTAAATATTTAGAGATTCTTAAAATATTATTTTTAAATTTATTACATTATTATGATAGTGAGTTGAGTTTTAGTTTATTAATTTTTAAACAAATCAACAATTAATATTTAATAATTCACATTATTCATGATAATTACTTTAATAGTGTAAATCTTAATTACTTTTATTTTTCTCACAAATACTAAATAAAAATACTATTTGTAAGTTATATCATAAGACAGATCAAGTGAAAGACTTTTGCCGAATTTTTACAAAATTGTCAATTTTATTTTTTATTAATAAAAAAATAGTATTGTTATTGATAATAGAACATTACAAGAGAAAGAGTGAGCAAAAAAAAAAATAAAAAAAAAAATTACCAATTAGCAATCTACCCCACAAGAGAAAAAATAATTGGCGATGCTATAATTTAAAAATAAATTTTTGGCAAATCATTTAAAATAAAATTTAAAGAGATCTTGTAAACTCTTAATTTCACCAAAATTTATAAAAATCAAAAGTCGAAAACCTTTTAAATAGCCACTATTGGGTATCAATGTGTCATGTTAATCTCCCAACTAACAAAACATGGAAATATATGGTGTGACTTATATGCCAAATTTGACTAATCTAACCTAATTAAATCAAATCAAACTATCTTAATCTCGGTTATATAAGCGAAATTAGTAAATAACCTGTGTGATGTATGAGAAATTATTTTTAAAATAAAAAATTAATTTTGAGTGTTAATACTTTATGTGTAAAAAATTTTAACAACCGAAAGTCAAATACAAACAGATTTGTTAATGACTGATGAAAAGTTTTGTCACTTTTTTGTCACTGTATGTGATGTTATGTAAAATAAGCTCATAAAAATAATTTTTTCGAATCTCTCTCGATGCATGTCATCTTCCTGTACCTTTAATTTCATGCTGTCAATGAAATTTTTATTTGCTAATAAAAAAAAAAATTCGAAGTTTAAAAAAAAAAGAGAGTATATTATCAACCTAAAATCAAATTCTCATTTGTGTTAATCAAATTTACCAAAAATCATCAATTCCACTTGTATCAAAATATTTGTTTCAAAAAAATAAAAAATAAAAATAATGAAAAATTCTATAATATACAAATTATGACTTAATTATAACTTATGGTGTATTATTTTGGTTATTAATTGAAAAGGATGTTGTTAATTTCTTATATTTTGGTGATGTCTAAAGTGGTGCATCGAGTCTTTAATTATGCTTTAAGTGGTGTTTGATTATGATCTATTTAATATTTTTATATGACAATATTTAAGTATTTTATTACACGAAAAGTGCCTAAGATGAGTTGACTCAAATGTAAGATTTATGCTTATACCAATAAGATCGCAAAAGTTATTCACATTAATGCATAAAAAATTATAAATTCAAATAATAAACAGTGTTCTCAAAGGAAATTAGACACAAAATCTCTATAATCTTAGGAAAATACCCCAGACCCCCAGTGGGGGTGACCCCCACCACCCCATTATTTTTTGATTGGCTCAAAATTATTTTATTTATTTTTTTTTTTTTTCAGGCTTGCTCTCACAGCCCCCCACGTGAGGTAGGGGTGCTGGGGGTCACACCCCCCACTGGGGGTCCCCAGCAGTGTTGATAATCTTTATAATTTCAGTTTTCAAAGGGGACATCAATAGGATAGACACAAAAATAAAAAATAAAAAAAAATTAATTTGATCCGTGCGATGCACATAATTAAGCACATTTTGTCTTATTTATTTATTTGTATATCGAGAAAAAAAATCAAATATCATAATAATTAAATTAAATATCAACTATATAAAAAAAATCTGACAACGACAAAATTAAATACACGATGAAAAATATATAGAAAATAAGTATTTCTCAAATAGAGTCCATATAAAATTGGTTAGTATTATAATTGAAATTAAATTTGTGTAGAATTTTATATATAAATGAAAAAAACATGCTGATGTGGTTTTTTTAAGAAAAAAAAAAGCCTTTAAAATATGTTACCTAACCAAGAAAAAAATATTACTTTTAATAATATATATATGATTTGAATATGCACATAATTATATTCTCCCATACTATTCTTAAAATGATCCAATTTAAGATTTGTACAACTCTTTTTAACATTGAAACCTTTCTGGTCCATTAATATGTTGTGGTTAGTATCTCTGAGTTTTTTAAACCAATAAAAGGTTCTGATAAAAAAATAAATAATAAACATTATATATACAAATTCTCGTACAGGATTGTATAAAAAAAAAATTCTTTTAAATTATATATATATAAAAAAAATAAAATGTTAGGGTCGAGAAAGAAATTTAAAATAAAAAGAAGGAACCAGAAAAAGAGAAATCAATTAAAGAACTTTACTTCCGCATTTATCATCGTCCTCTCACAATAATGGATCGACACCCCGTTATAAGGTGTTAATAAATACGTTGCAAAAGATTAAAAATAATATTATATGTGTTAATTAATATACTAATTAATGTATTAACGGATAATTTTAAAAATTTTGGATTAATTTGCATGATTGAACAAGAGAAAAAATTGAATGAAACAGTTATATCACATTATTTTGGTGATACGGTATAAGAAATCAATCATGACCTCTTATGTATGTGTATTTAGGTCCACTATGTATGTATGTTAATCAGTGGGATGTGTTGGATAGGTGATTACAATTACATGGTGGGGTTTACTTTTCCTATGCAGTGTATTATTATAGGGTGATATCTCCTCTCAACAATGATATGACATCATTGTTGTATTGAAATTTTACTCATTGATGAATAAGTTTACAAAAACATAACTAATTATAAAATTAATCACATAAAATAATCTTAATTATATATATTAGATGATGGAATCTATCATAAAATATAAGATTAATTGGTGAAAAGTCTAAATCTATTGGGTCATATGTTATTTGGTCCAAAATTTAGTCTTGTTTTGCGACAAGGACATGTCATTACAACATATAAGACTTTTGGTGACCAATTATTTTGGTTCCTAAAATCATTATTTTGGTCTCTAAATAGTTTTTGTGACAAAATTAAATTTGTCACTAACAAAGTCACTAAAAGTGCGTCTAGAAAAGTCTTTAGCGACCAATTTTTGAGAATGTCGCTAAAAATAACAATTAGCGACTAATTTTATATTGTCACAAAATGTTTGATTTTACAAGACTAACATTTAGTCGCTAATACTTCGTCACAAAATATCCCAATTTGGTCGCGAAAAACAAAATAATGACATTTTTAACGACAACTATATTTGGTCGCCAAAAGACAAATAACTTTCTCTACCACACATTTTTGTCGCTAAAAGTAAATTTAGAAAATATTTTGTAACCATTTAATTTCATAGCTTAAAATGTCCAAAAATTAAATTTGTCATCCAATAAAATAAAATAAAATAAAATTTTAAAATCCACACACCAAAGGCATTTTACTTCCAAACCACAAAGAGTATATAGAAAATAAAATTTTACAAAAATTAAAACACAAAGTATCTGTAGACGCGCCCTTGGGCCTCATGCTACAGTTCGGACTCAAATTGTCACAGTTCTTAATCTGAACCAAAGAGTCCAAATCCATCAAATCGTTTTGAGAAAACAGATTTTTTTTTAAAGAATTGCCAAATATGGACTGCTTTGCCAGATATAGAGTCGCCACCTAAATATTTTATTTTGGGGGAATTTAGGAAACCCTGACTCGTGCCTAAGGCCACGTGTCCGTCATCACCAAAGTTGCCTCAGCTCGGGTACTTGGGTATGATTGGGAAAGGTCACTTCGTGAGCACCCCCGCTCGCCCGATCAAAGATCGGCCTCTACTAACCATGATATCTAGTTTTGAAAACATTATGCGTTCTTATTCCGGATATTAGCCTAGATTTACTATGTGATGCGCACAGCATACAAGTACAGACTGGATCGCCTGAATTGGAACAAAACATTTCATATTTGTTTTGAAAACGGTTTACTACTCGCAAGTAGGTTAAAATGTGGATTTGCCACCCTCAGGTGGGCTTAGAAAATATGATGATTTGCCACTCTCAAGTGGGCTTAAAACTCACAATTGATGAATTGTTCCAATCCAGATAATCCAACCTTCACCCACAGGCATTCAGGCAGGTATATCAAATAAGCACATAGCCACATGGTAAGCATGCTGTCATGTTAACATTCACACGCATGCGAGATGCTAAAGCATAGAAAGCTTACCGAGTACTCCGAGCCAAAACAAAGAACATGTTAGCAATCATGCATGATCCTAACTATACAGAAATGCCTAATGTAACACATACAAAAATGCAACTATAGCAGGCTCGGCTATTCTAAGATGGCATATGATGATGCTACAGCTAACATGTATTCAACTTAGAATTGAAATACGATGCAGTTAGTATGATGCGCCGAGCCCGGTGCATGCAAGACAGATGAATGAATGCAAACATGCTATCATACTGTATGCTAATTGAAACATGCCCTAATCTAACCATCATAAGCTGGTAAATAAAAGGGAAAAAGACGTGGGGTTAGAAGACATACATCACACACACGCACACTTATTACAGTTGTGCCCTCGCTCGGGGGGTCCGAATAAATAATATAACAGTCCGAATAAATAGTACAGTCCGAATAAATACAAAATCCTAATTAATTAACAAATTAACTAAGGAATGAAATAAATTGCACGCAAATCCATGGACCGCCTCAGCTCTGTTCCGAATGATGAATGATGCATGCTTGAGTTGTCTTGCGCGGAAATCCATTGCGATGCCCTGGTTTGCCTCTGTTTGCAATTGTTCTGGGGATACTGTGCAAGGTTTTAAGAAGTTGCTGATTTCTGATTTGCTGCAACAAAAAGCAAGAAAG
The DNA here is from genome assembly GCA_030407325.1 of Camellia japonica. NCBI lineage: Eukaryota > Viridiplantae > Streptophyta > Magnoliopsida > Ericales > Theaceae > Camellia > Camellia japonica. The sequence continues at coordinate 29,828,150 of JAPPVO010000059.1, forward strand.
GGGCATGGCAAAGTATTTTCACATATGTATGCATGACTACTCTTCAGGGAGTGTAGTCCTCGATCCTCGTGCCACCAATCATGCATTTCGATGCATGATGGTCGAGGAGTTGATTTGCACGACTCGATGTGAAATGAATGCACATGAAAACACAACAAGACTTAAACTCCATCATGGGTAATCCGGAGTGTTGGCGACCGAGAATTGAGACACCTTCCGTCACTCGGAGTACGAAACGTCCCTCGTTTCCCGTGCTTGGGCTAACTCCTATCCCAAACACGATGCAAATGAGATGGCATACACAATGCGACTAACATACAACCTAGCATACGCAATGCTATGAAATGGCATACACAATGCTCGATGTAACATGGCATACACAATGCTCTAACATACAACCTAGCACACGCAATGCTGTGAATTGAAATGGCATACACAATGCACAATGGACTTACACCAACATGAGTGGACCTCAGCCACACTCACATCAGTAGCCATAAAATGAAAATGAGACAACCGAAATGCGTATAGACATGCACGCATACCGAGGACCGAACCTAAGGTATCAAATGCCACTCTATCAAAGCATGGCAAGAGATGCAAGATGGCATACGAACATATAATTTTCAGCACTGAAATATGATATGCAATGGTCGCGAATCATGGAAACATGTCGTTCTATGCATGAAATAAGCCCCGAAACTCAAAACTAGTCCAATGCATTGAACCACAAATATACAAAGCAAGCATTATTTGATCATAAAGTACAAAAATAGAGCCAAGCCAGTCCCAAAATATGCACAATGTTAGTTCAAAGTATGGCCAAAAAGTGCTAATACGAAGGGCTAAAACAACATGCAACATTGGCTAGCAAGCATGGTTTACATGGCATGTATATGAAGCGTATGAGAAACTTATCAAACCAGCCAAAAACAGTGAATAAAACATGTCAAAATATGCCCAAATAACCACTGAAATGTAGTTAATGCATGCAAAAATGATGAGCTCCTTTAGAGGGTCATACAAGGGGTTATTCAACACATATATGATGGACATTCAACAAGGCCAAGCCAACTCTGGAAATGGCCTATAGGGGTCCTAAAACCCACTGAAAAGGGCCCGGAACAAAGCTTAGAAGCATGCAACTATGAGGTCCTTTGGAAGGCCAAAAAGAGGGTTGTTCCACACATGCATGATGGACACTTAGCATAGCCAAACCAACTCTGAAAATGAGTTATGAGGGTCCTAAAATCCACTGAAAAATGATAGAAACAAAGCTTGGAAGCTTGCAAATAGAGGGTCCTTTGGAAGGCCAAAAAGACCACCAAACAAGACAAGGAGAGAGGGGGTCACCCCCCTCTGATTTTGGCTCTCAAAACAGTGTGCTAGCCACTAAAAATCCACTAGATTTTAGTGGCTAGAAGGCCAAACAAAGCATGCAACAAAGGCTTAGATGCAAGGCTCAAAACAAAAGGCAATCAAGCATACAAGGAAGCATATGACCTTAAACAGAAAAAAGCCCTTAAAAAAATATCAAGAGGGACTCAAAATAAGACTTTTTCCAGTTCATAGGAAATCTCGAAAATGTTCACAAGTAACGCTAAAATAGGATGCAAAAATAGCCCTAAAAGAGAGATTGAGCAAACAAGGAAGTAGATGACTTCAAACAGTAAAGTGTCCTCAATCAAAGTTGAAGAGGGGCTCAAAATAAGTCACTTTACAATTCAAGTCGAAGCCAAGAAATGCTTGCAAATAGGGCTAAGTAATGAAGTAAAATAAGGCTACAAAGAGGGAGATAGTGACTTACCCTTGTAGAGCTGACCTCCAGCAGCTTCTGGACCAAGAATGTTAGCCTTCAACCTCTGTAAATGACCTCCAAGGTGCTGGAATGGATGAGGGAGGTGGTAGGCTATGAGATGTAGTGTAAAATGGCCAAGAATATGGGTGTTTGGAGGCTTGAAGTCTAGAGATAGATGGAATTGTATGTATGCTCCAGCCAAAAGCTTCTAACTCTTGCAAATGGAGGTGAAGTGTGTGTTTTAAAGAGGGAAAGAGGTGAGGCTTCTTGGAGAAGCCAAGAGAGAGGTTCAAAGCTTCTAAGGGAAGCTTGACCAAAGGGTCCAATTTCTCTTTGAAGCTAAGCAAAGGGGTGAAAACCACCTTAAAAGGACCAAAACAAAGACAAAACCCTCGGACAGTGAGTCAAGTGCAAAACAGCTGGCACAGCTGGAATATACTCACAGAGGCAAAACTGGCCGACCAGTTTAAAAGGGTCAAGGTGGTCGGCCGACTAGGGGTTAAAAGGTTCAAGCAAAATTTCTGGTCGGCCTACCCAGAAAGGTGGCCTCCTAGATGAGTAGATTACAACTGTATGGTGAGAAACCAGAAAAAGTGACCCAGGAGAGAGAAAAACCAGCTTTTTAGAGGGGTTCAAAAGGGTCAAGAAGAATTACTGGTTGGCCTACCCATATTGGTGGCCTCCTAGATGAGCATAACACAATGGTGGTGTGAAAAACCAGAAATTGTGGCTCAAAAACAAGAAAAACCAGCTTTCTGTCAGAAAAACCGGCTGGAGGAGAGAGAAAAAGGGAAAAGCTAGTTTTTCAGGGGAAAAGGTGGCCTCCCACCATACCACTACCTTGCTAACCATGAAAATAAGGTCCCTACCAAAAATGGACCAAGACGGATGTAAAACGGAGGTTCGGGGGCCGAAACGCGTAGCTTGGGGCCCCGAAAACTGACTATTAGGCACCGGAGGTGGCGTTCAACCACGAAGTTGGTCTCTCAGGCCACAGTGTCCCTCAAAAGGGAGGAAACAAGGTGTGCGCCAAAAACCAGAGCAAACGGAGGTGGTTAAGCGGTGCCGAATAGAGGCACACGGTCGACGGCTCCGAAAAACCGGAAACTGAGCTCCAAACGGGAAAAATGGCCCACGACCACGAAACGTAGCCTACGGCCACTGAGAGATGGCCTACGAGACCTCTCCCTCCCTTCAGGAAGAGAAAACAGAGAAAACAGGACCTGGTTCGCAAACCGAGGCAAAGTACATAAGAGTCCAGAAGTCCGGAGGCAAGGCTCGCAGCCGAGACTTGGAAACCTCAGAATGAGCACAACATGCACCATCCCGAGCGCTCAATTGGTGACGTCTGAGTCTTAAGGTCGGTGAAAAATGGGGTGCCTACAGTATCCCAAGTCACTTCAACATGGTTTATTATATGAGTTAAAACTCAAAATAGGATCAAAATAGTTCAACATAGGTCATATGAATTAAAACTCTATGAAGATATCAACCACAGTCGACTTCAACACCACGTTATGGCTTTGCATTTACCATGCCCAGTTTGAGAATGCTGGCAAAGGAAGGGCTTTAGTTGCCTTCCCTAATGGTCTTCCTGGCAAACCAAAGATGATGATCAAAACCATTTTCTTAGAAATCCAAATGAGAAGGTCTAGGGACAAAAGCATAAACTGAAGTTCTAATCAATCAGAAGGTTTCTTAGAAGGCTACTATATGATTTAAGTTGTTCATCTACTATTTATCATTTTGTTAAAACAAGGACTCTAACTTTTGCCGTGGAATGCTTGCTTACTGTGCTTTATCATATAGATTTTGTTGTTATATTAGAAAGATTGCATTTCTCTGTGGTTTTAGAAGGTAGAAATATTGGTCACTCAGTCATATGTGAGATAGACAAAATGATAGACGATAGTTACCTCATAGTTTGGTGTGAAAATGGGATAGATGCCCGATCATATCGGAGGGTGCTTGGGCCATTGTTAGACCACGGGTGTTTTGTCCATCCATAGGAGCAGAAACAGAGCTCTCAACCTATAAAATACACAAAAGACATTGATCTATTAAGAGGTTATAGTAAACACAAAGATCATGACCTATGTGATTACAAAAATTCAAAGACAAGAGAGAATTCAAACCAGCCACAAGATGAAACAGGATAGTAGAATTACCAATAAAAGGATAATGGAATTACCTGGACATAGACATACTTGTTGAAAAAACGAACCAGAGTCTCCACAAGATAAAATAGGAAAATCAACACAGCACAGCAAACACACATTGTTGCCAATCTTTGATCTGAATCCTCTAATCTGAAAGAATTCAATCAAACTGCATAATCAGTCATACCCATGCACGCTTGATAATATCTATGAATGTTATCCACTTGTGCAAATAATATATCTGTAAACTTAATTCAAAGCAGTATTTGACTACCTTACACGCCAATGTCCAGATAGCAACTATAAAGAGTGATCCATGGCAAATGCTACCAAAAGTAGTCATGGCATACCACAGAGACTTCCCGCATCCACTTTCTCCAACCAGGGCAACAGTCTGATAAAATGAAATTTGAATTGTCAATTTTTGATATTCAAATTTGAAAACTTATCAACATCTGGAACTTAAGAGAGGCACATATTGGGTATGAAAATCAATTATGACAAGTTACCTTGCTAGAGGAAATGGTCAAGCAAAGATCCCTAAAAATTTGAATATTAGGTCTAGTGGCTACTTGAAACTGACATGCTGAAACTCAATGTCTTCTCCCATACATTTTCTAATGTTGTTCCGGAGTCATCACTTGAGTCTGTTTTTGATTTCTGCTCTAGAATAGCAAGGACAGAAATAGCAGCACTCTTGGCTCTACTTAAATCCAGAGTAAGGGCCGCGGATTGTGATATACTCAAGGTTGTCATAGTGAGACCAAAGAAAACCTACAAACTAAGATAAAGAATCTAAGATTAACAATTAAAAGAGAAGCCAAGAACCAATAAAACCAATTTGTCTATTTAAGTATCACAAAATACTCAATGTTGCAAATCTGGAACAATAATATATGTAATTGACTTGATACAAGAGATTATAAACTGCAGCAAAGTCCATCTTGCCAGCCTCAACAAGTCAAGCTCCAGCATAAAAATTGGTTACGTAGACTAAAAATAGTGAGAACATGCCAAACCCAAGGCCTATCCCGCAAACTAAACCTTTTCTGATTCCTGCCTTCATTGGGCCTTCACATTTCATTTGGTATAGCTGCATTACCTTCTCTTCAGCAGAGAAAGAAGCAATTGTTCTAATACTCCCAATTGCATCACCAGTAACCAGACTTGCATCGTCATATGATTTCTGGGAGTGCATTTACGGTTTTTGTCGTTAGTCAAAGTTGGTCTAATTGGATTTAACATGTAGATAATAATATTACACTGTTGAGAGTTTGGAGCTAACCTTTGCATCAGCATTGAATCCACTCAAGAACTTCGCCTGAATGTATCCATTAAGTCCTATTAGAGGCACCATGACTAGAATAATAAGAGCTAGTAGCCAGTTTGCTTGGAAAGCAATAACCAAGCCAACAATTGCTGTTGCAGCATTCTGAACAATCAAAGCAAGTAAGTCTTCAACCAAATTTCTCACAATGGTAGCATCCCCAGAAAGCCTTGCACTATTGCACCACTTGAGTGCTCTGCTTCGTCAAACTAGCTTGTCTCCATGTGAACCAGTTTCTCAAAGCACATTAATCGAATACGTTTTATTAACCTACATCCTGCCATAGAGAAAAAGTATGTTCTTACTGGTGTTACCAATAAAGCTGCCACACCAAGTACAAGAAACATTAATGCCCAGAATTTTAAAATCCTTCAAATCTCATGAGGTGGCTCGTAAAAGATTTTGATTATGCTGGCAAGAAACACTCCAAAAATTGGCATTATTAAACCATGGATCACTGCAGTAGCTGAACCTATAATCAACATTAGGATTTCTAGCTTGTCCAGATAGGCCAACCGGCGAAGTGGGACTTGTGGGACCACTGCCTGCAATGTTGCTGAAGCAGGAGTTGTGGGTTCTGCAGTTGTTGTCTCGAGGAAGTTGATTGCAGTGGGTCACCAAATAAAATTGGCTATCGTGAAATCTCCAAGGATATTACTACTAGATAAGGCTACCAATGCTCTTGATGCTGAATCTGAGAAGGTGGTTCTAGATGCATTGGATAGAGTTATGGTGGACAGAACCACAGTGGTGGTGGCTCATAGGCTATCCACAATTATAGATGCAGATTTAATTCTATGTAGACAAGATATTTTAACAGAACTGGTAAAAATTCATACTTCTCTGTTAGTACCTAACTACCTATTGATATGGGTTCAACTCTGACACATGTTTTGCACAAGAATAATCAAAATTATAAGAAAAAATAAAAAACCTGTTTGGAAGTGGTGCCGCAAAGGCCAAAATTGAAGGTAGATGAGTTAAAACCCCTGCCATGATCTCTTCTTCAACCTTGGACATTCCATGCTTAGAGTGTCCACCAGATGCCATAAATACATTTTTCCCATTGTCCCACAAACTGAGATGCACATGAGATCCAGAACCAATATCATCTAATGCATACCTGGGGCAAACAAAAAAATGGAGAAAATAATTAAGAGACTGTGATACCCCTGTTCTGTATTAAGCTAATTGGTCCCTAATGCGAATGTGATTATATGTTTTGATATGATTTTGTGTGCCATTATGTGAAAATATGTGGTTTTGAATTCCTATCTGTTCACCGTAGGAATATCTATTTGAATAATCTGCTTTGGAAATTAAATTGAAGGCCTTATCGCCACAGAACCCGAAATTGATTACGCCATTGTGATCGGCATAATTTTTAGAGCCTATGGTGAAATTTAATTGAAAAATTGATTCAGGTCAGATTAAATTGATTAAATTGAGGATTTAGTGCCCATTATTTAATATTAATAACTTTGAGTTAGTGGGGCCATATAAGGGCCCTTATTACACTTAATTTCTCTCCTTATATCATTTTGGCTGAAGTTTAACTCTCTAGAAAAGAGAGAGTCGACTTTGAGAGAGAGGGGAGGCACCTTTGGGCATTTTGATTCAAGATTGTGGATTGGGAAGCTACACTCTAGAATTAACAAGAATTGGTGAAGATTGAAGCTCCTAGGTGAGTGATCAACCCTTAATTCATGAATTTGTGTATGTAATAAGGTAAATTCAAAGAGAATATGTGATCAAGAACATGAATGGTGTTGAGTATGATGAAATTGAAGTTTATATGCACATGCATGCATAGAATTGCCATGAAATTGCATAATCAAGCATGTAAGGAGTAGGATATGAGAAATTAGGTGTTGAATCATACATGCAAGTATAGTTTGGTTGAGCTTCATGGTTTTAAGTACCATTTGTACCAATTGTAATAGATATGGAGTCAAGAATGGGCATGCATGCATGATTGACGAAGATATGAAGTTGGAATGCATGAATTAATTATGTTGGAAATGGATTTGAGTCAAAATAGGCCATGCATGTAAGTAATACAAGAAATTGAGCTCCATTGTAATGTATTTTAGTGTTGGTACCACGTTAGTACAAGAATATGTGAAATAGGAGCCATTATATGCAAGAAAGATTGGTTGAATATCGAATTTGAACTCAAGGAGGTGTTCTGGAAAACCCAGAATTTTTTACGTCCGCTCGAGCGGGGGAAGTGCCGCTCGAGCGGAGAATTCGAGCTCCCAGCATTTTTTTGCAGACATGGTTCCCGCTCGAGCGGGGAAGTTGGCGCTCGAGCGGGGAGCTATGTAGACAAGCCGTCCGCTCGAGCGGCCGAGTTCACGCTCGAGCGTGAATTTGAGGTAACTAGCACTTTTGCAGGCTTAAGGGTCCGCTCGAGCGGGGAAGTTGACGCTCGAGCGGGGACCCTATTTTCTGAAATTCTGAAAATGCATTTTGTGTTCTATTTTCCGTTCTCTTTCACTTCTAAGCACTCTTAGGCACACATTGAGCGTTGTAATTGAATTAAAGAGATAAGAATGAAGCCTAAAGAGGAATATGTGAATTAAAGAATGGATTGAATTGGTAGTGACCCTTTTGTGTTCATGGAATGTGTAGGGTCGAGCTCCAGGACAAATCAACCAACCGATCACTGTGAGTAGTATCGACATTTTGAAGCTTGTCAATTGTCCAATTGCTTATTCCCTTATAAATTGCTAGTTTGAATTATGGACAAATGATTGATAAATGATTGGGCCAAAGGTCGATTGATGTAAATGATTGGGCCGAAGGCCGATTGATAAATGATTGGGCCAAAGGCCGATTGACATGAATGATTGGGCTGAAGGCCGGTTGATAAATGATTGGGCCAAAGGCCGATTGATAAATGATTGGGCCAAAGGCCGATTGACATGAATGATTGGGCCGAAGGCCAATTGATAAATGATTGGGCCGAAGGCCGATTGATAAATGATTGGGCCAAAGGCCGATTGACATGAATGATTGGGCCGAAGGCCGATTGATAAATGATTGGGCCGAAGGCCGATTGATAAATGATTAGGCCAAAGGCCGATTGACATGAATGATTGGGCCGAAAGCCGATTGATGAATGATTGGGCCGAAGGCCGATTGATAAATGATTGGGCCAAAGGCCGATTGACATGAATGAAAGTTTGAAAGGCCTAAAGGCCAGTTTAAAATGGATGATAGTCTGATATGAATGATAGTCACTTGACTTAAATTATGTATGTACATGATAAATGGAAATATGAAGTGGGCCCAAGGCCGTTTGAAGTATGTTGTTCTACATATTGTTTGTGTATCTTCTTTATCTGATATTATTCACTGGGTTTTCACTAACGCTCATTCATGTGTTTGTAGGTGAGCCAAGAGAGGTCCAAACCCAGCCTCAGTGAAGTCAGTTTGGAACAACTAAGGTTTTGAGGAGTCAGCCCTTGCGTCTCACGCACGAGACACGTCTTCGCCCTTTCGTTATGTACTTATATTTTGTCAGGTTGGCGAAGTCTTTGAATGTGTCTGTATATAGTTTTGTTTGGCTGACTTAGATTGAGTGATCATGTTTGTATAGAATTTTATGTTATTGCATTTTCTGTTGTGAGTTATTAACATATGTATGTAATGATGTGCATATAAGCATGGCTCTATGGACAAAGTTTCAAATTGCTTCCGTTTGGCCCCCATGAACTCTGTTAAAATATTTTCGGGATTGGTTTGAGGCCGTAGGTAATCTCATGATTACTGGCCGGTTATGTCCTTAACCCACGGGGGCGGGTTCGGGTCATGACAGAGTGGTATCAGAGCACGAGTTAATAACTCACACACTTGTCCAAAAAGAGCAATAAGCGTCTAGATGAGATCTAGGATGCATTCATGTGATAAATATAAATCTGGAAGTATCAAGAATATGCTTAAGTGTTTCGATATGAACAGTTATGTGCTATAATTCACAAATTGCTTGCATGGTAAACCTTTGGGATATATATGCTCTCTAGTATATGCATACTTGTGAATCTTTGTATAAAGTATAATGCTATGTTTTGGCATAAATGAATGATTGTCTAAATTCTCTTTGAACATAATTGTGGTATCCTTAGCGGAGGCCCTCGCCCAGGGGACATAATACTGTGGCTTATGGTCATGAGGCCCTAGCCTAGGGGAAATAATACCGTGGCACAGGCCCTCGCCCGGGGGAAATAATACCGTAGCCTATGTATGAGATATGTTGATATGCTTGACCAACATGATATGTCACGCTAAAGGAAGTACCGCACGTGATTCGAATATGAGATATGAATTGTTACACTAATGTGTACAACAAGTTTGTTTTGCTATTATGCACATACATGAATATATGAATCATGAAAAGTTGTTTATGTGCATTCAATTCTGCCTATGGGTCTCTATGTGAAATATGAACATGATTTGAGTATATAATTACTTAGTAAATGTTCAGCATGCTATATTTGATAAGTATGCAATTATCTGTTACGTATGTGATTAATTGCGTACGATATATGAAATGAGAATATAAAGACGTGCCTATGTACGAATGTGATTATGTGTTTATTTTTGTATTGGACACCCCCGTATTTGACAAAGCTTAATAAGAGATTGTGTAGAGTATGGAGTGAATAAGGGCATACGAGCTGGAAGGCTCTTCCACAGCCCGACTTGATAGACTGGAAAGAATGGTACAGGAAATGATAGAGATCTTAAGACAGTAACGTTAGTTGCCGCTACGGCAAGAACTTTTGTCACCATCAGTGTAAGAAACACCGAAGAGGTTGTTATCGGGCTTTTGAGGCTTGTTATAGGTATGGTAAAATGGACCATATGGTAAGGAATTGTTCCCGAATTGAGCAAATGTGAATAAATGTTCCACCTCAGCTAGATTCGTACTAGTGGTAGGAATTGCTACTCAGGATAGAGTAATTACACTCACCCAGAAAGCGCTCAGAATACTGTGATTGTTATCCCAGGTATCTATATTGTTTACAAATGAATGCTTATGTGATGATTGATTCTAAATTAGTACATGTGTATATCTTTGCTTGGGATGTTATTTGATTCGAATCGGCATATCCTTTCGTATTTGCTGCAAGTGTATCTAGATTGGTTAGACCCACAAGATTGAGACCGTATTCATTGAATGTATATGCCCCATTTGGGAAATTTGTGAAATTCGTTTTGGGATTGGTTGACTCTGCACATGCACATGTATATCTAAACCTATGCTCAGGGTGATTGTTATATATTACTGTCTTTGATGACTAGCCACTGGAATTAGGACTTTGTGATTGTGTGACCGAGTTGAGCACCCCAAATGATGAACTCTATAATTGTGAGACCATGTATTTTGATTGATAGAATATTGACTGGTTATGTCACTTTACTGGGCTCGACTCATGAACCTATGTTTTGTGACTAATTTGGAACTTTTGCGTAACAGACCCTATCTTATGCGCAACCGCGAAATTTTGTTTATTGCATTACTGTACGCCACGTACTTGCATATATGACTTATTTGGGAACTACTGTATTGATTATGATACATACCTCTTTATATGAACGACTGCATGCATATACAACTACACCTGAATTCATGTGGACAAAGCCATATTGTACATGACTTGGAACACTTCGATATAAACAATTGTGATGAATGATTCTGATATGACCTTGAGAACTGATAAACTTAGGACAGTTGTGAAACTATCAGCCATGTGCCTAAACAAATGGAGTGAGCCTCACACAACTGATGTACCCCATTTGAGAAAACTTTAATTTGATTCGATTCGATAGAGCCCTTGTTTGATTTGGCTTGATAGAACCCTTATTTGATATAATTTGATAGGGGCCCTTATTTGGTAAGACCTTTGCTTGGGATGATTTGATAAGAACCTCTATCTAATTTGATATTGTAAAAAGGGGATTAAGAATTGCTTGTGGATAAATAGCCATATTATTCTCGGCAGAAAAACTGATAGGCCCAAAACTTGAATCCGTTTGGAGTACTTGACTTATTTGAAAGATCTCTTGTGGGCTATCAACAGATTGATCTGACCATGAATGCCCTTGAGAACCATCCCCCAACTATCGAGGACATATGTGTTAGAAATGAACCGAATTGTGCAGACCCCGTGATTGGGTGTCGTAAGGAGTATTGTCCCATCTTTGTTTGTTTGACGCTATGGGAACCGATGACGGCAGATTGATTTGATTATAAGCAATACTGAACATTTTTCTTTGGTTGATTAGAATATGTTTTATAAGGAAGAGTAGTTGCTTTAGTGTTATCAGATTTTGGGAAATCAGGTTATAGTGAATGGTATTATGTTTGTTTTGATGACATTCTTGGGGCGTCCTTTCGTGCTAGGGGACGTTAAGCCTATGTAACACCTTTGATTGAGATATCTTTTGCCACTTACTGTTTCATACGGGTGGGTTTTGTCTAATCGATCTTGGGTCGGCCACCGACGGTTGTGAACGGGTGCGCTTTGATCCCGAGACGATTACCCATTTGATTTGCCCGGAATGTCATCCTTTGGTATTGTGTAGATGTTATCAACATCCAAAGCTTTTGAAAGCCCTGATTATCCGAAAGTGTGTGAATTCAGTACGCCTTGTGGAAATGACTGCTCAGTGCCGTTATATTCTGCAATTGGGACCATGAGGATGTGTAAATTGTGTTCAACAAGTGATTGACTGTTTCTGATAACATCTTTGACGCCATGGGAATTAATATATGAATTGCCTTATGCTTTTGACGACTATCAGATAATGTAGAAAGACTCGATGGAACAGGGAATTGAATGTTGAACCGAATTGCAAACTATAAGCTGTTGAATGAATTGAAAACATGTGTATTATGTTAGAAGTCGACTGCATTGTTGTTATTGTGCTGTGTAATTGGTACTATGAGGATGTATGAGTTACGTATGTCGTGTGATTGATTGCTTCGTTGTTATCTTTGTTGACTCGGGAATCAGTGTCTGGATCTACTTTATGTTCCTGAAGACTTTTGATTGACCTTGGATAACTATGATGAGTCACTGGACTAAATACCGAATCGGATTGTGAATTGTGGAATTATTGAAGAATGAATTGAACTTTTGTAAAAGGGAAATAGACCGAACGTCTGTGATAAAGTTAGCTGACATTTGAAATAAATATGTTGGTGACCTATTGTGAAGAAGAAAATTGTTGAATTTGTGTCTAAATATTTTTCAGTGCCAACAAGTTGAAGTCGAATATCAGATAGTGGCGGAACTACTTTAACCTCTCTCTATTTTGGAATGGGAATGGGAATGGGAATATGTGGCTACAAATTTCATCGTGGGGCTACCTTGAGCACCCAAGGTATAAGTCCCGTTTGGATTACTGTATGTAAAATCACTAAGTTTGCTCATTTCCTTCCTGCGAAATTTTCGTATAATGCTTATAGACTAACCACTGTCACGTCGAAAGGATTGCTTGTTTGTATGGAGTCCCAGTATCCATTGTATTAGACAGGAATCCGAAAATGTATTTGAATTTCGACAAGCCTTCGGGAGGCAATGGGAACTGAATTATGATTCAGTGTTACTTTCCATTCGCAAATTGATGCATAATCAGAAGGAATTATTTAGACTCTGGGAGAATGTTTCAAGTGTGTGCATTAGATTTTTCAGGGAAGTTGGAAAGATCTATCCATCGTTGGCAAACCTTGCTTGCGACAACAGCTCACACTCTAGTTTCGGCATGGCACCATACAAGCCTGGTATGGCGGAAGAGGTAAGTCTCTGACTGATTGAGAATAGAGTGTTGCTTGATGTTGAGACTAGGTGAATGACCATCAAGAAGGATTGGGACCGTTGAATAAGAAAATGTTCCGAATTGTTTTTGGCTAAGGGTAAATTAAGTTTGGAGGACCAAACTTCCTAAAGGGGGGAAGACTGTGATACCCCTGTTCTGTATTAAGCTAATTGGTCCCTAATACGAATGTGATTATATGTTTTGATATGATTTTGTGTGCCATTATGTGAAAATATGTGGTTTTGAATTCCTATCTGTTCACCGTAGGAATATCTATTTGAATAATCTGCTTTGGAAATTAAATTGAAGGCCTTATCGGCCACAGAACCCGAAATTGATTACGCCATTGTGATCGGCATAATTTTTAGAGCCTATGGTGAAATTTAATTGAAAAATTGATTCAGGTCAGATTAAATTGATTAAATTGAGGATTTAGTGCCCATTATTTAATATTAATAACTTTGAGTTAGTGGGGCCATATAAGGGCCCTTATTACACTCAATTCCTTTCCTTATATCATTTTGGCTGAAGTTTAACTCTCTAGAAAAGAGAGAGTCGACTTTGAGAGAGAGGGGAGGCACCTTTGGGCATTTTGATTCAAGATTGTGGATTGGGAAGCTACACTCTAGAATTAACAAGACTTGGTGGAGATTGAAGCTCCTAGGTGAGTGATCAACCCTTAATTCATGAATTTGTGTATGTAATAAGGTAAATTCAAAGAGAATATGTGATCAAGAACATGAATGGTGTTGAGTATGATGAAATTGAAGTTTATATGCACATGCATGCATAGAATTGCCATGAAATTGCATAATCAAGCATGTAAGGAGTAGGATATGAGAAATTAGGTGTTGAATCATACATGCAAGTATAGTTTGGTTGAGCTTCATGGTTTTAAACACCATTTGTACCAATTGTAATAGATATGGAGTCAAGAATAGGCATGCATGCATGATTAACGAAGATATGAAGTTGGAATGCATGAATTAATTATGTTGGAAATGGATTTGAGTCAAAATAGGCCATGCATGTAAGTAATACAAGAAATTGAGCTCCATTGTAATGTATTTTAGTGTTGGTACCACGTTAGTACAAGAATATGTGAAATAGGAGCCATTATATGCAAGAAAGATTGGTTGAATATCGAATTTGAACTTAAGGAGGTGTTCTGGAAAACCCAGAATTTTTGACGTCCGCTCAAGCGGGGGAAGTGCCGCTCGAGCGGAGAATTCGAGCTCCCAGCATTTTTTTGCAGACATGGTTCCCGCTCAAGCGGGGAAGTTGACGCTCGAGCGGGGAGCTTTGTAGACAAGCCGTCCGCTCGAGCGGCCGAGTTCATGCTCGAGCGTGAATTTGAGGTAACCAGCACTTTTGCAGGCTTAAGGTCCGCTCGAGCGGGGAAGTTGACGCTCGAGCGGAGACCCTATTTTCTGAAATTCTGAAAATGCATTTTGTGTTCTATTTTCCGTTCTCTTTCACTTCTAAGCACTCTTAGGCACGCATTGAGTGTTGTAATTGAATTAAAGAGATAAGAATGAAGCCTAAAGAGGAATATGTGAATTAAAGAATGGATTGAATTGGTAGTGACCCTTTTGTGTTCATGGAATGTGTAGGGTCGAGCTCCAGGGCAAATCAACCAACCGATCACTGTGAGTAGTATCGACATTTTGAAGCTTGTCAATTGTCCAATTGCTTATTCCCTTATAAATTGCTAGTTTGAATTATGGACAAATGATTGATAAATGATTGGGCCAAAGGCCGATTGATGTAAATGATTGGGCCAAAGGCCGATTGATAAATGATTGGGCCAAAGGCCGATTGACATGAATGATTGGGCCGAAGGCCGATTGATAAATGATTGGGCCAAAGGTCGATTGATAAATGATTGGGCCAAAGGCCGATTGACATGAATGATTGGGCCAAAGGCCAATTGATAAATGATTGGGCCGAAGGCCGATTGATAAATGATTGGGCCAAAGGCCGATTGACATGAATGATTGGGCCGAAGGCTGATTGATAAATGATTGGACTGAAGGCCGATTGATAAATGATTAGGCCAAAGGCCGATTGACATGAATGATTGGGCCGAAAGCCGATTGATGAATGATTGGGCCGAAGGCCGATTGATGTAAATGATTGGGCCAAAGGCCGATTGACATGAATGAAAGTTTGAAAGGCCTAAAGGCCAGTTTAAAATGGATGATAGTCTGATATGAATGATAGTCACTTGACTTAAATTATGTATGTACATGATAAATGGAAATATGAAGTGGGCCCAAGGCCGTTTGAAGTATGTTGTTCTACATATTGTTTGTGTATCTTCTTTATCTGATATTATTCACTGGGCTTTCGCTCACGCTCATTCATGTGTTTGTAGGTGAGCCAAGAGAGGCCCAGACCCAGCCTCAGTGAAGTCAGTTTGGAATAACTAAGGTTTTGAGGAGTCAGCCCTTGCGTCTCACGCACGAGACACGTCTTCGCCCTTTCGTTATTTACTTATATTTTGTCAGGTTGGCGAAGTCTTTGAATGTGTCTGTATATAGTTTTGTTTGGCTGACTTAGATTGAGTGATCCTGTTTGTATAGAATTTTATGTTATTGCATTTTCTGTTCTGAGTTATTAACATATGTATGTAATGATGTGCATATAAGCACGGCTCTATGGACAAAGTTTCAAATTGCTTCCGTTTGGCCCCCATGAACTCTGTTAAAATACTTTTGGGATTGGTTTGAGGCCGTAGGTAATCTCATGATTACTGGCCGGTTATGTCCTTAACCCACGGGGGCGGGTTCGGGTTCGGGTCATGACAGAGACATAGCTTGAAGAAGAAAATTCTGCAGGTGAGGAAATGAGTGAAGTTCAACCAATATCAGATCCTTGTCAAGGATCTTCACCTCTCTCCCAAGATGTTCTAGCCAACACAGAACAGGGAACATATATGGTCTGGTTCCCTTAACAAACCTGAGTTAGATTAAAATTCACATAAAACGGATCGAGAAATACCTATAATTAAAATTCACATCAAAAGGATGAAGTAAACAAAAGTCAAACAGAATGAGTTAAATTAATTTTATTAATTCAACATTAAAACTAATTTTTGGCTACAATCTGTATTAAAAACTCAATACTACTTGAAGGATCGAGAAATACCTTGATAGAGAGTGAATTAACCAATCGATGTCTTCAAAGTAGCAGAAATCTGCAAAAAATGAAGAAGAATATGAAGAATCAACCTATAGAAAAACTGCATCCTCATGTGCAGGCCAATCGAACAAAAATGTGAACTACTTATTGTGTTATTTATAGATCTAGAATATATATATATATATATGAACATATTTTCAAAATAACAAACAAACAGGTACAAACAGAATGGATGAAGTAAACAAAGGATGAAGTAACAAATTCAAGATGAACCTTAGGTAGAAGTACTGTTTCTGAAGATTCAATAAAGTCAATATTTCTTTTCTCAACTCAAAATGCTCTGCACATACAGCTTTGGTTGGAACCTTTGGTTTTAAATTAACCTATGAAAGGAAAGGGCATGATTGCTTATTAAGAAGCATTTTAATGGAAGACAATGTGTAAGAAGTGACACCATAAGATAGCAAATTCTGAAACATCATCCTTTCATGTTTAGAAACATCTAATGAAGAACAATATGTTTATTATTTCCTGAAAATTTAAAAACTATGTTAGGCTTTGGAGCAATAAGGAAACACAAAAAGGAGAAGTATCTGAAGCTTAAGTTACACAAAAAGGTGCACCTCAAGCAAGCCAACTTGAGCAACTCAAGTTATAACTCTCACTATAGTATAATAAGTGTAACACCAACAATTAAAGCAACTATGTGATTCATATCTATGGAATACACACATTATTTTCATAGTATCATCATTAGGCATATTGTCAAACACATGGTGAGCAAAATATAAAATTGTAGTAGTCCAATCAAACACCAACAAGATAGAAATCCATCAAGAAAAAAGAAAGTAACAGATATACTTATTATGAAGTTTCTGATATCAATCAGTTCATGAATGGGAAGTTAAAAAAAAAAAAAAAAAAATCATTCATCAAATCCATCAGGTCAAAAATAATAGAAAAATTCATATATAGAAACTCGAACAACAATCACAAAACACAAAAAGATATAAAAAATTACAGAAATTAAGATCAGAAACTTCATATATAAAACTCTGATACAGAGTTTAGAAATCAGAGTTTACTTGGTCCCTATATATTTAGAAATCAGAGTTTCAAAGTTTTAAACTTCATATATATCAATAATTTTAACAGTCTAGAGAGTACTGACGTAGGGTTTTCGATACCAGGTGAGAGAGAACTCGGAAAAGAAGTAAATCGACAACCAAGATTCTTCTTCAATGAATCGATGATGAAATCTTCCATTGATTGAAGATTGTGATGTAGAAAATGATGAAGAAAAAGAAAAATAGATGATCGGATCAATATTGTAAATCATATATATGTGTATATGCATAGAGAGAGAGAGAGAGAGAGAGAGAGAGACACACACACACACACCAAAATTTGAAGAAGGTTGAGCAAATCTGCCATGGATGCTTCCAATCTGTATTGGAGCTCTAAAGAGAGAGCAAACTCGTTGAAGAGAGAATGAGAGCTGCAACTTTTTGATTGCTAGCAAACCCCGTTAGGGCTGAAGTGAGGTCCCGATTTTTTAATGGTTAAAATGATTAAAATATTTGGTCGCAAAATGTTTTTAATTGATAATGACAAAAATATTTAGTCTCTAAAAAAGTTAATAATGTATTAGCAACCAAATTTATTAGTCTTAAAATGTTATGTAAATATTAAGTGAGAATATTAATAGTCATTTTTACAATTTTATAAGTAAATTATCATATATTTAAATTTGTCCCTAAAAGATTACTTTTAGCGACCAAATTCAATTAGTCCTTAAATATTAGTCCCTAAAAGACTAATTTTAACCCAAGGGGTTGTAGCATTGTGGTAAGGCCTTGGGGTTTAAGCCCCAAGGTCACAAGTTTAATTCCCCCCTTGGGTCAATCTCCTGGGCGAAACACTGTTGGTTAGGAGGTTGGACCTTAAGTTGTCTAGTCAGCATTTGGTGTGGGTTCAATGCTCCCCCGCTGTGTGAGTCCTGACTTAAGCGGAGCTTGTCTTGGGAGGTCGGGGCAAGTTCTCAGGTTATAGTCTCCTTACTCGGAATGGTTAACAGGACACCTTGGTGATCTCTATAAGGGGCGCTGCCTTGGACCTGCGGGAGGGTAGGAAGGATTTTCCTGTAACAAAAAAAAAAAAAGACTAATTTCTTGTAGTGTGTGCTAAAATTGACCAGAAAAAGTTGTCAGTGCCAGAAAATTAGTCGAAAAAGCCATTGAAAAAGTTGTCAACAGTGGCTGATAGCGATGAGGTAGACAGATAGGTGACATTAAATAAATAGGTGAATATAGGTGATATTTAGATAGACAGTTGGATAGATAGGTGACACGCGTAAAAATATGTGGCATTTGGACAACTAAGTTATATTTTAACAGATAAATAGATATGTTAACTTTTAGACAAATAAATGTTCTTTTGAACATATCATGTCTTTTCGGCTCAATAATTTCAGAGATAGGCCTCTTGCCTGAGTGCCTTAAAATATACAAGTTCATGACGATTATCTTATGTGATTAATTTTATTATTAATTCTGTCTCCATGGTCTTATCTTAGAAATTTCACAGTAAGAGAGTGGATTTTTTATTTATTTTTATTTTTTTAAATATAGAACGTGGATTGTGTTGGTCAGCTGTTGGCTGCTGGACTTTGATATATATGGGCTTGACAAAGTTTACGTCCTCGTCTTTTACTCCAATATGGTTTAATTTGGAACAAATCTAAAGCAAGAGTGCATTCGAAGAACACCAAACTCGCTAAGTCATGTTTATTTGGGGTATATTGTTTTCACATTGGATTAATAATTTAATAAAATATATAATTTTATATTTAATTAAAAAAATTTGGGTTTAAGCTAATAGTTCTTATCTTTTATGAGACTACTGAATTTCA
Organism: Camellia japonica; assembly: GCA_030407325.1. Lineage (NCBI taxonomy): Eukaryota > Viridiplantae > Streptophyta > Magnoliopsida > Ericales > Theaceae > Camellia > Camellia japonica. The sequence continues at coordinate 29,847,319 of JAPPVO010000059.1, forward strand.
AAATGGGTTGGGATACAAAATAGAGAATTAAGAAAACAAATTTAGCTAAATTACAAAACTAACAAAATTTTGTCAATTTCTTCTCATAATCCTACACCAAACCAAACATGACACAATTCAAAAAGATTTATATTAACAATACTAAGAATGTTAATCTCATCTAATTTTGTCTAGGCAAACAAACACGGCCAATAAACTCCAAAATCTCTTTTTCCTATTCCCTATCCCCAAAAAAGCAAAAAATATATATAATATAAATATATGTTACCAAAAAAAAAAAACACTACAATATATAAGGGTTTTAGAGATCAAATGTTTTGGTCTCTAAAAATAAAATTTTGTTGCAAAAGACATTTAGGAACCAATTTTCATCGTCACAAGGATAGTCGCTAAAAGGTCGTCCTGAAAAGTAAAAAATAAGGCTTTTAGCAACAAAATTTTACAAATATCACTAATAAATAGACTTTTAGGGACAAAATAATTCGGTCTTAAAATGGTTTCTTTTTTTAGACAAAAAATTTGGTTCTAAAAAGATAATAATTTATCACTAATGCCCAATTTGTGATGCTAAAAATATAATAATGACACTTTTCGCAACAAAAATATTTGGTACCAAAAAAATAATTTTATCTCTAAATTTTAGTTTCTAAAACCTTAATTCTTTGTAGTGATAAAAACAAAAACAAATAACATCATTACATGGTAATAACCATTTAGTGAATCAACTAAATGCCAAAGTAGTAATTGATCTGAAAAAATATATTATTTTAATTCCTACCTCAAGAGGGTAGGAGTTACATAATAATTTCTAGAAAGTGTCGTATCAACAAGAATAATTTTGTAAATACTAACATTTTTATTAAAATTCTTATTAAAGTGTAAAAGACTAAAATTGATTGGGTATCAAAAAAGTAAGATACTTAAACATTTCATAATGTTTTGACATATATATTTTTAATAAAATTTTCAATACAAGTAGCATTGTTCTATAAATAACGTGAATAATTTTCCAATGGGAAAACAAAATTATGAACTTGTGGGAGTTTAAAATAATGCTTTGTTGAAGAGCACTTGTTATTAGCCTTCGAGAACCAAAGTATACCCAACCATGACTTCTTCTAGAGAGACTCCACTTTTTAATTAGGGGTACTTACCAATTAGTCATGTTAATTAGACTTATTTACTTACAGGTCCTAACTAATAAATTTAACACTATAAAAATAAGAGAGTGATAAATTTATCACTAAAAATTTATTCATAAAACAAAGAGATTGATAAATTTATCACTATAAAATTATTCATAAAAAAAAAAGACTGATAAATTTATCTTTATCACTTAATAAATTATATCAAATAGGACTTAATGGGTAATAAGTCTCCAAAGTAGGACCTATTGGATAATAAGTCTCCAAAGTAGGACCTATTGGTAGTTTACCCTTTTAATTATATGGGACCACTTAAACGTGAAAAAGGTAATTGCACAGAAATTTCTGAGATAATCTAGGCATTGGTGAGAATGTTCATAGTACTTGGGCCCAATTAGTGGCGTCAAGATCTTCTAGAGTGGAGACCTTAGAGTGATCTCTTAAAGTAAGGAGATTTAATGGCTGAAAATAAAATTAATTAAAATGACGTCGTTTTGGTTAATAAGTTGAAAAAAAAAATTGATTAATTTATTATGAAATTAAAAATTTTAAAAAATGAGATATAATTTTTAAAATTATAAATAATAAATTATATTTTAAATAAATTTAAGAGAATGTTTTTGTAATTTGTCCGTATAATTAATAAATGGTCCTGGCGATTCTTCGGATAAATTAAAGACTCAAACTAGTTATAGTCAAAGGTTGGATAGATTCTCGTTTTATAGTAGGTACTCAATCATGTTTGATCAAAAGAATGAAGAAATTGTTAAGAAGGAACATGATTCGTGAGAGTAAGTTCAAGGAAATGTAATCCTATGTCTCATTCTCCCCAAAACTACCCTGGTCTTCTCATTAATTCCCCGTCCAATTAACTTCAAACTGGTTTTGCAATGTGAATAGGCATGCTCTTGAGTCTAGTTTTAACATGGATTCCCAAGTCTAATTTCAAATTTTTTTTCTCTTCATGTGTATATAAATATACTAATGGTGAGGGTAAATATGATACATTTGTAATTTTACATTTAAAAGTTTGGACAGTTTGATAAATAAGAAAATGGATTACATGTAAACTATTTAGCAGTTATTCTATTATAACCATTTGGCAGTTAGTTTATGGACATTGTTGAAAAGAAAAAAAAAAGTGTTGCAAAACTTCAAACAAACCTTTGAATTGTATGTTTTATAAAATAAAATATATGTATCTATACGGGGGGAGAGAGAGAGAGAGAGATTTAAATTTTTGGCACTACAAATGCATGGGTAGTGTACATTGTTTGGAAGGCAAGGGTGACAAGAAACAAAGGAGTTGGGGGAGTCATGTCGCAGGAGAGATGACACTTGTTGTGGTTGCACAATCTATGCGCAACAAGAGTCATTCTCTTGCGACGTGATATCCTACAACTTCTATTCTTAATTTCTTTTTTTTCCTTCTTCTTATGTAATTATTAAGGCTTTCTTTTTCTTTTTTTTTGGTTTGATCGGCAAAAACCATTCATTGATGTAGAAATTTTGTAAAACAACAAGATGAACATCAAGAAAAGCAATGAGCAGAACCTTAGTCAAATCTCATAAATATATTCTTAAGCGTTCTTTAATTTCTTTGGCATGTTTTTATGTTAGTTTATCATAGGTAACATACCAACTTTTATAATTATTATTGCCATATATATTTATTCTTATTATGTTCTATTCAAAGAGGCATGATTGTTCCTTTTCCATACTAGATTTCATATATTTAGTTGCTTACCCTTTCATATATCACAGCACAGTCGTCATAGGAAAAAAGTGGAGTTGATTTGAATATGTATGTATGTCAATTAGGGCTGGTTTTCAAACACCTTAACTTCAAAGACATTCTTGTTTCAAGGCATAAGCAGTGAAGTTATGAGATTTGACCATTCTTAGAACTTTGATAATGTTGATAAAAACTAGAGGAGAAGCCAATAGAACTCTCTTTCTACTGTACAAACCATAATCTTCAGGACCAAGACATAGAGAAAGGATTTGAATTTTACTAGAAGATCTACAATTTTGATAGGGTGAGGAGAAAGAATGTACTAAAAATTAGGATAATTTTTAACTGCATAAGGCTGGTTCTAGCCATTAGGGAAACTATTCATATTGTGGAATTAATATATATATTGATGATGCAAAATTTGCTTGATTTAAAAAGAAAAATGATGGATTTGTCACTGAAGTAGTGCCGGCCAAAGCTCCTTCGTTGTTTAAGTCAACATTCCATTTTTTTTGCAATAATCTCTAAGTAATTCATGAGTAAAGAGAGGAAGAGAGAGGGAACCATGGAGAATTAGGGTTAGAATGTGCCGCAACCTTTTCCCCTCTTAGTTGTTTTTTATAATTGGTTTTTCACATGGTGTGTCACATGAGCCTACTCATGACTAACCGACATTTTGATAAACCTGATTGGTAAGTCGGTCTATTCTTACTCATATCTAGCTTGATCAGATTATCTTTTGAGGATTCGTATCTCTTAGACAATTGAATATATATACCCATTATTAATTCAAGAATATGAAATTTGGCCCACCACATCATGTTTTGCAAGAGAAAGAAGAAAGAGTAAGCCGACATCCTAGACTGAGCTCCACAAGTATTTGATCTTTCAGTCTCCCATGATGACCATTTCCATGAACTATAATATTACCAAATATTTGATTGACTTGAAGTCAAGGTCCAAGAAATTACGTAGTGTTATATATAACATGAGACTCCCACTAATTTAGGTCAGTAAATGGCGTAAATTAATAGTATATATACCACTAAAAGACCCTGGTTGTTGCAAGGGATACCTTACCTGCAGAGACTTTTTGTTTTAGCCAGTTGGTTTCAACTACATGTATATTACCAGCCACAATCTAGTTCTTCAATGTTTCGTTAGCTTTAGTTTTGCCAACTTTATAGTAAGGTATTTTTTGAAATATTCACAAGATTTAAAGGAAAAGAGAGCTAGCTTTATTAAAACATTGCAACCAATTTTGATGCTTTGAGAGACTACCTTTGTCTCTCATTCAAAGACTATTAATTCAATCCTTGATAGATTTTGTTGAGGATATGTAAATAATAAAGTTATTTTTCTCTTTAACAACTTAAATTTTTAGATGAGTTGATAATTAATGATTTAATATGGTATCAGAACAAGTAATGATCTTGTGTTCAAGATATAAGTCATCAATCTTTCTAACACTTTAACCTTTCAATGAATTAGTAGATAACAATTAACCAGAGGATTTATTCTCTCTCAATCTATCAATAGCAACAAGTATGCTAATTTGAAAGACAAATAATTATCAAACACGTAAGCAAGTAGAAAAAGGGTTCACTTTTCATCCTTCATCACTCCACTTTAGTTTGATTTTTTTGGCACTAGGAGAATCAAAATCAACTTGACACAATTTTACATATATTGGTACAGTTTAATTTTATTTTATTTTTTTGATCAGCAAAGAAAATCTTTATTGATAAAAGTAATCAAAAAAAGATATAAAACATCAATAAAAGGGAGCTTGGAGCTATTGGAACATCAATAAATCTTTATTGGTACAGTTTAATTGATCAAGTAATATCCCTTCCTTACAAACCCTAGGGACATAAGAACAAAAGTAGCTTTAAAAACATTTATGGGCCTGCCACTATGACTAAAAAGCATCTTAGAATTTGTTTAGAGTCCTGTGAAGGGGAACTGTATATCATCTCTTCCTTTTTCCATATGCATTGATTGCTTTTGGGAAGAAGATTATTATTTCCCCGCTTTTGGAAAGAAGATTATCATTTCCCCTTTCTCTCTCTCTCTCTCTCTCTCTCTCTCTCTCTCTCCCTCCACACACAAACACACTATATATGTGTGTATCAGAAAGATTGAGTTAACTAACCAAGGTGATGATCCATGAGAAAGGAGAGGGGATCAGTGGCTCCTGTCACAAGGGAAATGGCATCCAGTGTAATATTGTTGCAGTTGATGCCATTCTCTTCGACAGGAATCCGTTCAACCTCTACTATATAGACAATATTATTGTGTGATTTGCTTATTTAAACTCTTTCTCTCACAACTATATGTGCATGCATTAGAAAGATTGAGAAAACAAATCAAGGTGAGGGAGGATCCATGAGAAAGGAGAGAGGATCTGTGGCCCCTATCTCAGTAGAAATAGCATCTAGTGTAATACTGTTGGAGTCGATGCCATTTCTCTCGAACAATGCCATTGATATGAAGAAAGGGTGCTTAATAAAGAGAAAACAATTTTCCACCAATCAAGCTGCACTAACTGTTAAGAAAGACACTAAGGCCTTTTTTAGCAACCTTCAGTTTTAGTCAAATAGTCACTATAAATTGTCACATCACTCTCTCTACTTTTCTGCACATCATTTTATAAAAAGTCAAAAAATTATTAAAATAATACATCCTAAACGAGGCTTAAGTAAATTTTCTTTCTTTTGCATGTAACCCCGGCAACAATTATATTGTAAGGGTTGAAGTCCTTTTCCTTATTCTTATTTTCTCCATGTAATCCTTATTTCAAGTTAGTAAAATCTCTGAAAAATTTATATTGTTCATCTAGCATATTTATACTACATCAAAGGTTTAAAAAAATTACATCTTTTGAATCAATAACCAGAAGTTATGGCAGTGGTTATTGATTCTATAAGTCCCTATTGTAAGTACCAAAAAAAACTTGTTTATTTTAATTCTATAATTCCAAACACAACTTAATTTTTTTTTTTAATTTTATTAACAAGAGTCTTTAAAATATATGTTAAGAAGCTGAAAATAAAATGTGCTTAACATGTCGCATGTTAAAAAGACACGTTCTTTAAATCATTAATGGTCCTTGCAATGATTTGAGTTTTATTCGCAATGATTGTTCAAGAGTAATTCCCCCCCCCCCCCCCCCCCCCCCCCTCTTTTGGTGGAACAGGGGACTGAGGTGCCCATTTGCAATTGATATCATCAAAGATCCATTTCACAACACCAACAATTGCAATAATATCGTTCTAATAATTTTACAGTAATTAAGATTATTGTAAGATTATCCATTTAAATCACTATTGACTATATTTTAGACTAAACCACCTACTTAAATTACATGAGTTCAATTACAGATTAATCATTTTGTACTATCTACTCATAATAAGAATGGGCTCACATGTCATCACTATGTGAACCTCACTCCCATTGTTAAGAGATGATAAAATATACTGTAAAAAATGATGTGCGTCTAATCTTTTTCTATTACAAAACTACTACAAAAATGATTATTGCATAAAATTTTAGTACACCAACCAACAGAGTCAATCCTCTCTGCTTTGTCTTTTCCACTTGTGTTTATCAGAAGATAGGCGAAATCGAGGGTAACCAAAACCTGTGAACTCGAAAATCATAGGCCCATCAAAAACAATACCCCAACAAACGAGGCCTCAATTCTATAGAGGTAAGCTACTGGGCTCAATGAAACATATATGCTTTTTCACAACTATTAAATTATTTATGAACATATGCCTCTAAAGTCTCGACTATAAGCATTTTAGAACAGGGAACGGAGGATGCTGGGTCACTTTTCTGTAGTCACAATCTATTTAGATCTGTTGGTCACATATTTAAATTCAACAAAATATTATTATTTAAGATTTTTGATAAAGAATCATTCAACATAATGACATGATAGTAACCTTTTTATAAATAAAATAAATCATTTTAAATCATTACTCTTAATTTTAAAAGAGAATCAGGAAGCATATCTAGATGACTTGGGGAACATGAACTTCTTAATCCATTATGGCCAACCCAAAAAAAACCAGCTTCCTCCATGCTCCAGTGGAGTCTCAAAACTCTAATAAACAGGCAAAATATTAGATCACCTATGCAGACACAGCTCCTGTAGACATTGAAACAACCACAAAGCAAATTGATCCAATGTGAAAAATGGTCGCAACCAAGACACATGCATTCAATAACACCATAATCATTCGCGTGTGAAGAAACATAACATTTCATTTTCAGATCATGTGAGCCATAGTTTTATCCCACATCAAAGTAACCATCGACCAAAACATAGCTACATTGGTATCATCCTATAACAGATTTCCTCCATTGTTCATTTTCCTAACATTTACCGTGGTCCTCCCAACAGCACCAGTCCTGATGAATAGAGATGGTGATGCCAAGTCTTGATGAATACAACTAAAAAATATGACGGGTGTAAAAGGGGTTACAGACACAAAAAGAGCCCAGATCAGACACGTGTATTTCACGTTGCCACGAGCCTACAAGCGTGAGAGATCGTCTACGCTTTAAGCACTCATTTTCCTACCTGCACAAGATCAACCCTTTTTCTGATATAGACCTATTGGCATGCGGAGTGTTTTCTAGAATTGTTTTTGTTATTTGCATCGCCTTGGTCGGAAATTATCATTTGATAAGAGGGAACTGATCAGATTTTCTAGCCTTTTTGCACCAGCAGTTGGACGAACAACTGTGATATTACCCAAAACAGAGCATGGATCGGTCCCATTTTCTCTGCTTCCTATGCACCACCCACCAGGAACAAGATGTCTTGACCATGAAACAAGAGTTCAGAGTCGATCTTGTCAAGCACCGGATCGTCCTGGTGGAACTTCCGGGCAAACGGAGCGTTACTGTCGACCATCTTCAACATGTCTTCGATGGTGAGGCAGTGAGGATGCTGCTTTGGAGGGTTGTCCCAGGATATGAAGTGTAGGTCGCTGTTGACATTGGTATTGTGAAATGTAAGATTTAGTAATACATGTAACCATAATAATAATAATAATAATAATAATAATGCGGAATTAAATTTCACAGGATCTTGAATTCAATATAACTTAATAATAAAACGAACATACCTATGTCAGCCATTGAATTAGAGGAGTTGAGAAAATACCCTTAATAGTTGAACCTTAAATTCTTGGCTCATCTTCTTCTCTCTGTCTCTCTTAATTAGGATGACTATAAAACTTAGTGATGGAATACTTATCAAAAGAAGGGGATAGAGGAGACAAGAGAGCCAGTTAAACTCTATTTGAAGAATTCATGTCCATCAAGGTTTATTTTTTATCTTAGAAGAGTGATTATATTAAAATTCTAATTATTGAACTTTATATCAAATATTGGTTTTATCTAATTGTGGAGTCTAAATAAATTAAAACATGTACATATATGTATGCTATTGGGTCACACTAGAAAATAAATCTAACATGAAATTCTTGAGGGTTACAGATGACGGTGTGGAAATAGCCTTCTGGGGGGAGATGAAGTTTGCATAGTACATGAGGACTGTTCGAGGTCCCATCCCCATATGCAAAAATGAACAAATTGCCGAGGTAATCAGTGTATTGGTCTCCATCTGTGCTGCATTTTTTTCTTCTCTAAATCTGTGTGGAAATTGATTGCCTGCCTGCTGTCTGGTTTTTATCCGCTTTGCCTGCTGTCTTGGTGTGTTCTGATTTGGTGTGTCAAGCTGGGGCTAGTGTGTGTCACTGCTTTTGTGAAGCTGTCTTGGTGGGGGTGGGGGTGACTCTGTCTGGTGTGGGTGACTCTGTCCACCAAGGGGTTCATGTTAGGCCTATCGGACACCAGAAATCAATACCAAGAACACAACAATATTTACGTGGTTCGGCAATTGCCTACGTCCACGGAGAGTAATGTATTATCCGGAGAAAAAGATTACAGAACTTTCTCACATACACTCTCACTCTCTCAATTCTCTCTCTGTGTGCTCTATTGCTCACAGCTTGTTGTTATTCTTCTCCTCTCAGCCTCTCCATATATATACACCTATAAATGGTAGTAGGTGAAGCCCAGCCAGCTTGCATTCTTCATTTCGGTGGTGATCCGTCCACCTTTGCGGCACCTTTGCGGCTTGCAGCCGTCTTCCTTGACAAGCTTGGCAATGTTCACATGAGGAGAAGCTTCTTCCTCCTTATGAGCTGGATCCAACAATTCTCCCCCTCCACGCCCATAAGGATAACTGACTTCTCACTTGAAGTCCATCCCGGTCAGAATCTTGCAAACTTCCAGTTTGTCTCTGGTGACACTTTTGGTCATCATGTCAGAAGGATTCTTGTCTGTGTGAATCTTCACTAGCTTCATCAGCTGCTTTTCCATCACTTCTCGTATCCAATGATACCGGACATCAATGTGTTTTGTACGTGAATGGTACATGGAATTCTTGCTCAAGTCAATTGCACTTTGACTATCACAATGTACCTTGTAATCTGCTTGCTGTAGTCCCAATTCTTGGAGAAACCGCTTTAACCACAACATTTCCTTTCCAGCATCGGCGGCAGCAATGTACTCTGCCTCTGTTGTAGATAAAGCAACACACTTTTGTAGTTTGGACTGCCATGAAACAGCTCCCCCTGCAAAGGTGAATAGAAATCCTGATGTAGACTTTCTACCATCAAGATCACCTGCCATATCGGCATCTGTAAAACCCTCCAAAATTGGTTCAGCTCCCCCGAAACATAAACACATCCTTGAAGTTCCCTTCAAGTCGAAGAATCCATTTGACCGCCTCCCAATGCTTCTTTCCTGGATTGGCGAGGAATCTGCTCACAACGCCAACTGCGTGAGCTATATCTGGCCGGGTACACACCATTGCATACATCAAACTTCCTACTGCGGAAGAATAAGGGATTGCCTCCATTTCTTTCCTTTCAGAGCTGGTTGTGGGACACAAACGCTTTGACACATCGAAATGTTGGCCAGTGGTGTGCTGACTGGCTTGGCATCTTTCATGTTGAACCTTTCAATTACCCGTTCAACATATTTCTCCTGTGACAGCCATATCTTCTTGGCTTTCCTGTCACGAACAATCTTCATGCCCAAAATTTGCTGTGCTGGGCCTAAATTCTTCATGTCAAAATACTGCGACAAGTCCTTTTTCAACTTGTTGATCATAGTAGTATCCTGTCCGATGATCAGCATATCATCGACATACAACAGTAGGATAATGAAGTTTCCATCCGAAAACCTGCGGAAATATACACATTGGTCTGCCACCGTTCTTGTGTACTCGTGATCCACCATAAATGAATCAAACTTCTTGTACCATTGTCTCGGCGCCTGTTTCAGGCCGTAGAGACTCTTCTTCAGTTTGCAGACGAGTTTCTGTTTTCCTTGAACTTCAAATCCTTCTGGTTGCTCCATGTAGATCTCTTCCTCCAACTCACCATGGAGAAAGGCAGTCTTGACATCCATTTGTTCTACTTCCAGATTCAAGCTAGCTGCTAATCCCAGAGCTACTCGAATAGAAGTCATCTTCACAACTGGGGAGAAGATCTCATCAAAATCAATTCCTTTCTTCTGCCCAAAACCTTTGACTACAAACGAGCTTTATGCTGCAATAGTTTACCATTTCCATCTTTCTTCAACTTATACACCCATTTGTTCTTCAAGCTCTCCTGTCTCTTGGAAGTGGAACAAGCTCATAAGTGTGGTTCTTCTGCAAAGAACTCATCTCCTCCTTCATGGCTTGCATCCAACAGTCTTTCTCTGTATGACTCTTGGCTTCTGAAAAACTCTCGGGCTCCCCCTCATCAGTAATCAGAATATACTGAGAAGCGGGATATTTGGTTGATGGTACGGCAGCTCTTCCAGATCTCCGCAACTGAGGCCAGTTGCCTCTGTTTGAGGGGGTTGCTCCCCCTGCTCAATACCCTCCTCATCCGGGTCTTCATCTCTTTCCTCCTGATCCTCAATTTCTGGCATAGGATCCTGCAACTCTGGCACTTCTTGTTGCACATCATCACATCTAGCATTTTGTGTGGCTTGGGAGATGGAAACAAGTCTGGAGTGATGACATCTCTAGACTTTGCAGATTTCTCAAAATCTGCTACTGTCTGGTCTTCTTGGAACACAACATCTCTGCTTCTGAATATCTTCTTGTTCACTGGGTCCCACATCCTGTACCCAAACGCTGCATCTGAATAGCCCACAAATATGCATGGAGTGGACTTGTCATCAAGCTTCTGTCTGTTTTCCTTGGAGATGTGTGCAAAAGCCTTACACCCGAAGACTCTCAAGTGAGAATATGATACCTTTCTTCTGGACCAGACTTCCTGAGGTATCGCAAAATTCAACGGGACTGAAGGCGACCTGTTGATGAGGTAACAGGCTGTACTGGCGGCTTCAGCCCAAAATGACTTTGGCAATTTTTCCATTTTGAGCATACATCTGACTTTTTCTATAATAGTGCGGTTCATCCTCTCTGCCACACCATTGTGTTGTGGGGTGCCGGGAACTGTTGTCTCGTGCCGGATGCCTCTGCTGGCACAATATGCTGCAAAAGCATTGGAAGTGTACTCGCCTCCATTGTCTGTGCGAAGACACTTCAACTTCTTCCCGGTCTCTCTTTCCACCATTGCATGGAACTCCTGAAAGTGCTGAAATACCTCATCCTTTGTCTTCAGGAAATACACCCACAACTTCCTTGATGCATCATCAATGAAAGTCAGAAAATACTTGCGGCCGCCATATGACTCCACTTCGATTGGGCCACAAACATCCGAGTATACCATATTGAGCACTTCTGTTTTCCTCCTTGCTCGTTGAACTGAATGATACTCGATGTTGCTTGCCATAAAGGCAATGATCACAGGGCTTCAAGACACTCCCTTTGGTAAGGGTATCCTGGATTGCTTTGCCAATAGATGCAATCCCTTCTCACTCATGTGAGCCAGTCTTCTGTGCCATAAGTCCGGTGACTCCTTGTCTTCTGCTGCATTAAGACTTCCAGACAGATCTTCGTTTGAGTCTTATACAGTGTTGAAGACATCTCTCCTCTGGCGATTGTCAAAGCTCCTCCTGTCAGCTTCCAACGGCCATTTCCGAATGTACTTGTATAGCCCTGTCGGTCCAGGGCGCTTCCGGAGATAAGATTGAGGCGCAAATCTGGAACATGCCTCACATCTTTGAGAACCAGCTTGTTCCCGACATTAGTTTGAATACTAATGTCTCCAATACCCACGATCTTCGAATAGCTAGAATTCCCCATTCGAACAGTGCCAAAATCTCCAGCGTTGTACGAGCTGAAGAGTTCTTTGTGGGAAGTGGCGTGATAGGATGCAGCTGTGTCTATCACCCATTCTGTGTAGCTGTGTCAACCACGTGAAGGCAATCTTCCTCTTCACCAACTGCAAGAAGTATTTCTTCAGTTGTTGTGGCTGTTGTGTTCTCATCTCCTTTTGACTACTGCTTTGGCCTTTATCTTTCCGGCTTGGGCAGTTTCTCTTTATGTGACCCTCCTGGCCACAGTGATAGCAAGTGAAGCTGGAGTTACCTCGACCTTTGTTGTCTCTGGATTTACTCCTGTTGTTCCAGCTGCCTCTACTCTTGCTTCTTCCTCTACCTCTTCCTTTACCTCTGTCTCTGTCTCTGCCTCTATCTTCTGTGACAAGAGCATGGGACTGGTTACCTCCCATGTCTTTCCTTCTTGTCTCTTCATTGTACAAGGCGTCGGTGACCATACTCATGGTCAGTTTCCCTTCTGGTGCAGAGGTGCTGAGAGAAACCACCAATGTCTCCCAGCTGTCCGGTAAAGAACTGAGCAGTAATACGGCTTGCATTTCATCATCCAACCGCATCTTGACGGTTGCAAGCTGATTCACCAGATTTTTGAATTCACTGGTGTGCTCAGCAATAGACACACCATTCTCAACTTCAGATTTACTAGCCTTCTCATCACCAAGGCTTTGTTTCGGGCGGTCTTTGACTGGTACATGTCGTTTAACATTGTCCAAAGACATATGCATCTGTCTCTTCGGCGACATGATGGAACACACTGTGGTCTATCCATTGTCTGATACAAGCGATAGTCTTGCGGTTCATCTTTATCCAGTCATCATCTTTACTCCTTCAGGTTTAACCCCCTTTATAAAAATGGGTCATGCAAGTCTTTTAAAAATAGGATGTCTTCCATCCGTGACCTCCAAATTGCATAATTGGAAGGAGTTAACTTGAACATAGAATCTGAAGTGGATGTAGAAGCCTCCATCGTGTTCTGTCTTTTTACAGAAAATTTCAAATGCAAAATCTGACCGTACGGATGTGTCCGGAATACTCCAAATAGTCGAAAACCACTATTGGATCGTCAAAAACGGACTCAGAATGGCTCAGATCGGGCCAAAACAGTTTCCACGGTTCAGATCTGCGGAATCAGGTGCGGCTGCGAAGCACCGGATGATTCCCCGGTCAACGGCTCGGTCAATCGGCGCGGTCAACGGCGCAGGCAGCGCGGTCAACGGCGTGGAGCTCCGGCGCGGCGCGGCTGATCGGCGCGGCGCGGCTCACGGTCAACGGCTTCGGTCAATCGGCTCGTCGGCTTCGGCTTGGCTCCGCTGACGTCAGGCTGACGTCATACACACGCGCACACACTCGTCTTCTTCCTTGGGAGCGCGTGCGGCGCGTGATCCGCGCGTGCTGTGACGCGCCGGTACCGGAACGGCGCGTGTAGGCGCGTGGGGCGAGTGGGATTCACTCGCCAACTTCAGAGGCGCGTGAGAGCGCGTGAAGCTTTCTGGGCCTCTGTTTCTGTTCTGGACTCCTCTCCTCGAGTCCTTCCTCCTGGTATGCTCAAAATCTAATTTCGAGCAATTGATTTCTGGACAGTTTCGAAGAATTTTGTTCCGAAACGCAACCGAAATGGCTCTGATACCACTTGTTAGGCCTATCGGACACCAGAAATCAATACCACACAAGAACACAACAATATTTACGTGGTTCGGCAATTGCCTACGTCCACGGAGAGTAATGTATTATCCGGAGAAACAAGATTACAGAACTTTTTCTCACATACACTCTCACTCTCTCAATTCTCTCTCTGTGTGCTCTATTGCTCACAGCTTGTTGTTATTCTTCTCCTCTCAGCCTCTCCATATATATACACCTATAAATGGTAGTAGGTGAAGCCCAGCCAGCTTGCATTCTTCATTTCGGTGGTGATCCGTCCACCTTTGCGGCACCTTTGCGGCTTGCAGCCGTCTTCCTTGACAAGCTTGGCAATGTTCACATGAGGAGAAGCTTCTTCCTCCTTATGAGCTGGATCCAACAGTTCAAATATGATCAGTCTTGAATTGTTGAAAGTTTGATGAGAGGGTCAGATCTACACAGAAGCTCCAATGGGCTGGAATCTGCTAGTGTGATGTTGCTATTGGGTGTTCATTTCAGTTGATTAATGAGATCTATCAATGAGTGTAAATCTGGACATTTGGGCTGGAATCTGCTAAAGTGCTCAGGGCAGCAGGGGGCTGATGTTGCAATTCTAGTTTGCTGGTGTATTGCATATAAGTTGTGAGATGGGTGGCTGAATGGCTGAATAAAGGCTGCTTGAAGGGATGTGTTTGGTTTGCTGCTGCAATGCTAATCCTGCTTGTTATGCTTAGGCTGATGTGTTCATGGTAGTAAATTCAGGAGTTTTGATCCAGAACAAGGGGTTGAGGTGTTCTTGGTAGTTTTTGTTCTCTTGTTCTTCTGCTGTGTTTCTTTCCCTTTTTTCTCTTTTTTCTTTGAGGTTGGTATCTCTCCAACTGGCGCTTGGAGCTTCTTTTTAGCTCCAAGCTCCTCTTTATTGATGTACTTTTCCATACTCTGTATGTTGTCATCAATAAAGATTTTCTTTGCCGATCAAAAAAAAAAAAAAAAAAAAGCAGAACCTGTAAAATAAAGAAGAAATTGGGTCTCAATAATCTAGACTTGAAGGTGGATCAGGTTTAAGGATTTTAATGACAATCAGTCACTACACGATGTTTTCACTGTACTACAGAACCAAAATGTAAGGCATGTTTCCATCTCAGTCACATCTTTCAGATAAAAAATTATGCACAGCTCAAGAAGAAAATTGAGAGAGAGAGAGACTGACATAAATGGTCTTGTAGCCTGCTCTTGCAAGAGAACTTGAAACTTTTATAGATAGTAAAAAGCGACAAAAAAAAAATATAATCACTCACAGAAATGGCTTGTAACATGTTCCCAGAAGTTAGAACTTAAGGCTGTGTTTGGTGATGTTTTCCAAACACATTTCCATAAACTTTCAGGAGTGTAGTGTTTGTTTTGAGTTTTTAAATTATAATTCTACATTCACTTTTGAAAACTCTTTTCCAAGCGAGAAAATTTGGCTAACCCGGTCGTCCTCCTGGACGTCCCCCGGACATCCGGCCGGTTGACCGGAAGAATGTTCGATTTTTTTTTTTTGGGGCACCTATTATGTTTATATTGTAAACAAAAAATATTTTCGGATTTTTTTAATTGTTATATGAGTTTTGAATAGAATTTTATGTTGTGTGTTTGGTTATGAGTTGTAAGTTTTTGAATAAAATAACTTTTCTAATTTCAAAAACTCAAAACTCCCTCCAAAACTCAATTTAAAACTCTTTTCAAAACTCATAATCAAACAAATTTTTCACACTCAAATCATAATTTTAAAACTCACAAACTCAAAATACTACTATATTCTCAAAGCATATTTAAAAAACTCAATCAAATGCCACCTAAAATTTTATTTTAGATAATTTTTTTTTTGATCGGCAAATAAATCTTTATTGATGCAAACATACAAGATATGAAAAGATACATCAATAAAGAGGAGCTTAGAGCTAACACGAAGCTCCAAGCGCAAGTTGATGAGGAACCAACAAAAAGGAAAGCAAAAAGCATAACAGCATAACAGATATAGCCCATTCAACCCTTACAACCAGCTAACACATTGACATTCAACCCAATCGGCCATCAAACATGCATAACAGCACACAGCCCAATCCAGCATCCAGCATGAACTCCAAACCCAGCAACAACCAATCCAAACACAGCAGCACCAGACCAGTAGAAGACCAGAACAGTTTCAGGCCAATAGAGCAGCAGTAAAATAAATCTTTATTTTAGATAATTAAGTGCAACAGGATAAGAAAAACAAAGAAGTCACACTTAATTGACTACTCTTAAAGAAGCCTCAATTTACTTGGTGCTTGATTTTGATATCAACATAATGATATTAGTACATTTTGTTTTTCATTTACAATTCCACAGATTAACCAAGCATGTATGAGAACAAGACAAGTGAGGCAAGCAAACACTTTCACTCATCTAGAATGCCTTATTTTGACACTAGAACGAAAATTATGACATAAAAACATAGTTTATAGGGTACCAAAATGACCTTGTAGCAGTGGTTTATAGGTTATGTAACCAGTCACTAGCATTAACACATCCAATAAAGGACAGGTCAGTGTGAGAAGTCAGTATTAACACAACATCGTAAAGGAATTTTAACAGTACAATATCTAGGGCTAAGTAAGGAATCCGTGAAATGTTTGGATTGGTTTTTTGAATCCGTGGTTCGGTGTCGGATTGAAGAATTAAAAATCCGTAATCCACGGATTGGTTCCGAATTGAACCCCACAGTTCCAGATTGGAACCGATCCGGACCGTATGCAAATAGTCTATATTTTTATTATACATCATCCCTCATAGTATCTTCTCTTATTCTATATAAAACCTAAACTCAAACCTAAACCCGTATAATATCTTCTTTTATTACTTTTGTTTGTTAGTTTTTAGTTTTAATTTATAATAGTCTAAATTTTTATGGTGAAACCAGTTTTCTTATAGTTGTTTAAATTCTAGAACAGTATGCCGCTATTATAGAAAAAACATGTTGCTATTGTGGAACTAATATAGCGCTATGTTTATGTTTTTATGAAATTAAAGTGTTTATATATATATATATTTTTTTATTTAATTATGTGAATCCGTGGTCCTAAACCGATCCAATCCGTGTTTAAATGGATTGGTTCGAATTGGTTCCATGATTTAAACGGATTGGATTGGTTCCAATTTTTCAAGAACCGTAGATAACGGATTGGTCCTACTTTTACCCCAATCTGGTCCAATCCGGACCATGCTCACCCCTCAATATCCTAAACTTTACTCAACAAGGGAAAAAAAAGATATGAGAGGTCACACTGAGTTTGGATAACTGAATCTGGACTACTAAACCCGCAAATTTGGAATTTGAAGGGGAAAAAACAAGAGGGTGTGTGCTATTGGGTGGATTACTTTGCTCAAATCATCACATGATTATAAATTATGGCTTTCCGCACATTAGGCACATTCAGAATGGTTGACACACAGGACAAATAGAAGACAAGCAGATAGGCAGAAAGAGAGATGACCCCACATTAATAACGGAGATCCCCGAGTTAGGGCTGACAAAACAAGCAGACTGATAGGCTATGATTCTAAAATAAAATCCTTCCTAGTTACTTCGATTCAGGGTCATGTTTTGAAAAAAAGAAAGAAAGACACAAATGCAAATCCGAATGCAACCATATAACAAATTTCTCCTCTCCCTACAAATCAAAATGTGTAGAACAAGATGACACAAATGAGGGTATGTGAGCTGCAAATGATGCATCTGTTACTCAAGGTGTCATTGGCCACAAAGGCATGAAATGAGCATGAGGTATTAAAGCATGTGATATGCTCTTATCACTCTCCAACTCAAGTATTTATTCACTATTCTCATACATGTCTCAAATAATTCACGTAAACAACTATCCACTTACAGTCGGATCCTAATGCAAAAACGATAAAAATAAAAATGTGGGTAAGATCATTTCAACCAGAAAGTAAGATTGTGATGCGGATGATAGCCAAAATCAACCACTTCATATTAATGCTGGTGATCGCATCAACTAAAGCAATGACTTCCTCTTGCATGCCTCCCCAAGTGACATGCAAACTAAACCACTATGCATATGGAACCCAGGGTTCAAAAAAAGGGGTGACAGATATTTCCATGGTTATAAATAATGGCCGTTTGGAAATTTAGTTCTCTGTTACCATTCTGACACTATTTATCGGACAAAAAAGAATTCACAACCACATCTGCTGCTATGGTCACAACCCCATTCCCGATGGCCTAATTGCTAACTGCTATCAAGTTAATTGATGGAAAATGTCACATGGCACCAACCTGACATAAACCCAAGGAAAGGTAGAGAGGTCGATGGTCCTACGGTCCTTGCCTTTAAACAAGAGTTTGGATATCCTCATGAGTAAACATGAGTAAAGGGTGATAGTGGACATAACACATAAGTTATTAAAAGTGATGTATATGTAAAACTCATGAATCAATGAGATGTAGATAGTAGTATGTCATAGCAAGCCTTGTATTAGCCACTAGCATTTTTGTAACTATCTATTTTAGTAGCATTTCTAATTATCCTAGATAATTAAATTCTCTTACTAGATGAAATTCTCCAATTTTTTGGCCTAAAACTAACACAAAATTCAATATCATTTAAAAAACTTGTTTTTAGGTGCCAAAATGTTCATTAGAACCCATTACAAACATTCAAATTGTGATAAATAGGTTAAATGCTTATTAATGAATTCTATTAAGCATTTGCTAGGGCTTAAGAAAAATTCACAAGTTCCATTTCCGATTTTCATTATACATTAGTTGAAACTCTCGATATTGTTACACGATAGCCATTAAGCTTGCCAATACCTCAATTTAAAGACACAGATATTGTACTTATTGCTAATATCTTCACACAATCACAATTTGGTCCTCCATATGAGCTTTGTTATAACTTCACTCAAATCACTGAAGCATTATAAGCAAATGAATTATATTACAACCATGGAGATACATAGTGGGGATGATCACCATAAAGGTACATCATGAAACTAACCATTCCTTAATGTTCACCCATCTATTTGAGATTCTAGGTGAGGTCGAACACGTACAAGCTAACCTCTTTGCACAAATAGGTAGCCATGAAATGTAACCTCATGCTTGAGTTATAATACAATCGCAAAGGTACAGAGTGAAAATAACTATTTCCTAGCGTTCACTAGGTGGGGCACAATGCAAACAAACTAACCTCTTTATTTGCAAAAAGTGGCTACCATGACATTCAATCCCATCTCATGCTTGACAATATAAGCTTTTACAAATACCCAAAGAAATAGTGGAATTTAAGTACTTATACTTTCTCAAAAACAAATAGTTTATACCCAAATTCTGCCCAATCACATTATAAAAGGTACCACACTACGTGAACTTGGAAACACATATTGGATTAAAGGATGCGTCCATACATACACTTCATCTAACCCCAAAATGTTAGGACATGGGACGGGTCTTCAAGGTTGTCCAACATTCTTCTCATGTACTCTAGGATGGAAAGAATTGTCTAACTTATATTAATCCATAAAGCTTCACCAAGGAAGCACGGGTGCGGGTGCGGGTACGCCAATTCGGTAAAACTCAAAAAAGTACGATACGGGTACGGCTGCGGTACACCAATATATATATATATTTTTTTACATATAATTATGGCTAAAGGATCCAACTTACAAATTAAAATTAAATATCAAAACTAAAAAAAATACTACTCATTTTCCTATAATTTAAAACCATTAAGCGTTAAAAATAATATTTGTAAAATCTCTCACTTTGACATGTTATGCACTGTGAATTTGTGATCATAATTTATTTTTAAAATCTTTCTTTTTGCTCATCAATTTGCTATTTTTATAGGGTGAGACCAAAGAAATAATAGGAGACCAAAGAAAGATTTAAAGTTATTTGTCAACAGTAAAGGAAAAAAAATTCTCAATTGGGGCAGGTTGTTAATTGCAATTTGCATAATACATAAAATTGCATCATTCCCAACCACTACTAATCAACTAATACAGTATCAATTTTTAATGTTTTGTGCATAAACTTTAAAAATTTGTTATGATTAAAGATTTTATAAACAAATTCTAGGAGGATCTAAAGTAAAAGCATAATGCATAGTCATACACAAAACTACCATTTATAGGCCTTGTTATTTTTTTTTGGTTCAAATTGCTTTTTAAAAACATCAAAATCATTTGCTGATATGCTAATACAATTCATATAGATAGACAGGATAGCAGAAAAACATCAAAATTACTGATCTGCAAGGGCACAAAAAAAATAAAAATAAATAATAATTGCTGATCTGCAAGGGCAGAAAAAAGGCCCTGGCGTACCCGAAACGTACCAACGGCATACCCATGGCGTACCCACGCCGTACCCGAATGAACCAAACTTACTAGACCCTCTTTTGTCGTACTCGGTACGCGTACCGTCGTACCGGTACGCGTACCTGCACCCGCACCCGGTACTTGTACGACACTATTTTTGGAGCACCCGTGCTTCTTAGAGCTTCACCCTTTCCCAATCAATGTAAAAGTGAGAAACAAAATAAGAAAATATTCTAGAGGAATTCTGTCAACCATAGGTTGCTTTCATCTCTTCATCTAGTCAAGCATGCCTCTTGGATACATATGCAACCTCAGGCATGTCCAACACCTATCTCGCAGCCATAGTCTTTTCTCAAAATGGGAACTTTCAGGTGATGCAAAAAAATGGCCACCTTTGCAAGAGAGAGAGAGAGAGAGAGAGAGAGAGAGAGAGAGAGAGAGAAATGGGGGTTGTAACCAGCAAAACTAGAGCATAATGAACAAAAGAGACGTTAAAAAATGCTGCCAATCAGCATATGCTTAACAAGTTGGAAGTATTATAAGATAACTATAAAACCAATAATAAGATGCCTACTGGAACATTATGGATGTATCTTGAACATAAGCAAGCTGCAATAGTAGATATTGAGATGTATGTTTGGCAAGAAAATATGTTCTTCAGAAGTTTAAGGTACAACCAACTGGAGAGAAATAGAAAACGAAATTCAGTTAAATGGTTACCAATAGGCAGTGAAGACCAGTAGAGACATCAAACAGGAGCGAAATATGTCAAGTTGAAATGGTCTAAGGATGAGAGCATTCAAAAAGAAAAGATGGAGGTAAAGAAAAGAGACACTATTTCTTGAGATTTCAAACAAAGCATAGTCCCAGGTAAAGAAAATTGGTCAAATAGGAATCATGGATGTAACCATTTAGGGAAAAGGCTTCATAGACTTGACTGCTTTTCTTTTTTTCGTCTTTCTTTTTCCATTGTGAAAACATCCTTGGTTTGACTTGAATCCATACCATCTGTTTTCTTGCCATCACAACATTACCACCTAACCAAGGCAATCTTGGTTTGACCTTACTTTACTTTAGTTTGCTTAAGTTGCAACCATCAATACCTTATGGATGCTTTGCGATGGAAGGGTGTGGATTGATCTGCTGTTTCTTTGCTTTGCTATGTTTGTTGGTCTCTCACCAACTAGGAGGTTGGAGCTTAATCTAGCTCCAAGTTCCTCTTTATTAATGTTGTCTATGATGTGTAAACTATATGTGGTTCATCAATAAATTTTTTTTTGCCGATCGAAAAAAAAAAAAAGTTGCAACCATCAATATGTGCGCATGTAAGCTTTTGTGTACAATTTAACTTATTTAAGATATTAAGCTAGCCACACCAATAGAATCATTAATGAATCAAGTTTTCTTTAGATATCTTGTAGACAACAATATGCAACTTAACTTAAATTATAAGGAGTTTGAAAATTCTAGCTGACGAATGGGGCTTAGATAGTGCAGGTTTTCAAGTAAAGTTAAAACTTGAGAGAGTTTCAAAATTCAACTAGTCATTGGAACAAAGTAGCTTCAAAATCAAATAGAGCAATAATATTTTTGCGTTCGCACGGTTGTATCCTTATATTCCCTTTCTCCCCTTCCCTTCCTAATTTCTAATCAAGGCTTATTCTAGTACTAGTTGTATCCATACATATGCTATGTTGAGATAGGATTCACAGAGTCCAGATTATTTCCAACTGTAGTTTAGATTGATCACTCAGTTGCATGCTTATCATCCTTATCTTCTCATGCTTATCATCCTAGTAATAGTGTATAAATATCTCCACAAATATGTAATACGTGTGTGTGAAAATTATTATCATTGAATAAAATAGTTGTTAAATTCATATACTCTGTCTCAAGTTGGTATCAGAGCCAATCTTCTCATGGCATCTGAAATTTCTTCCTCTAATAACACTGCTGCTACTTCATTTAATTCTGTACCACCTTCATCATCTTCATCCCTTACCCATGCTCACCATTTTCTCTCTCTCAAACTCACCTCTAATTTTTTTTAATTATTTATTTTTTATATTGGAAGACCCAACTTCTCCCTTACCTTTGTGGCTAACATCTCTTTCAATACATTGACGGTACTCTTCCTTGCCCACCGTTTACTATTGATGGTACAGTCACAACCAACCCTGCCCACTCTGTTTGGGAACGACAAGATCAACTCATTTTCGGAGGACATTCTTCCCCTCGCTGTTTGTTGCGCTTCCTCTCGCGCACCGTGGCTCACTCTTGAGCAGTCCCTTGCTTTTGCGTCTCATACTCGGCTGCTCCAACTCCGTCTAGGTTTTCAGCAACTCAAGCAAAATGATCGTCCTACCACCGTTTATCTGCAAGAGGCCAAATCTTTTGCCGATGAACTTGCCGTTGCTGGTGCACCTTTTTCATCATCAGAGTTTAATTTATATGTTTTCCAAGGCATTCACTCTGATTTTAAAGACCTCTCATGACCCTCACCGCTTGTTCGACCTTGTTTCTTTTTCCAAATTGTATAATCTTCTCTTAAGTCATGAATTTTTCCACCGTTGGGAAACCACGCCTCCTGCCTTTATTACAGCTCCACAGGCTAATTTCACTCAAACTACTTCCCGAGGCCGTTTTCGTGGTGGTTCAACCCGTGGTGGCCGTGGTCGTAGTCGCAATCGTGATCGTTCTTTTTCTTTTTACGATTCAGGCTCTATCGGGGGTGTTCGTCCTGCGCTTCTTGGCTTAAGCTCGCCCCATGACGGTCTTCTTTCTACACACTCCAATGGCACCAATGTTCACTGTCAACTTTGTACCCACATGGGTCACACTGCCACTCAATGCTATCATCGGTTTGATCGAGCTGTGGCTTCAAGTGCTCATTTGACTCATTTCTGCCCGTCCTCTTCCAGCACTTACGGTGATCCGAGTTTCTCCCCTCCTCTCAGTATAACTGGTTTTCGGACACCGGGGCCACTCACTATGTCACCCCGGATCTTGCCTCTCTTTCTCACATTGAAGCTTATCATAGCCCTTCTTATCTTCGGGTTGGCAACAGTATGGGTATTCATATCTCTTATATTGGTTCATTCTCTATCACCTCACCCTCCACCTCTTTTAAACTTTCCCCTGTTCTTCATGTGTCCACATTTTTGAAAGCTTTATTATTTGTTCATAAATTTACTAAAGATAATAATGTTTTCTTTGAATTTTACCCCTCACATTTTTTGGTTAAGGATCAACTCTCCAAGAAAGTTCTACTCCACGGCAGGAATGATGGTTGTCTTTACCGTTTCTCTCCCTCATCGGTTTCTCCTACCGCACTCTCCTCCGAAGTTGTGTCCTCCACCTATTGGCATGGTTGTCTTGGTCATCCACATCACCGTGCTCTTCGTCAAATTCTCCGGTCTCATAATCTTCCGGTTTCCCACAAGTCCCCTGCTGCGATGTGTCCTGCTTGTCAACTTGGGAAATCCTCGAGGTTCTCCTTACCATCTTCCTCCAGTCATAGTTTAGCTCCTTTAGATCTAGTTTTTAGTGATGTTTGGGGTCTAGCCCCAGTTTTGTCAAGCAATGGTCACAAATTCTTTGTAATATTTCTAGATGATTATTCAAAATTTATTTGGTATTGTTCTATCTCTCACAAATCTGATGTTTTTCAAAATTGTCCAAAATTTCAAGCTTTAGTTGAACGCCAATTCTCATACAAAATTAAACTTATTCAAACCGATTGGGGTGGTGAATATCGCAAACTCCATACATAATTTCAGCACTTGGGCATTATTCACCGTCATTCCTGTCCACATACACATAAGTAGAATGGCCCGGTTGAACGTCGTCACCGTTATATTGTTGAAACCGGTCTCACCTTTCTTGCTCATGCGTCTGTGCCTTATAAATATTGGGACTTTGCGTTTGAAACTGCTATTTACCTCATCAATTGCACGCCGTCTAGGGTCACTGTGTGGACGCGCCCTCGGGCCTCAAATTGCATGCCACAGTTCGGACTCGATTTGTCACAGTTCTAAATCTTGAACCAAAGAGTCCAAATCCGGCAAATCCTTTTAAGAAAACAGATTTTTAGAAAAGAAGTGTCAAACATGGACTGCTTTGCCAGATACAGAGTCACCACCTAAATATTTTTTATTTTGGGAAATTCAGGAAACCCTGACTCGTTTGCTTAAGGCCACGTGTCTGTCATCACCAAAGTTGCCTCGGCTTGGGAACTTGGGTACGATTGGGGAAGGTCAGCTATGAGCACCCCCTCTCGTCCGATCCGAAGATCGGCCTCTACTAACCATGATATCTCGTTTTTGAAAACACATGCGTTCTTATTCGATTATTTAGCTAGAATTACTATGTGATGCGCACAGCAAAACAAGTATAGACTAGATCGCCTAATTTGGAACAAAGCATTGCATATCCGTTTGTTTGGAAATGTTTGAAGTTTGCTACTCGCAAGTAGGCTAAAATACGGATTTCAATGAATTATCCCAATTCAAGTAATCCAACCTTCACCCACAGGTATTCAGGCAGTTTTGTCACATAACCATATAGCCACATGGTAAGCATACTGTCATGTTAACATTCACACTCATGCGAGATGCTAAAGCATAAATACTTACATCGTACTCCTACCAAAACAAAGAACTTGTTAGCAATCATGCATAATCCAAGTCCATGTTAAGTGCCTAATGCATCGCAGGCAAAAATGCAATCTAGAATAGGCTCGGCTAATCCTAGGATGGCATGTGAAATGCAACAGATAACACGTATTCAAGTTAGATTTGAAATACTATGTGGTTAGTATGATGCGCCGAGCCCGGTGCATGCAATACAGATGAATGAATGCACGCATGCATAGCATAAGGTATGCTAATTGAAATATGCCCTAAATCTAACCATTGTAAGCGGTTAAATAAAAGGGAGAAAGAAATGGGGTTGGAAAACATGCACACACGCACCCACACTTATTACACAATTGGCCCTCTCTCGGAGGGACCGAATGAATAATACAAGCCATCTAATTAACTAACTTACAAGCTAATTAATTATTACAGAACCGAATGAATAACTAGCTACAACTAATTATTACACAACTTAATTAATTAACGAATCAATTAACTAATTAATGAATGACAACAAGCAAGTAGGGAAAGCAGTAAACGGTGCTATTCCAGCTCTGTTTGAAGAAGGGAGGCATGCATGCTCACTTCGGTTCCTCGCTTTGTAAGGCCTTCCGGTTGCTCTTTAGAGGCTCTGTTTGCAGGGTGTCTTCCAGTGCTTGTTGCTGGACCTTACCAAAACACTGCAGGGGAAGTCACCAGTGGCCTGCCAGCCATGGAAGGAGCACTGCCGGCCAACAATAGGGCACAGCCGGCCAAGGATAATGCACTGCCGGCCATCGATGGCACACTGCTGGCCACTGGTGTGCTGTGACACCAAACTGCAACAAAGCACAAAATAGAGAAAAGGGAGGGTCTCCCAAAGACATGTACGCACTATGCTACCCCAAATCACCTCAAAACATCAAGGGAGAGGCATAGTCGGATCTACGACCATCAATCACGTATCCCGATGCATAATGGCCAAAGATCCAACTTGTGCAAATCAATATGAAAATGAATGCGCAAATAAAGCAAGTAATGCCTAGAACTCTATCATGAATCATCAAGAGCTTTGGCGACTGAGAATTGAGACACGTTCCATCAATCGGAGTATGAAACGCCCCTCGTTCCTCGTGCTCGGATTAATGCTTAATCCAAACAATGCAACACACAAGCATGGCAAACATGCAATATGAACTACATGGCATACTTACAACTAACCCAAGCATGCAACAAACATATAAGCATGATGTGAGGTGACGACCTTGGACAACATGACAAAATGCAATATGAACATGTGAACATGCAAGGCATGTGAAGCTAAACAAGTATGTGACAACATACGAAATGAAACAAGCATGCGACAGCATGGTAGGATGGGCTTACACCAAAGATGGACAGCTCTCAACTAGGTCCAAATCAGTAGCCAAAGCGATAAATTAAGCCACATAACACACTCAAGCATGCAAAATGCGAAAGGTTCATCAAAGGGGCCTAAAAGGGTAACTCTCAAAAGTGCCTAAGAATTGACAAATGTGCAAGTGTAACAACCCTATATGCACTGAAATGAGATGATAAACGATGCCAAATCATTTAAACAACACAAGTAAAGCATGCATGAATCACCGAAACACGAAGCTTGTAAGGCCAATTACACTACAGCTATACAAAGCATGAAGGATATGGCAAGGGCAACCCAACACAGTCCTAGTACATGTTGATATGAGACTAAAACATGCATGGAAGTAAGCCAAAGCAAGCTAGCATACAATGCTAAAACATAGGACATGCAAGGCTATAAAAGAGGCAATGCACTATACCTATTAGAACCAGTCATGGCATGACTTGGACAACCAAAAACAGAGTTACATCATGGTATATTAGGACCCAAAATGTACTGAAATGGTGAGCCAAAGACTTAGGCTAAGTGGCATGCACAAAAGTCCATTCTTGAGGCATAAAGCACAAGCTATACAAAGCATTCAAGGCATGTCAAATGCAAGTGAACAATAACATTTCATGGACTGAAATAGCATGTGGAATGAGGGCAAAGCATGCAAACATCACATGTATGGCATTGTGGGGTCCTCAAAACCCAAGACTAGCCTAAGCATTTACACTATAGCTATACAAAGCATGAGTGATATGGCCATGGCAACCCAAAACAGTCCTAGAACACTTCAAAATAAGCATAAAATCAAGTTTGAGCAAAGCCAAAATATGCTAGTATGATGAGTCTAAACATCATGCACAAAGGGCAAGTAAACAAGATTTGTTCTACACCTATATGGAGCATGCAAATGATGATCAAACCAACTATGGATAGGGTCATACCATGCCAAATGATGACCAAATACATGCTGAAATGTAAACCAAACAAGATAAAATGACATGGCATGGCATGGCATGGAGCATATAAAGCTAGTTTAGGGGATTTACATTACAAGTGCATCATGCAAGCATGGAGTGACAAAACCAACCCAAAACAGATTCATGGCATGGTAAAACATCACCAAAAATGGACTGAAATGGACTCAACAAAGACTATGCACACATGCTACTTTGATGAGCTATAAATGGAGTTACACCACACATGCTAGATGCAAGCAAGACATGACCAAACCAGCCTTGGACAGGGCCAAGGCAGGTCCTAAAAGTCACAAAAAGGGCCTGGACCATGCCTCAAAAATGCATAGAGGGATGGTCCTTTAGAAGGCCAAAAATGCAAGTAAAGAGAAACACAAAGAGAGGGGACTACCCCCTCTGATTTAGGACCTCAAAACCACACCTTTACCATTGAAAATCCACTGGATTTCAGTGGTAGGAAGGCCAAACCAAGGCTAGCTCGGAGGCCTCAAGATATGGCTTAAAACAAAGCCAAACAAAGCATGTAAGGGGGCTACACACCCCAAACAGCAAAATGACCTTAACCAAACTTAAAAAGAACTTAAAAAAAAGACTTTTTTCAGTTATAAGAAAAGCCTAAATCAATATGAAAAGAGGGCTAAAGCAAGGTGCAAGAAAATGCAAAAAAGGGGAAAATGCTCACCCTTGAAGACCCTCTTCGAAACCAGCAATTTCAGGGGGTGGAAGCTTGCTTTCAGACCTCAAGAAGACCTACCAAGAAGCTTGGTTCAATGGTGGTGGTGTATCTCTATGTGTTGTAGTGTAAAAATGCAAGAAAATCCAACTTCAAAGCATTAAACACAAGCAATATAGAGAGAAAGGGAGTTTTTGCTCTTCAAAAACTCAGACCCCCTGTCAAAGAGGATGGCATCCTCCTTATATAGAAGGATGAAAAGGCAAAGCTTCTTCAAGAAGCTTTACAAGGGCTTCATCCCTCCATACACGTGTATGGAGGGGAGCAAATGAAAATCCAGCTGGCTCAAAAGATCTGGAGGAAAACCAGCTGAGATAGGGGGGTGCTGGCCATCAGCAATGGCCGGCAGTGGCTCACTGATGGCCGGCATGGCATCATCAATGGCCGGAAGGGAGAAAGCCATGGCCGGCAGTGCCATGCCATGGCCGGCAGTGCACCACAGGGTCCACTCTGACAGGACCTAGTCAAGGTCCAAAAAAGGCAGAAAGAATACAGGGTCCGGGAAGCTCGAACTGGTGACGTTCCGCCGCGACAGTCGAGTACTCAGCGAGCAATCGAACTAGTTGTTGGGTGTATCTGCAAGCACAACCAAGTCTCGAGGACGGTCAAAAATGGGGTGTCTACACACTAACAACATTTCTCCTCTTCAATGTCTTTTCTCAAAATCCCCTGACTACAAATTTTTAAAGATTTTTGGGTGTCTTTGTTTTCTTTTTCTTCGTCCCTACAACAAACATAAAATGTCTTTTCGGTCCACTCCATGTGTTTTTCTTGGGTATAGTCCATCTCACCTTGGCTATTGATGTCTCGATCCCGTCACCACCCGTATTTATATTGCTCGCCATGTCCAATTCGATGAATCGACCTTTCCATTTTCAGCCCCATGTCCCTCTTTTTCTATTCCCATTCCCTCTTCCTCGGGTCCTTGTATTGCGTCACCGATACATGTTGAGTCTTCTTCCATTCCTTCCCTTGTGTTCACTCCTTCACTTTAGTCCCCATCCATAGCTGCTTTCTCGTTCCCTGCTGTCTTATGGCCTATTGCTTCCATGTTGCACACTACTGAGCTACGGCCCACTGCTGCCACTGCTCAACATCAACCTGTTAATGCTCTGTCTCCGCCTCCTGTTCCTCATTTACCCACTGCCTTAACACTACCGTCTTCCCCACCATCCCCTCCCTCCTCCTCCGTTACTCCTACCGATTTACCTCGCACCTCGGCTTCCTTTTATCATAATTCTCATGGTCTTAATTTCATGGTGGACCTCACTTCCCTTTCCCCTCCTTCCCCTGCTCCTTTGCAAACTCACCCGATGGTTCATTGCCATATGTCTTCTAAACCCACCGCCTTGCTAGCCACCTCTTCTGTTTCGGATGAATTCCTTGAACCCACCTGTTTCACTTTCGCAAATAAATCACCCATTTGGTATTAAGACATGACAACGGAAATTACTGCTCTCATTCGAAATAGCACTTGGAGTTTGCAACCCTCTACTCCCGGTATGAATATTGTGGGTTGTAAATGGGTGTTTCAGATCAAACGTCGGGCCGATGGTACTATTGAGCATCACAAAGCGTGCTTGGTTGCAAAGGGGTTTCATCAACAAGAGGGTCTTGATTATTTTGAAACTTTCAGTCCGGTGGTTAAACCCACCACCATCCGCACTGTCTCATCTCTTACTACTTCCTATGGTTGGTCGGTCTGTCAACTTGATGTTCACAATGCCTTTCTACATGGTGTTCTTTAAGATGAGGTGTTCATACATCAACCACCTGGGTTTGTTGATGACAATCATCCATTATTACTCTCTCAAAGAAAATATATTTTGGATTTATTAACCAAATCTGGTATGCACCAATCCAAGCCTGTTCAAACGCCCATCTCCAGCACCTCCAAGCTCACTTCTACTCACGGCCATCCCTTGGTTGATCCTACACGATATCGCATGGTGGTTGGGTCTCTTCAATACCCCACCGTGACGAGGCCGGATATCTCCTTTGCTGTCAACAAGGTTTGTCAATTTATGCATTCACCGACAGAAGACCATTGGCAAGCCATGAAGCGGATCCTTCGTTATCTCCAACATACCTGCGATTTAGGCCTTCTCAAACATACCTTCGATTTACAAAATTGTCAATTTTATTTTTTTATTAATAAAAAATAGTATTTATTATTGATAATAAAACATTACAAGAGAAAGAGTGAGCAAAAAAAAAAACCAATTAGCAATCTACCCCACAAGAGAAAAAGTAGTTGGCGATGCTATAATTTAGAAATAAATTTTTGGCAAATCATTTAAAATAAATTTTAAAGAGGTCTTGTAAACTTTTAATTTCACCAAAATTTATAAAAATCTGTGGGTGCTGATTTCTGACCACACTGCTAAATAGGAACTTAGCTGGAGAGCACAGGCAGAATAGAGTACGCCCGAACAACCTGTCATAGAAAGATAAGAATCCGGCGGTGGTTCGTTTACCCGGGGGCACTCCGATGATCAAGTCAATACTTAGTTTATCTCTCAAAGATAGCAAATAGTGCTGAACTCACAAGCCAGAATACAAAAAGCGTACCTTAGACCCACGATGGTGCCTTACTTTTATAGCCAGTACTAACCTGATCCTTATAGAAGCCTAGCTTCAATGGACTCTGGCTCAATGCTCATCTTGGACTCCTAGCCAGATTGAGATAAACTCCCTAAGAGCCTTATCTTTATCCAGACTGAGGTCCTCCCCCATTCTAGGACTCTTGTCCCTTATCCGTTCATCTCGGATTTTGGTATCTCCGCAGATAACCCCGGCCTAGCCGAGATCACCTCGGAGCCATGACCAAGACACGTGGCACCTCAGCTGACACTGTGGTGTCAGCTTGGCCACATGTTGTCATTCTCAAAATATGCCCCCACAACTACCTCCTAGGTTTTATTACCTCGACATTCTGAGGTGATGGAGCCAATATCGTTTGTCCATATAGCACACCGGCTAGGACTTACTCCATCCTTCATGACCGAGATCATCACACGTCGGCTTCACATGACCAAGACCCAAGAACCAAGCTTCTTCAAGTTCCTTAACCGAGATCGTCCCTCTAGCCGAGGTTCTCGTTCCATTAAATCAAGAACTCCAAGAGTTCTATCTGCGCATGAGCTGTCATGTACGGTTTCTCAACTTTTTTTTTTATGGAATGATACAACTAAAATTATTAAAATAAATAATTAGAATTATTATTTAAATTTTAAATTAGTACTTCTTTTTCTCCAATTTGACAATTATTTTAGATATTTTATATATTATAAAAAGTATAAATAATTTTATTTAAAAAAATATTTTAAAACTAATATGTTTGGTCTATGCATCGCACGGTTTAACAATTAGTTGTTGTACTAAAATTGGATATTAGTGGTAAATTATTATTTTTTGGATCAAAATTTTCGTCTAAAAAAATAATATTTTTGGCATGAAATTGTTTTATCTCATGTCTTTATTAGCAACATTTGCAAAATTTCATCATTAAAGGTTTATTTTTAGATTTTTTTTCCGACAGACTTTTAGGTTTTGTTTGGCAAGTGGTGATTTTAGTCAAAAAGTCAAAAAAATCATTAAAAAAAATAAAAAACCTATACAAAAAAGTCAAAGATTCTATTTTTTCTTTACTTTTTGCGCATCTTTTCGTAAAAATCTAAAAAATCAACCCAAACATACTAATTTTTTTACATCATATTTTAGCCAAAAAATCAAAAAATTACTAAAAAAGCCTATTCTCAAGCGAGGCCTTAGTGACAACTCTCATAATGTCAGAAATTGAAATTAGTTTCTTAATATTTTTTACAACAAAATTTTCACTTTTGGAGACAAAAGAGTTTGGTATCTAAATGATAGGTAATTTTATTCAACAATTTTTAAAATATCATGTCACATTATTTAAATAGCGCTCTAAACCAATCAAGTGATAGAGATTTTTATACGACATACTGACTCACCTAAAAGATGACTCATTTGCAGCAAGTATCACATTTTTTTTTATCAGCAAAAAAAACTCTTTATTGATGATAACATAACAAAAATACATCATGGTATACATCAACAAAGAGGGGAGGCAAGAGCAAAAAGCATCATTTCAAACCTTCCTAATCCCAACTAGGTTGGCACCAAGGAGAATGCACAATCATCTGCTAGCTCAAGCCAACAGGTTGATGAGAAACCAACCAAAGAGGGAACTAGCAAAACAAGATAGCACGCCATAACAGATCTCAGCAAAACAGAACAGAACTCCATCTCAGACTCCAACATAGCAGTAGAAAACTACACAATCTCAACAAAAATAGAACAAAACTCTATCACATCACACCTCCGCTGCTTCACTCACAAAGCAAACTAGTGCAAAAAACAGTTCCAAGTCATTAAGACTCCAATATAGCAGCAACATGAACTGATCACAGATATGCACAGCAGATGATCACAAAAACACAAACATATACACTCCAAAAGCATCAACCAGAGGACTAAGAATTAAGAAGTGCATCTTTATGCAACCAAAGGATAACCAGTATCTGATCAGCAACAGACCAACAGCAGATTTAACATCAGCAGCACTAAGCAACAGAAGAGTAGCACCAGCAAAATGAACCTTAGCTAAGCAGAACATTATCACCAACAACAGTGGCAGCAGTAAAATAGAACTCATTAGTAGAATAATTAGAACAACATCAGCACTACCAGCTAACCATCAAATACACAGCCTGATCTGATTCAGATTGGAGACAAAATCATGGATGAAATATGAATTACCATAAAAGTGGTTTTTTAACCAAATTGCGATTCTAACCTTAATAAGCTCAATGATCTCCAAGAAGTTGAGCTGGGCACTGTTGAAAACACAATTATTCCTGAGCTTCCAAATTGACCAAACAACAACAAGTGGGATAATTTTCCATATCTGTAATTCTTTCTTCTTAATTTTTGTGCCAAGCCACCAATCAAACCAATCCACAACAGAGCCATGGAAAACCCAAAAAAGACCCCACCAGTCAATGATAGTAGACCAAATTTTCCAGCTAAAGAGGCAAAAAAGCAAAACATGATCAATGGTCTCCAAGTCAAATTTGCAAAAGATACACTGAGTGACATCATTCCCTCTGAGAACTCCAATATGATAAAGGAACACATATGTTTTTACTCGACCTTTCCAAACTAGCCAAGAGAAGAATTGGACTTTTGCTGGTGAGATGTTGTTCTAAATGAATTTGGGCATAAACAAATCAAGACCTCTGTTGGACTGCCACTAGCAGAACAAATCTTTTGCTTTGAAGACACCTTGAGATGAAGCTTTTCGTCTCATTCTATCCTTCATTCCATGCCCTAATGATGGCCCATCTCCCAGTAAAACTTGCATATTATGAACTGATTCATTTTCCCAAGCTAACAGAGGTCTCCTAAAACTGAGATTCCAGTTAGAAGAGCTAGATTTCCTAACAATGAAGTCTAACAGAGATCCATCCTTATTAGAAGAAAAACTAAAAAGTCTTGGAAATTTAGACTGAAGGCAGTCAGTCCTGACCCAAATAACCTTCCAGAAAGATATGCTGGCCCCATTACCAATAACTAATTTTGAATTAGTTAGAAAGAAATTGAATAAAGTATGATTTTCTGAAGCAAGGCCCATAATGTCCTTCCAAATCCATGAGCAAATAGTACTAGTGCCTTGAGAATGGAACCAACTACCTGTGCTGGTACTACACTTGTTGTAGATTAATCTTCTCCAGAGAGCTTGCTTTTCATTACAGAACCTTCACCACCATTTAGTAAGAAGGCAAACATTGACTTGACCTAAACTTTTTACACCTAAACCTCTTTGCTTTTTTGTCAGTGAAACATCCTTCAAACTAATCAGGTGTACCTTTCTTTTGACATCTGAATTACCCCACAGGAAAGAAGCTTGAATTTTATACACCTCTTTGATTTCATATTTTGGCATTTTAAACAAGGAGAGGTAGAAAATTGAAAGGCTAGATAATGTGGATTTGATGAAGGTGAGTCTATCGGCAAATGATAGAAATCTCTTCTTCTATCTTGAGAGTTTGCTCTTAAATTTGTCCAAAATTGGTTTCCAAGTGGCTTTCCTTCTAGGACTGGCAGCAAGAGGAAGCCCAAGATACTTTAAAGGTAGCTTCTGATTAAGGAAGTTCAATGTGGACGAAAAAATATTGATTAAAGTCTCAAAGACACCAACACTACAAACTGTACTCTTGTGGAAATTTATTTTTAGCCCTGACATAAGTTTGAAGCACTGAAGTATTCAATTCAAGGTTGTGATCTCTAGTAAATCAACTTCACAAAAGAGAATAGTGTCATCAGCAAATTGGAGGTGAGTAAAGTACAAGCTAGTGGGACCAACAACAGCCTCTTTAATTAAGCCCAAGCCCTTTCTCTGGTTAGAAGCAGATTCAACCCTTCTACAACACTGTTAAAAAGAAAGGGTGAGAGTGGATCACCCTATCTAATCCCTCTTTCTGGTCGAAATTCATCTGTGGGTGAGCCATTGACAAGAATGGAAATGCTAACAGTTGTTAGATAGGATTTCATCCAAAACAACAATTTTGAACCAAAACCAAACTTGATAAAGAAATCAAAAAAGGAACTCCCAAGTTACAGTATCAAAGGCTTTTTCAAAATCAAGCTTTATGATCACCCCTTGGATATTGGATTTTTTTCCACCAATCTACAATCTCATTAGAAATGAGCACTTTATCCAAAATACTCCTGCCCCCTAGGAAGGCAAACTGTGCTTCACTTACTATGCTAGGTAAAACAAGCTTCAATCTATGAGAGAGAGCCTTGGAAAGAATCTTATGGACAAAGCTAATCAGGCTAATGGGTCTGAAATTAGATAGAGACAAGAGGTTTTCCTTTTTTGGGATGAGACTGATAAAAGAGCAATTGAGGCCCCCAGCTAAAATTCTATTCTCATGAAATTCCAACATAAACTTCAGAATGTCATGCTTCATAACTTTCCAACACTTTTGGAAACAAAATATGTTGAAGCCATCAGGGCTTGGGGCTTTATTCACATCACAGTCTTTAATGGCAGCCCAAACTTCATCTGCAGTGAATACACTTTCCAGCATGGTAGATTCATTGCTAAGGGTGTTAATAGACTTAAATTGCCCCCCCTAGTTTAGGCCTAATTTTCTAGCGCTCTGCATATAGATTTTTGAAATGGTTCATTACTGCTTTTTTACTTCTCCAAGTTGCACTACTGAAACCCCATTAACATCAATTGAGTCAAGTGAGTTTCTATTTTGTCTACTTGTGGCAGTGATATAGAAGAAACTGGTTTTCTTGTCACCCTTCAGTACCCAACTGAGCCTAGATTTCTGGAGCCAGAGCCTTTCCTCCAATATTCTCAATTTCCATACTTCCCCAAATAACTCTTTCTTTGATTAGATTCATCAACATGGAGTGGTCTTTCCTCAGCGATCAGATCCCA
Organism: Camellia japonica; assembly: GCA_030407325.1. Lineage (NCBI taxonomy): Eukaryota > Viridiplantae > Streptophyta > Magnoliopsida > Ericales > Theaceae > Camellia > Camellia japonica. The sequence continues at coordinate 29,882,711 of JAPPVO010000059.1, forward strand.
TGAGTGAAGTTCAGCTTCCTTCTCTTTAAGTTTTTCATTGATGTTACCAAATACTTTCTTGTGCTAAACTTTCAGGCAAAGTTTTAAGGATTGTAATTTGTTTTTTAAAATAAATCCTGCCCGGTTCTCCAAACTAGGATTTTTCCAATTTTGCTTGATTGTCTGCAAGAAGCTAGGATGCTTGGTCCAAGCATTGATGAACCTAAAGGGTCGAGGTCCTCAATCTCTATCATCTTCCATCAGTATATTAGGACAATGATCAGACAAGGTTCTGGGTAAGCCCCAAAGTTTGAATTTAAATAATTCAAGCCATTCAGGGTTAAGAATAAATCTATTAATTCTGCTCCACCTAAATCCGTCTTGAGAACTGCCCCAAGTGTATTTTCTGCCCAGCACTGGTAAATCCACCCCTTGACTGTTTTCAATAAAATCTCCAAAATTCTTCATTCCAACATCCCTCCTAACACAACCCTTTATTTCCCTAATAAGTCTTACTTTATTGAAGTCTCCCCCAATGCACCATGGATGGATAAAAGAGCTTTTAATATTAATTAAGGTTTCCCATAGCTGCCTCCTTTTTAGCATATCGTTGGGAGCATAGACATTAACAATATTACAAATGAAGTTTGAAGAAGTGGTACCTGAAAGTAAGATGAAATTCTTACTATAGCAACAAGCTTTCCTAGGGTATTTCTTCACTGAATGATGATTACCCCTGATCTCCTTTGCTTTACTGACTTCAGCCTCCAGCTTTGAGTGTCTACATTTAACCTCCACTGACTGTAATAAAGGAGTATGGACATGTGAACTTTGCAACCCAGATTTGACGGCTTCAATTGATCTTACTAGGCCCACTTTGTTATGGACATGTGAACTTTGCAACCCAGAGTTGATGGGTTCAATTGATCTTACTAGGCCCACTTCATTAAGACCATGAATGGGTTGAGTTTTGGAGTGATTTAATTATCCAGCTGAACTGGGCCTAAAAACACTTCTAAGTTTACATTGGGTTGGGTTGAGAGGAAGGTGGCCCACTCAAGCTTTTCAAAAAACCTGAAGTAGCCACATGGCCATCGACTCTTTGATTTCTGCCATTATCATTGAGACTGTTGCAATCTGACAACAGTGCCTCCTTCCTCATGCATGCGCCTCTATTAGTGATCATTCCCAAGCCACTAACCGTCTCATGTATTACAGAGATAGCCAGAAGGCTATCCTTATCTGCCATATCAGCTTCTTTCTTCTGAGAAGATGTACACTTGTCAACACCCAGACTCTTCACCCTCTCCAAGTCATCACCAATTACCACATCATCATCATCTTCTCTAAGTGGCACTCCATTATCAACACAATGTTCAGTGCCGCTGTTTATACTAACAGAATTGTCGTTCCTCAAAGGACTAGTAGAGTTGCTTGGCTTTTGCATGACAACTGTTTGTTCTTCACAAACTCTGATTTGGTAAAATTTGCCTTTGCAGTCCAAGGTTATCACCTGATTGATGCAGTCCAAAACTTTGGTTGCTATTCGAATTTTTCCACAGCAAAGAGATGACATGTCAAGAGTAGCTCTATCAATCTCAATAACATCACCCCATAACATGCCTATATTTTTAAAGTTGGCAGAGTTCCAAAGATGAAATGGTACTCCATAGCAGCTAAGCCATACCTTCCTTTCATGCTCAATGATTATGTCTTTGGTCCATTGTATGATGGACTCACACCAGTCATGAACTGTAACGACCCCAAAATCCGTATCCGAAATTACTTTTATGTCCTTGTGGGTTAATGCATTTTAATTTAATGATATATGTTCAAATTGATGAATTATCTATTGAGTCACGACTTTAAAATTGAAATTACCGACCTTTACGGGTTCAGAAATCAAAATTGGGTACTTGGGTATGTTAATGGGAATTTTTAGAACTATTTGGGAAAATTAATTGGAAATCTAATTTGTCTAATTCGTTAATGCACGTTTGGGTGGTTAACTTGGTACTGAAAAATTGAAGGCCTTAGAGGCTTCAAAAATCAGAACAAAGGACATATTTGTGAGCAACACAATTTTTAGAGTCACCTGGGAAGCTTAATTGAAATTTGATTTCGTGCGATTCGTAAGGCCGCGTTTGGCTCTTCCTATTGTGTTAAGCCTATGTGTGTGTAGATTTACATATATAGATATGCCTTTGAGTTGTGGAACTCATCTCTTGGAACCTAAAAATATCTAAAGAAGAGAGAGAGAGAGGAAACCATGAAAGGGAGAGAGAGAAGAGAGACAAAGCTTCTCAACATCCATGGTAGCTTTGAAGATGATTGAACGAAATTGAAGAAAGAGAAAGAAAATCACCCATGAAAACTTGGGGGAAATTGAAGAGAGCTAAGAGATAGACAAAGATTGAGCTAGGTATGATAATCTATCTTGAAACCTTGTGTTTAAAGTATCAATTTGGGGAAATCATAAAGATCTTGGAAGATTTAAACCCATTTGGGGTTAAGGTGTTATGTATGTATTTGCTTGAGCTAATTTGAGGAATTAGAGATTGAGTTCTATAATTTTGTTTATGAGTGGAGCTCAAGCTCATGGATATCATGAAATGAACTTTACATTATGCAAGAATCAAGTGAATTTGTGGGTTTGCGGGGTGTGTTTTAAGAACCTTGAAGATCATGAAAGATTAAGCATTAATCTTGAACTTTGAGGCAAAGATTGATTTGTTTGAGATGAAATTACACTTGATTGATGTTAGTTTATCATGTATAGGGAAATTTTACATGTTTTTGAGTGATTTATGTTAGAAACCAAGTTTAAAAATGGAAAGACCAAGTGTTGGAGCAAAAACCATTTTCGGACTGCAAAAATTGCCCAGAGCTGCACGTGTAGCAAGTCTTCCCGCACGTGCGGCAGTCCATGCCCGAAACCAAGTTTGATTCTGCTAAAAAGGCACGTAGTCCCGCACGTGCGGCCCTATTTCCCGCACGCGCGGGGACAGTTTTGTCCAGCCAACTTTGAACAAGCATATCTTTTGCATCCGGACTCCGTTTTGAGTGATTCTGGAGCCTAAAATCAAGCCCCGGAAGTCTAGTTTCCAATGGTGATGATCTCACTCCCAAATTCTAAGTACAGAAATAGTTATGCCCAAATTAGTGACGACTGTTCACTTTCTGTTTGCCGGTTTGTATCGTTTCTTCGCTTAAACCATTTTCCATCGATTCCTTATATTTTCTGAACCATGGCTAATTGATTAAATGATGAAAGAGAATAAGTAAAGGATCGATTATAATCTCATATTATGTATTGTGCACTATGCTTGTAGGTCAAGACGAGGACATTGTCCCATTACTACCGGGAGCCGATCACTGTGAGTAATAGTAGTGTAACGATATGTTTCACTTACTTCCTGTGATTATGATTTATGTATTGTTATTTGTGAATGGCCTATTCCATTGATATTGTGCTTTGATTAAATTAATGGATATGATTGAATAATGGCATTGGTATGGACCTAAGGTCATTCTGTCCCTAGTAATAGACGTAGGCCCGAGGGCGTTATGATGTGAATTGTTCTATCCCTATTAATGTAGTGATACATTTTCCTTCTGTTAATAGTTATTATTAATGTTCTGTTATTCGCAAGACAACTATGTCTACTTGTAATAAACCATGGGAAAATCTATGTGCACTATTGAGTAATGGTATTCTTATGAATCTGGGATTAGTCTGTTTTGCTAATATTGGGCCTGAGGCCACTCTGTATAATCTGTTGGGCCTGAGGCCGCTCTGCATAATCTGTTGGGCCTGAGGCCGCTCTACATAATATGTTGGGCCTAAGGCCGTTTTGTATTCTGCATAGGCCTAAGGCCGGTCTGTATTACATATGGGCTTGAAGCCAATCTGTATTACATGTGAGCCTGAGACCGTATTGGAATATAGTTATGGATAAGACCTGTGTATAGTCTGGTATCTGTCTATTTATTTTATCCAAGGTTTTGCTTATTCAATTAACATTCTGCATAGGCCTAAGGCCGGTCTGTATTACATATGGGCTTGAAGCCAATCTGTATTACATGTGAGCCTGAGACCGTATTGGAATATAGTTATCACTACAACAAATTTGGGATTTAAAGACGAAACAAATTTGTCTCAAAATGTATATATTTCGTCACCCAAACTAATTACGACGAAAATTTTTCGTCGCCCGTTTTGTCGCCAAAGCCTCGTCGCTAAAGGGTCTTAGAGACGAAAAACAATTTCGTCATTGAAAATGATAAATTTGTGACAAATTTTTTTGTCTCCAATACGCTTTGTTGGGAACATACTTGTAAGTAATTAGCGACAAAATATTTTGTCATTAAAGGAAAAAATTAGAGACAAAAGTATTTTGTCATAAATATAAGAAATAGAAACGAAATAATTTTGTCACGTTTAATATAAACGAAGACGAAAATTTTTTGTCAAAGAAAACTACCAATAGAGACAAACAAATTCATCATTAAAAATAATAAATTTGTGACGAATTTTTTTGTCTCTAATACACTCTGTTGGAAACCTACTTGTAAGTAATTAGCGACAAAATATTTTGTCATTAAAGGAAAAAAATTAGAGACAAAAGTATTTTGTCATAAATATAAGAAATAGAGACGAAATAATTTTGTCACGTTTAATATAACGAAGACAAAAAATTTATTAAAGAAGCTACCAATAGAGACAAAAACAAATTCGTCATTAAAAATAATAAATTTGTGACGAATTTTTTTGTCTTCAATACACTCTGTTAGGAACAGACTTGTAAGTAATTAGTGACAAAATATTTTGTCATTAAAGGAGAAATTAGAAACAATTATTTTGTCATAAATATAAGAAATGGAAACAATAATTGTCACGTTTAATGTAAACGAAGACGAAATTTTTTTGTCAAAGAAACTACCAATAGAGACAAACAAATTCATTATTAAAAATGATGAAATAATGTCAAAAAAAAATCGTCACACATTGAGGGTAATAGTGACAAAATGTGACTATTTTTTGTCATGACAAATTCATTTAGCGACGAAATAAAGAATTCATGACAAAATTAATCATCCACCTAAGCCAAATAAGAGACAAAAAAAACCTTCTTTGGGGATGGAAAATTTTGTCAGTAATTCCGTCATATTTTTTTTCCATATTATATACCTATTTTATCAAAATCTAAATTTTAGTTCAACAAATATAACCCTGTTCATGTTGAAACCTGTTGAATATAACAATTCAATCACAACTTAACCTAACCTGTTATCAACACATTACGAATTAACAAATGAAAATATCCATTCATCATCACAAATAATTTCATCCTAATACAATAAAATAGTGAAATATCCACAAAATATCCAAAAGTTATAACTTGTTCAATTCTACCAAAAATCCAACAATAACTAGTGCAACTCCACAAAGTATATGTATCCTTATCAAACAAAAATGAACATTCAAGCAAATTACATCATTGTTGCACGTCAAAATGCCACCCCAATCCAATCTGCAAAAAATAAATTAAAAGCATTAGTAATTATTAATTATACAAAAGATTAAAAACATTAATAACTCATCAATTTACAATTAGATCAATTATACAATTTACCCCTCTAACAGACTTTTTTCTTGAGATTATGAGAATAAAAAATTAATTTTAAGGCTAATTCACAAATGGTGCATCCCATTAATGTGCCGTAAGTTCATACAACTTATATTGGTCCATTTAATTCTTAAAGTGCAAGGATACGTACCAATTTTTCTACTCTAACAGGGATTGACCTAGAACCACACCTGTGTTTTGTATACATCATTTCTCTGTTCGCGATGTTACCCTTGATTGCTCCTATAAGAAAGAATGACCAATATAATAATGAAATGTATCATTAGTAAGACAAATATGTTGGCTTTTGATTGTTCCTATAAGGAAGAATGAACCAATATAACAATGAAATGTATCACTAGTAAAACAAATTTAAAGCTTGATAATAAAGAATTGCATTGTTCATATCTATCCTTCACTATAACAAATTTCTGTTGGTTCCTATACAAATCTGTGGTTGTGTGATAATTCAGCCTTTAACCCGATTCGAGTCCCGACTTCTCCCATAAGTCTCTCGTGCCTAGGCGGTTGTGTGTGCCAAGTTTCATGCTACTCGTCGTTTAGTGATTTTGGGGCGTCAACCCCTCAAATTCTAAGTTTTTTAAGGAACTAGTTTGCCTAGCGTGAAATCCGACTCTAACTCCAAACTGGGAACCCGATTTGAATCCCGTCTTCTCCCACAAGTCTCTCTTGCCTAGATGGTATTGTGTGCCAAGTTTCGTGCAACTCCAACGCCGTTTGGTGATTTTTGAGCTTAACAACTCGAATTCGAAGTTCTAGGGATGATTGATAAACTCTCCCTCTCAATCCACACTTGTTAAGCCATATTTTCGCCTAGGTAGCAAGCTTCATTTGAGGAAGAAACATGTAGGGCCATTTCAGAACCTTATCCAACAACAAATTATTCTTCGGTTTTCTATACAACTTCTAAAACAGTTTTTCCAAATATTAGAAGTGAAAACTGTTACCTGTTATTGCATGCATTCAATTTAGCATAATGTGAATCAAAAGCACTGAAGTGAACAATTATAATGACTTTTTTACTATAACCCAACTTCGCAAACGAATTCGATTCATTTTTTATTTCTTTTCTCTTGATTCTCAATTAAATCATGTCATTTATTATCAGTACATCTCATGAGTCTTCATTTATTTCTTTTACCACCCAAATCAAATCACTCCTTACAAATGCATACCATTAAAATTCCTAGCGAGAAATTATCAAGTGGGTCGACACCATCATGGCCATATGCCTATCCAATTACACGAGTGTCCAAGTGTTTACTTTGTTCCAATTTTTTTTCCTAAAAAATGGTGACATGCCCTCCTACTGTTGGGTCTACACATGATCACACACTGTTTTGGAAACATCAGATAACTTCTCCTAAATTGGATATTTTTTTCTCCTTTAAAAAAAAATAAAATAACAAAGGCATGAGAAAAATGGGCCTGTGAAAATAAGTGCTACTATGGACGCACCTGATTTTTTCAGCAAGATATCCTCCCTTCTTTTCTTGCTACATAAACCCAACAAAATGTCACAGTTTCCATATTTCCGATATTGAGAAAGAACAACAGAGACATCCAACATAAACGGGCCAGCAAAAATCATGGGTACGATGGACGCACCTGATTTTTCTCTGTAGACATCCTCCTCCCTTTTCTCGCTATAACGACCCAGATTAAGAGCAATAACACCAGTGCCAGCTAGGCAATTAAGAAAGCATGAGCCTACATAAACCCAACAAAATGTCAGTTCCCACATTTCAGACATTCAGAAAGAACAGAGAGATCAACAGAAACAGGTCCACAAAAATCACGGGTATGATGGACGCACCTGATTTTCTTCAGTAGATATCCTCCATTTTCTTGTGATAGCCACCCAGATTAGGAGCAATAACAAGTGTCAGCTAGGCAATTAAGTAAAACAAGAGAGGCTACATAAACTCAAAAAGATGTCATAGTTTCGATATTTCAGATATTGACAAAGAAGCTTTTCATGTTAAGTTTTTCCTCTTATCTATCAAAAGTGTTATATGCTGATACATGTATTTGTCGACGTAACTGAGCATCACAAAATTTGGAACAATTTCTGGGTGAGGATTGCGATTTTGTTACATCAGCGCGCAGGGGATGAAAAGAAAATGACTACAAAATATACAAAAATCCGGCAAGAAGAATTCCAGCGTAGATGAAATTTTGGGAAGACTGCACGGGAGATTTGTATTCAATAGCACAGCATTTCATTTCCTCCTCATTGGCAAAAACGTGCTCTACGTACCTGTATAACAGACTCGGATAATGAGCATAAAAATGATAAATATTGATTTTTGTTGTTGTTGTTTTAGTCATCGAATCAACAATAAGCCTCTTCCAAAAGAAAGCGTAATAGCCAACATTGGGGGGAAAACAAAGGGTCATGATAACTTACTATTGGGTGAAGATGGAGCTCTGGAGAATCTCTGAGCTGTTCAAGTGCGCATCTTGTAAGCGATGATCGTATAACAGGGAAGACAAATCTACAAGCTGTTCTTCAAGGTTCTGTTATTCAGACATTCAAGATAAATGTTGTTTATTCGTAGATATATATATATATACATATATTTATTCGGGTATATTACAACATTGGGTCCCTATAGTTTCAATGAGATTTCACTTTGGTCCTTGTAGTTTTTCAATTTCAACCCTGTACTTTCATATCCATTTTAATGTAGTCCCACCGTCAAAATAATCTAAAAATGCCAATGGAAAAAGCATGCGCACATGCTTGGGACACGGGAACTTTTTCTGTTACTGACAGATTTAGACAGAAGGATTACATTGAAACTGAAATCAAAGTGGAGGGTTAAAATTGATGTTGAAATCTTGCTAAAACTACAGGGACCAATAATTTCATTTACCTATTTATTTAGCTCAAACATGTGAATCAAGTCAAGAGTGACTTGCATCCAAGTATTTCTCTAGTCTTTCAACTAATTCATGTGGGAAAGGTTCAGGCAAGTTAGTCGTCTTCTTGTAGAACTTCTCCACCCACAGCTCGGTACTAGACTTGTTCTTTTTTCCTTTCACTGGTTCGCCAAGAGGGGTTTTCAGGTATTCTCCAGCAAAAATTTGAACCGACTGTACAAAGACAATAATCCGTAATAATCCAAACATATATGACCAAAATATGGCTAAATGGAAATCAAATTACCTCTGATGTTTCTCGTATTCGCCGACAGGCAGAATCTACACGTGCATATATTGTGTTCCTTTGCATGAGAGTGAAGATTGTGAATTCATTTAATGTATATTATAAACAATTGATCAGAACAGAGATTTATTAACCATGAGAAGAAACTACTTTTGTGCTGCAAGCTCAGTAAAGAAAGCCTATCAAAAACTTCAGCACATCACCATTAATCTCATTCTCGAAACTGAAACAGAAGAAAGGAGACCAGGATTGGCATTACCAATGCAACATCCTGAAGCATTTGGCTAACTTGGGAAGTATTAGAGAATGGTCCAAATGGATGGCAACCAGCTGCCCATAGCCAATTCACAAGCGGTCTTTCATGTATATGAGAAGCCTTTTCATATGGTGCACTTAATCCACCGACAACAGAAGCCAGGCCAGCCAATATATGCTGTGCCTGTGATGGGATAGCATGCCTTCTCTCTGTTTCTGAGACATAACTGTCCAAGAAAAACATAGGACTATGATACTTAAAGAAGGATCACATAATTCTACTATAAATATGGAAAAATCTAACATGAAGCCTGTCATTTCTACATAAATTGAACAGATCCTTGCCTAATCAATTTGAACCACTATCAAAGGCCACAAACAGACTGCAAGGTCATATGAATTTCAGTTGGGTTCTTTTAAGAAAGATACATATATTCCTGAACTTATGTGATAGTCCATCATACTGCATGAATCACAATAATTTATTGTTTACCAATAATAGATGCAAGTGATACTGAAGACAGATGGTAAAAGGGATATCGAAGACAAATCATTCTATTATGCGGTCATGTAGAACTAAAGCGTGCGCACTTATTGGTGCACACAACATATAAATGAGTAGAACTAACAGTAGAAATAAGGATTGTTGTGAGAAGTTTTTAGTTGGCATGCTGTACAAGCTTAAAATGTCAGGCACCAAGTAGCCAAGTATACTCAATGAACATGACTAAGGTTGTCGAGAGGGATTAGTGATGAATCAATAAGGGAGCGCATCAAATAAATGCACTTGAGAGAAAACATCAGCAGTTCAGCACCTTAAAAAAAAAGGCGAGAGCCATTGAAATGATTATCTTTTCTGACAACATAATGGCAAGATGGAGCAATATTATTTATGCATGTGAAACAACCAAATCTGCATCTCAAGCATACTCAAACAACCTAAATGATCATACAGTCATATCAGAGTATTATTAGGTTTTAGATCCATAGGAAATTTAATCAATGTCTAAGTGAGTGTCGAGCAGCATTTGGCTAGCCCTAACTGTGCTTATTGTGATCAGTAGGAAGGCCAAATGAAGAGGGCTGTGTATATACTTCACCACTCTTATAAGGACTTCATAAGGCCTTAAGAGAGTGAATCTGCAGTTTTCCAGCAGAAAATGCAAAAAAAATAAAGCACTTCCAAAGCCATGATTGACTAAATATAATAGTTGCACCTTGAGGCATGGTGCCACTAGGGTCTTCGAGCAGTGCAGTTGAAGATAGACTGAAAGCAACATGATCTGGTCTAACACCACATGTTAGGGATAAGGTCTCTTACAATTAAGTTTGTATTTATTTATTTTTTTCTTTTTACACCAGTCACATTCTATGGTCTGTGACCTATTTTACCGACCAAAATAAATAAATCCAGTCCACTCACCTTAGGGGTATCTTTTCATTTTGATGCTCAAGTACAATAACAACATCGTTACTTGTCCACACGAGACTATCATCTTCCATCATCAGTCGTGGATCCACATCAGCCATGAGAGAACAAAGCTGCATGAAGAAGTTGGTTGCATTTCAATAGCTATCTCATCAAAAGCATGCTTACACAATTTACAGCAATGTCACGTGTTAATATTAAGCATGCATTCTTAAGCACTGATGGAGCAATTCAAAGCACCAGAAATATCATTCCACTGTGTAATACTAAATAGTCAATATTTTGAGTCAAAACCATAGAAACCAAATTTCAGAAGGGGATTTATTTTAGTAGTCTTGAATATGGTAGAAAAAAATACATTGGTTGGACTTGGAACCCACAAACTTCAATGCTCTCAATTATGCTATCTTTCTTGAAGAGTCTTTACAAAATAACTCAACCAGACTAAAGCATGCAACATTCATACAATTATGCAATAAATTATAGACATATAGAAGTGAAAGCAAGGATGAAAATGACTAATATTCCAATACTGAGAGCAAGGACGAAAATGCTTTCTTGATGCTTCAAAGTTATCAAGTGGGGTCTAAGTACAGGAATTCTCTCTCTTCCCTCTATTTTCTTTTGTATCTTTTGGCAAGTAGTTTTGAAATTGAGCATTATAAAGTTCTTTCCCCCCCCCCCCTCTTTTCACTTGCAATCAGAAAGCAAATAGTTTTGGCATGGTGAACACAATTATGCTTTAACTGCTTAAGTAATCCTTTCTCCATTTCTTTCTTTCTTTTCCTTTTTCGGGTGTGTGGAATTCATTAAAGGTATGAAATGGGCTTCGTTATGTATACTTACAAGGTGATATATAACAAATGCATGCACAGATATTAAATACTCCTTAATTATTCCTTTTATAAATATCATTCTGTGCAGTACAGTGGTACGTTTTCAGCAAGTTCAACAGGTAATAGGGGCCTACAGAATTGTACTACCGAAGAATTCACAATACCAAATAATTTTGTCATGTTTGGTGTCCATTAAAAAAAAAATACTTGAATGATCACATACCTGCCACAGAAGAATCCTTTGAGTCGGAGCACCTGTAGGAACACCCTCCGGCCACATTGGGATGACAATATATGCAGAAAATCTCTCTGCTCTGATTTTATTTGCAATTTTGAGAGCAGTTTCCATTGGTATTAAATTTTTTGCACCTGTGGATAATAAGAAACATATATATCATCCTCAAAATGCTCACTTTCACTGTCTAGAAAACTTGTAATTTCACAACAGCCACCCTATCTTTCCTCAAGATTATAATGTTTTTATTTCCCTTGTCACGTTTGTTTCAGCAAGCAACCAGAGCATGAAAAATGAAGAAAATGAAAACTAGGGTAATGAGTTAGATATTAACCATTACAAGCAGCTGATAGTGCATAATTTCCACAACAAATGACAATATATGAGTTACTGTATACTCAGATACCTATATATAATTTTCACATTACAACTTTTAATATGTGATAGTAACAACATATCCTTATTTTTTTCCTTTCAGTTTACCCTGAATGTCAATTCCTCACCCAAGTCTCTGTGGTTAGTCCAATTGTATGATGACCCAAGGAAGTACTGGTTCTCAATGTAAATGAAATGTTGGGCAGCACAGATTGCCTTTACATATGCAGTATGTATACTCATGTCTATTAGGACATTCTTCCTACATACCAGGTCCTGTTATAATGAAGGGAAGATACTAAGAAGCACACCTCATAAACAAGATTGACGAAAAATAATCAAGGGGCAAATCACAATCAAAATTTTCTCTCACCCTGCTTGTGGCATCTTTTGGGTCTTTTGGAAACCCCTTCACAGAATTGGAATCAATTGAACGAAAAACCTATAATTTTTAAATAAGTTAGTCAATAAAAATTGAGTATTTAATAATTTTGAATATCTAATTTAACAGCCTTCATAAACTAACATACCTGGACATGCCAAGCTTCTGGACCATCCTCATTTAGGCAAGACACATCTGTAATTCCAATGATGTCGAGAATTCTATCAATTATGAGTAGTAAATTAAGCAAACACATATAAACCATGAAACAAAGGAGGAGCTTTTACTAGAGGGAGTCGAATTTGGAAATTAAGAGCGAATTTGGAGATCACATAGGGTCGTCGACCTAGAGCATGAGATTCAAGCCTTGAAGATAAAAAATAAAATATAAATAAATAAAGTGTGTGAGAGAGAGACAAGAGAATACATACCAATGTTAGGGTTTACGAGGGCAACAACTTGTTTAGCAAATTCGAGCTCTCTAGAATCCCTGGTTCCTTATATTATAGTGTGCTTCGACATTGATGCTCTGCAGATTCGAGCTCTCGCCGGTGTGCTTCGACATTGATGCTCTGCAAATTCGAGCTCTTGCCGGTGGAGGAGTTGGGATGAGAGTGAGATGAGTAGCGGAGTCGGAATGAGAGAGAGATGAGTAGCGTGAAGATGGAGAGAGAGAGAGAGAGAGAGAGATTTGAACGTGAAAATGAGAGAAGAGGGAAAAAGAAATCATAGGCGCCAAAGGTTTGAGGAAAATTGGAAAATTTGGGAATTTTGGACTATTTGTGAGAATATATTTGATCACATTTATGGGATTTTATTTATTTTTGTTAAAATAAATTTTAGTTATTAAGGTTGAAAATTTATTTGTTTTATTTTTATTTTAATGAAAAAAATTTATTATTATTATTTTTATTTGGTAGAAGTAGGGGTAATATTCTAATAAAAAATATTTTCTATTAAAATAAAGTTAATTTTTTGTGGTCAATGAAAAATATTTTTCTGTGGCCCATTTTTTTTGGTTACTAAAAATCAGGAACTAATTTTTTGTGGTTGAGGAAAGGGAGCGACAGTAGTGGTGAAGGTGGTGGATAAGAGTGATGGTGGTGGTGGTGGTGGTGGTGATGATGGCGAAGGAGGTTAGTGGTGAAGTTGTGGCTGTGGTAAATGAGATGGAGTGGCATTGGTGGAGGAGTAATGGTAGTAGTAGTGACAGTAGTGGTGTAGTAGTAGAGTGGTGGTGATGGTGGTAGTAATATAGTTGTAGAGGTGGAGTGGCAACAGTGGTAGTAGTAATGGTAGTAGAATGGCATTTGTAGTAGTGGTGAAGGTAGTAGAAATAAATGGTAAGAGAGAGAGATAAGTGAGAGATAGATAGAGATAGAGATAGAGATAGAGATAGAGAGAGACAGTGATGAACGAAAGTGAGAGAGAGAGAGACAAAGTGGTAGTTAAAAGTGCATTTTCTTATAGTGGATCTATAAATCGAAAGGGAGCTCGGTAAATAAAGAAGAGGGGAGGAAGGGAGTGAGCAAGGCATACACAGTAGGGAAGAGAGAGAGAGAGAGAGAGAGAGATAGACAAACAGACAGGAAGACAGAGAAAGAAAGAGAGAGAGAAGAGTGATAAGTGAGAGAGAGAAAGAGAGATAAAGAGAGCGAAAAGAGATGAACGAGAGAGACATAGAAAGAGAAAGAGAGAGAGAAGAGAGATGGGCGAGAGAGATAGAAAGAAGAAAGATGTGCAAGAGAGATAGAGAAGAGAATGAGCGAGAGAGACAGAGAGATAGAGAAGAGAGATGAGCGAGAGAGACAGAGAAAGAAGAGAGATGAACGAGAGACACAGAAGAGAAAGAGGAAAGACAGACAGAGACAGACAGACAGACATAGACAGACAGACAGAGAATAGTGATGAGTGAGAAAGAGAAAGAAAAGAGAGAGAAGAGAGACATGAAGATGAAAAAATGGTGAAAAGAAATGTTATATTAAAAGAGTAAGACGACGTCGTTTTTTTTTTTTTTTTTGCGATAGAAAAATACAGTTGTATTTATTCAAAACAATTCTGTGACTGTATATATATATGAAGCCGTCTCAAAGCCACAATATTTTTTTTTTGTTGCAATGGTGCCTATTACAATCGCAAAAAACTCACTTTTTTTTTTTTTTGCGACTGCAGCTGGTGTCGTCGCAAAACTTCTATATAGTATAATATTAAAATTTAGATTGGGAGATTGGAGCTCCCACAAAGCTTGGGGTTAAAAACCTCCTTTTGCTTAATATATAGTATAGATAGATAGATAGATAGACATAGACATATAGATAGATAGATAGATATAGATATGGCACATACCATTTATATGACACAAGGACCAAAGTACCGGGACAATTGTTGCAATTTGCCTTCATCTAAATTAAAGGGATTTAAAAAGTAAAAAATAAAAATAAATTATAATATTAAAAAATGTTCACTAAAAAAATATGGATTAAAAATTAAAAATTAATTATTGAAAACTCCATACAAAACAAGGTAATGTTTTCTATTAATTTTGAAAATAAAAAAATTATTATTAATTTTTCCTCTGTTTTTTTTTCTCACAATATTTTTTTTTTTTTTTTTTTGTGGAGAGGGGTTTTGACCTGCGATTTTTTTTAAATGGGTGTTCTAGACGGAAAGGGTAGAATTGGTTCAGACAATGAGAAAAAGTGCTTATGCAAGGGGCGCCTTCACTATGAGAAAAAATAGTCGGTTTTGCATAGGGTGCCTTCTTGGATAATAGCCTCAATACTGGCATGCATGAAGGGCTTAAGTGTGAGACATATGAGAGGGGCTTTAGTGCGAAAATAAAAGAAATGGTTTACAGAGTGTCTTCTTGCTTCACGACTTCAATACTTATGAGAGAGGAGTAGGCTCAAGTGTGAGAGAGAAATGAGGGTTTGTAAGAAGTGTCTTCTTGGGTCACGACTTGAGTGTCCGTGCACATGAAAATGAGTGATAAGGGTCAGAGTGTGTCTCTTGGGGTGACGGTTTCAGTGCTCCGAAACACAAAACCATAGCATTTTAATAAAGAGAAATAATTAGTGATAAAATATTTTTGTCTCCTTAAATACAAGAACAGAGAATTTATTATTGGTGACGAAATATTTTTGTCTTCCACAACATAACCTTATGAGACGAAAAATATATTCATCGCGCAATCAATCAGAATTTATTAGTGACGAAATATTTTCATCTCCCACAACTTATTATTCCAAGACAAAAATATATTTGTTGCCCATTTAATAGAAAGATAAAACGGCATCGTTTGCATGATGGAGTGTTTATTGGTGATGAAATATTTTCGTCTTCCATAACTTATCATTCCTAGAAAAAAATATATTTGTCGCCTAATAAATGGAAATATGCAACGACATTGTTTAATAGGTAGGGAATTTATTGGTGACGAATTACGTTCGTCGCAAAAAAAAAAATATTTTGTGACAAAAATGTTCGTCTCCAATGAGCTAAAATAATTCGATTGGCACCTGAATTTTGCAGACGAAATTTTTTTTCGTCTCCTATACGTTTGAGAAAAAGTAAAACAAACGACAAAATTAATATTTTGTCATCTTTGGGTTAAATTTTAAGACAAAAAAAATTTCGTCACCAAATTTTGTCACAATAGCCTAGATTTCTTGTATTTTGTTTCCTTGTTTAATTATTATTATTATTTTTTTTTTGTGGAGAGGGGTTTACTATGAGAAAGAATAGTAGCTTTGCACAAAATGTCTTCTTGGATAACAATGTTTGCATGCACAAACGGCTTAAATGTGAGAGAGAATAGAGAAACTTCAGCGCGAAATAGAAGAGATGGTTTATAGAGATTGTTTTCTCGAGTCACAACTTCAATACTTGTGGGAGAGGAGACTCAAGTGCGAGAGAGAAATGAGGATTTGTACAGGGTGTCTTTTCGGGTCACGACTTTAGTATTTGTGTGTGTGTGTGAAAGTAAGTGATTAAGGTAAGCGTCTCTTAGTTTCTGACGACATTTTAATAAAGAGAAATAATTAGTGATAAAATATTTTCGTCTCAAACTCATATGTTCGTTGCCTAATCAACAAAAATACAAAAACAATGTTGTGTGGGGATGAAGAATTTATTGGTGATGAAATATTTTCGTCTCCTTCAACTTAACCTTATGAGACGAAAATATATTCGTCGCACAATCAATCAAAATGCAACACGACACATGGAGAATTTACTAGTGACGAAATATTTTCGTCTCCCAAAACATATCCTTCCGAGACAAAAAATATATTTGTCGCCTAATTAACAGAAAGATAAAACGAGCATAAAGGGTTTATTAGTGATGAAATATTTTCGTCTTCCATAACTTATCCTTCCCAAACAAAAAATATATTTGTCACCAAATAAATAAGAAAATGAAACGACATCGTCTAATAAGTTTGGAATTTATTGGTGACGAATTCCTTTTGTCGCAAAAAATTTTAAATTTTTTGACAAAAATGTTCGTCTCCAATGAGCTAAAATAATTGGCGCCAACAAGAAAAAAAATTGGCGCCTTTTTTTTTTGACGAATTTATTTTTTCGTCTCCTATAGTTTTGAGAACAATTAAAAGAAACGACAAAAGTAATATTTGGTTATGTTTGGGTTACGTTCTAAAACGAAAATAAATTTTATCACCAAATTTTAAAAATTAATTATTGAAAACTCCATACTAAACAAGGTAATGTTTTCTATTAATTTTGAAAATTACAAATTTTTTATTATTTGTTTCTCTGTATTTTTTCTCACAAAAAATAGCTACATTAATTATCTTTTTTTTTTTTTTTGTGGAGAGAGGTTTTGATCTTCGATTTTTCTAAAATGGGTGTTCTAGACGGAAAGGGTAGAGTTGGTTCAAACAATGAGAAAAAGTGCTTGCGTGCAAGAGGGGCCTTTACTGTGAGAAAGAATAGTGGGTTTGCATAGGGTGCCTTCTTGGATAATAGCTTCAATGCTGGCATGTACAAAGGGCTTAAGTGTGAGACAGAAGAGATGGGCTTTACGCAATAGAAGAAATGGTTTACAGAGTGTCTTATTGAGTCACGACTTCAATACTTGTGAGAGAGGAGTAGACTCAAGTGCGAGAGAGAAATGAGGATTTGTAGAAAGTGTTTTCTTGGGTCACGACTTCAAGGTCTGTGTACATGAAAATGAATAATAAGCGTCAGAGTGTATCTCTTGGGGTCACAGTTCCAATGCTTCGAAACACAAAACCACGGCATTTTAATAAAGAGAAATGATTAGTGATAAAATATTTTTGTATCCTTCAATACCAGAACAAAGAATTTATTATTGGTGATGAAATATTTTTGTCTTCCACAACTTAACCTTATGAGACGAAAAATATATTCGTCACGCAATCAATTAGAATTTATTAGTGACGAAATATTTTCGTCTCCCACAACTTATTCTTCTGAAACAAAAATATATTTGTCACCTATTTAATAGAAAGATGAAATGACATTGTCTGCATGATGGAGTGTTTATTGGTGACGAAATATTTTTGTCTTCCATAACTAATCCTTCGCAGACAAAAATATATTTGTCGCCTGATAAATGGAAATATGCAACGACATCGTTTAATAGGTATGGAATTTATTGGCGACGAATTACGTTCGTCACAAAAAAAATTATATTTTGTGACAAAAATGTTCGTCTCCAATGAGCTAAAATAATTCCCGCCAATGCAAATGAAATTGGCGCCTCATTTTTGCACACGAAATTTTGTTTTTGTCTCCTATACTTTTGAGAAAAATTAAAACAAACGATAAAATTAATATTTCGTCATCTTTGGGTTAAATTTTAAGACAAAAAAAAATTTCGTCACCAAATTTTGTCACAATAGCCTAGATTTCTTGTTTTTTTTATTGATTTTAAGCATTTGGTGACGAAATTTGGTTTTCCTCTCTAAAAATAATACATTTGGAGACGAAATTATTTCCTCTCTAAATTTTTTTACAATGGTGACGGGAAATTTCGTCTCCAAAATGGCGCTAAATCTTCCACCAAATTTTCTAAGGGCGGGAAATTGTTTTGTGACGAAAAATAAAATTTAGAGATGAATAAAATTTTTGTCACCTATTGTTTTATTTGATTTTAAGCATTTGGTGACGAAATTTGGTTTTCGTCTCTAAAAATAGTACAATTGGAGGCGAAATCTTATTTTCATCACTAAAACATGCATATTTGGAGATGAAATATTTTTTCGTCATGCGTTTTCGTCACCATAGACCTTTTTTGTTGTAGTGTATGGATAAGACCTGTGTATAGTCTGGTATCTGTCTATTTATTTTATCCAAGGTTTTGCTTATTCAATTAACCTCATTACGTTGTTATTATTCACTGAGCCTTGCTCATTCCGTTTTATGTATATTTCTGTAGGTGAATAATCGGAGATTGACACTAGAGTTGTACTGAGGTTCGCCTGTCTGCCAAGTCACCTGGGGTATGCCTCCGTATGGAGGCCTTAATTTGTGTTGGGAGTCATATAAATTATTAAGTCTTATGTAAGTGTGTGTGAGATCTATATAAATTCGGTGATCGTACATGTATATATGAGAGTGTATTTAAATGCTTAAATCTAATTAAGCCATCATGTATGCACAAGCTCAATGGATGTTGTCTTTTATTAATATTGCTTCCGCTTAAGGCCCCATATTTGGTTAAATATTATTTGAAAATTCTGTTTTGAGGCCTATGTAGAGGCCGGTCATGAACGAAACTTTTAGGGGCGGGTTTGGGTCGTGACATGAACCCAGTGCTCCAAATCCTTACTTTTACTTCTCATTTCTTCTTCTGAATTAATTTCGAGGATCATTGACTTGCATCCAATCTCTCTTATCTGAACCTCGAGTCCATACTTGTTAAACACTTCTTGTTTGAAATCAGAGGCAAGACAACAGGGCTTGAGTTTGACAACTAGACTCCCATATAGCCAGTTGTTTCCATACTCTTGGACTTTAACTATCAGCCCTTTACCCTTCACATTACTAACCCTATCAGCCACTACATTAGCATAGCTTGGCCCATTAACATGCAAGCTCTTTGTGTCAACTAGATTTCCTTGGACAACAGTACTTACACCTCTCTGTAATACCTGCTGGTTTCCATTTTTGTTTTGGTCCTTACTGAACTCTGCAATTTTTACCTTTATCTCACGGTTGTCACACCAAGTGCCATTAGCCTTTTGAACAGCGACTCTCGCTGCCACTGAATAGTTGTGTCTCACAAATCTGAATTTGGAACTTGTTAGCTTCCTCCTCTTGTTGGGAATGTAGACATCCATGACTACACCGAACTTGGAAAACAATTTAAGCAGGCCCTTGGGAGACAATGATTCAGGTAGGTTGTCTACAAAAATGGTGTGGATACCCTGGGATGTGATATTTCTTATTCCTTTTACAAAAAATCAAAATCAAGTTTATTTCGTGGTTTGATGTCAGTACCTTCCATGAAGACTTCAATTAGTAATTTTTTAGAACATAAATTACAATTAGCACCAGCTGTATTTGCATTGGAATGTAACCAAACAAACATAATAATGTTGTAAGTTTTTAAACAAGTAATTTAATTCCTAATAGTTTACTGAGAATCACTATTGCATCATTGTATGAAACAATTTATTTGAGTTATTTATATCTTATTTTATTCAAACAGTTTGGCATAGCTTCTTGTAATTTATTAGATTAAAATAACTTAAGTAAGTTGAAAGAAATTAATTATCCTAAAATTAAGAAATGGATGCCTTTGATTTTGATTTTTTATCTTTAAATGAGTTGCCAACGCTCTTTGAAATCTTGATAGAGCAATTGGCTTTCCCTCACAAATCCTAGCTGCGTTATGTTGCATTTTGGTTCTTACATATGTTCCTTTGTTGTTTTTATGACAAGTTCCATCATTTATATATATGGTCACAATTATTTCAAAATTTTGCTAATAAATACTCTTAAAATACAAGAAATATATAAAAATTGATAGATTTTGAGAGACTTTTCATTAAATATAAAACATTTTTGACGATAGACTATTAATCTATTGTTCTATCTGATTTCCAAGGGTCAATCTTTTACATCTACAGATTTTGAACATGATTAATCGGCAAGAACTGATTGGTTGATTGAGAACAAGAAAGATGATAATGAAAGATATATATGACTTTGACAAAGTCCAAGGAAAGATTGGAAGAACTGAGGTTGTTCCGTTCATATTCATTCATTAATCACTTGACTAGCTATGTTAGTGGATATTAATTTTCCAAAATATTTTGACCAGCAAGAGAGAACAAATTGGAAATTTCTCAACTGTGGAATCTGATCTCCGGCCTACATTTCCAAAGTTTGGCAACATTGATAGGCTATATTTAGAGATTCTTAATATTATTTTTAAATTTATTACATTAGCATGATAGAGAGTTGAGTTTTAGTTTATTGATTTTTAAACAAATTAATAATTAATATTTAATAATCCACATCATTCATGTAAATCCTAGTTACTTTTAATTTTTCTCACAAGTACTGAATAAAAATAGGGATATTTACCAATAAATATCATCTCATAAACAAATACTCCAATTAGTCCTAAATTTTTTCTATTGATCTGTTAAGTCCTATTAGTATAGTGTTTCTCTTCGTGTGATCCTATTTTTGATTTTTTGGTAGTGTTTTGATAGACAATTGTACCCTTTTATTAATGTGACATGTATGATGTGATACTCCAATGTGGCAGGTATTAATGTGACACTTCAAAAAAAATTTAAAACTCCTTAGTGTACTTTTTCTAAATGTGACAATGTGACGAGTATGATGTGACACTCCAAAACTTTTACTCTAAAAAATATTTAGGACCGTGCTAGGGAGCCCTAATTTTTGGGCCCCTAATCCCCCGAAATTTCAGACCAAGGCAAAAAAAAAAAAAAAAAAGAGCCCAAAACGACGTCGTTTTGGGCATTAGGGGGATTAGGGGGGGCATTTTTAGAGGGACAAATCATTTTCCAAATATTTAATATCCTTAGTGTGCTTTTCCTAAATATAATAACGTGACGAGTATGATGTGACATTCCAAAATTTTTACTCAAAAAAAAAAATTTTTTTAGTGTACTTTTCTCAAACATGACAACGTGACAGATATGATGTGACACTCTAAAAAAATTAAAAACTCCTTAGTGTGTTTTTTTCAAACGTGATATGTGACACTCCAACGTAAAAAAAATTAAAAATTATTTAGTATACTTTTCTCAAATGCGACACTGTAATGTAGCGGCATGATGTGACACTAAAAAATTCTTTAGTGTATTTTTTTCAAATGTAACACTATTGTGGCGGGTAAATGAGTCATTACACATCCAAATGACTAAATGGATCACAAGAAAAATATGGAACTATGGGCGTGTTTGATTCGTGGGATTGGAGGGGGGGACTATCCACTATTTGGATTACAATCCAAATAGTGCTCCTTATCTGCCGTTTGATTTTTTTTTAGTCCGCCAGACATGGAGTCCGGCCGGACTCCTTATCCCCCATATGGGGGACTATTGTGTCCTAGGGGGGGTGGGACAGAATGTGGGGGGACTATCCACTGTTGGGATTAGATGCCAAAATGACCATTTTGACCCTCTACTATTTAATTATGTATTATATTTATTAAAATTCAATAAAATTTAAATGTCTCAATTTAAAAATAAAATAATTTTATTTAACTTTTTATTGATGTTTTATTTATTTAATTTTTTAAAATAATTTTTTATAGATATTTTATTGATGTTTTATTTTAAAATTTTGTTTATAATTTATTTAATTTCATTATTTAAATTTTAATAGGTGTTTTATTTAAAATTTATTTAAAATTTTAATTAAAAAACTAATTTAATTTTTTTATACAGGTTATACAGTATTAAATGAAATTTTAACGATTTATTAAATAATATAAAAAAAATAATGTCCTATGTATTTTATTAAAACAAATTTATTTAATGAATCATTGTGTAAAATTTTAAAACAGTAATGGTGTAAAAAAATTTAACACAGTAATGCTTACACAGTAATCAAATTTTAATAAAAGTAATGGTTACATAGTAATCAAATTTTACCCTTTTTATTTATTTATTTAATTAAAAAAATAAATTTATTTAATTGTGTAAAAAATAAAATAAAATAAATTTTTATTTAATCTAGCTAAAAATAATTAAAATATTAAAGATATGTTTAATATTTGCTATTACTTAGTAAACAATTGAAAAAGGGTAAAACAGTCTTTTGTTCATTTATCCTATGCAGTCCGTCCAACCAAACGTTGGATTCACTAAAAATAGTCCTTTCCAGACATCTAATCCCATGAAAAAATAAACACATGATACATATCCAATCCAACCAAATAGTTCGGGGGATTCACAGTCCTAGGACTCAAGTCCGATGGATTCTAATCGTCCCTTATCCAGTCCGTCCAATCAAACACACCCTATATGAATTATAAATCCAAAATATGAAACTTATTAGTCAATCTCCATAAAAATAATATTTGTAAATTCTATCATATGACAGATCAAGTGAAAGACTTTTGCCGAATTTTTACAAAATTATCAATTTTAATTTTTTTATTAATAAAAAATAGTAATTATTATTGATAATAAAACATTACAAGAGAGAGTGAGCCAAAAAAAAAAAAAAAAAAACCCAATTAGCAATCTACCCCACAAGAGAAAAAGTAGTTGGCGGTGCTATAATTTGGAAATAAATTTTTGGCAAGCCATTTAAAATAAATTTTAAAGTGGTCTTGTAAATTTTTAATTTCACCAAAATTTATAAAAATCAAAAGTCGAAAACCTTTTAAATGGCCACTATTGGGTGTCAATGTGTCATGTTAATCTCCCAACTAACCAACTAGGCCTAACTTAGTTGGCTACCATACGTTTTTTAGGGTTTAATTTCAAGGAGGTTATAGGTTCAATTTCTCTTTAGGGGGTTGAATTAAGAGTATGCAAGCACTTAGGTACTTTGTCAAGGGTGAAAAAATCTCACATAAGTGTTAATCTAACAACTAACAATTAACATTTGCTGATAAAAAAAACTAAAAATAAAATATTAATCTCCCAACTAACAAAATATGGAAATATGTGGTCTCACTTATATTCCAAATTTGACTAATCTAAACTAATTAAATCAAATCAAAATATCTTAGTCTCGGTTATATAAGCGAAATTTGACAACGCACATAATTCTATTCTCCAATACTATTCTCTAAAACGATCCAATTTAAGATTTGTACAACCCCTTTTAACATTGAAACCTTTCTGGTCCATTAATATGTTGTGGCTAGTATCTCTAAGTTTTTTAAACCAATAAAAGGTTCTGATAAAAAAATAAAAAAATAAACATTATATATACAATTTTAGAAATTACGTTTTATCTCTTGACATTTTAGGAATTATATTTTTATTTCTATAGTTAATAGTCTCATTTCACAATTTTCCTACTTATATAAAAAGTAACACATCCTAATAGAAAAATAGATGAAATTATATTGCAAAACAAAGGAGAAAAAAAATAGAGGAAATAAAAGAAAGTAAGAAAAGATAGAATGTATGAGTTTAATATCTTCATTCCGTTTAAATAATTACAGTAACAGGAAAGTTAGTGTAATTTCTCAAACCTTCAAAAGGTGATATGTATTAAGCTAAATTTTAGAGGTGTAAGTGTAATTTATCCAAAAGTGAATAAATACTGACCGTGAGTTCTTTTGGACTACTAGCAAAAGGGATGTGTGAAAGTATAACAATAATATTAGGATCATAAAAAATATATCATGAAATTTATCATGAAGATTTTTCATCCCTTAATTAGTGTGTGGTGTTTTATTGTATGGGTAATCTAAAAGTGAAGAATCTTTCATGATCATTTCATGATATTTTTTTCATGATCTCTAACATTATTAGAAAGCATAAATATCTCCTCTCTCTCTATATTTGTGTGTGAAGAGGGAACTAGTTGCGACTTGCAAGGTGGGACAAACAAACGAGGTTGTTTTGTAAATTTCTATGCTCATTATTCTATTTAAAACAACTTAATAATGCATTTACTTTGATTTGTTTTGGATTTTTCTCTTATTATTTTGTTACCTCTTTCTAATCCTTAAAGTTTCTCACGGGTGAGCATCTCCAACGTTAATAGGCATTTTACCTATCTAAATATTACTATAAAGTATACATTTTATTTTACTTGTCAATTTTTTCATGTTTCTACTCCAATCATGTTTTTTATTTTAGCTATTCATCCAAATATTATTAACTTCATAGAATGCCATGTCAGCAACAAAGATGGAGGGAAATAATCCTAATAATTAAATACATTTTGCCTAGCCTTGAAGGCTAGCTACATGTAGCTAGTGAATATGAGATGAGCCAAAATGCCTAATTATATGCCTAATGCATTGGAGTTGAAAAAAGTGAGTCACATTAGGCATTTTGACTAACAAGCATCATATGCCTAGTGGGTTGGAGATGCATCTTGTTTAATGCATTGATCAATTCACATTGGAGAGAGAGAGAGATTATTAATAGTCATGGTATAGTGCTACATGTAAATCTCAAACTACTAATATTATAGTATTATAATTTATAGTAGAAATATTAGAATTCTATAATTTAAATTCTTAAATATATCAACAATGACTTTATATAGTTGAATTTGTAATAAATCAAAAGTTACACTTATTAGTGTACTGTGTCATTGTGTGTCAACTTAGGAGAGATTTTTTTAAGAGTCTCAAACATTCTTCATTATTGTAATATAAACTTTATTTTATCTTGGTTTGATATTTTAATTTTATCAATTCATCATCAACTTTTCTAATTTGTATATAAATAGTATTCATTGCTATTTTTGTCACAATTTTGTCCGCATTTGTACAAAAATGTAATAAATTTGCATGAAAACTATGAATTGGGATCATTTAAATAAAAAGGGCGAATTACATATACCCCCTTGAGGTTTGAGAAATTACAAATTTTCCCCTGTATGCTATATTTGCATAACAAATTAGGAGGTAATTTATTATGAAATATAAATCTCATGGGGCAAATTGTTATGAAAATGCAAACCTCAGAGGGTGGGATGTAATTTCCAAAATCTCAGGAGGTATCTGTAATTTAGCTAAACCTCAAGGGAAGTATATGTAATTTGTCCAAATAAAAATGATAAAAGACAATGACAAAATTTGCATAATTAAACTATCACCAGTTTGGCCTTCGCCCAATGAGCATATGGGAGAATACACAGACATTTTGTCCCACAACTTTAGGTTCTAATGTAGTATAAAGTATTTGAAGGGGTACTAGGCTTGTAGTCTATTTCCTTTTCTTTTATTTTTCATGCATTTTTTAAATTCCATTAAGTAGGGAATCGTTAAGGTTAGCTATGATGCTTAGTGCACTTCCCCGCTTTGTTGATGTAATGTATGCATGTTTTGTGTTTTATATCAATAAAAATTTTTTTGCTGATAAAAAAAAAAAAGTAAGAAATGTTTCCTCTTGTCAAATAGTGAAGTACCTAAAATCCTATTATAAGGATACCTAGATAATGAACCAGATCACCTGCACTTTAACCTTACCCCAACTTTGGATTGTATTAAGCTTTCACTTGTAAACATTTGTGCATTGTAATAACTTCTTAGACGGTATGGAATGCTTTGTTTTGATGCCGTTGACATACAAATTTGCTAGTTAGTTGGTTTCATGCTTATCGATTGGTTAATGCTATACACGGTCGTTGGTTCTTTCACAAAGTCGGTATTAATTCACAAAACACATATTTTAGGGGCTAACACAACTTACACTTTTCTTAAAAAGCTGATAACCATAAAAAAATCTAATTTTCTTGAAAGAACTAATCTCTAATTATTATATCATTTTAATAGCTGACAGCCTAAATTAATTTTATTTATGGGTGCGAACCCAAATTAAAATAAAGTTATTTGGCATTTGGTAACTAGTAGACTGGTAGCCCTCATTATGCCATGGCCAGCTAGACTATACATACGATCTTCGTTATTATTATTTTTTCTCTCTTGACTAAGAAATAACCAACAGAAGAATAACAAGACTGAAAGCAAATAGGTCACTAATTTCTCTCATTCTCACCACTTGGAAGCAGTTCAATGGTAAGACATGGAATCTTCTGTTCTTAATTTTTTTTTTTTTTTAAATTTCATATTTGATAATATTTTTCTTCAGATTATGGTACTTTAACATATTCAATAATTCTGTGATCGTGAATGTTTTGAAATAAAAGTACAAGATATTTAAGAGAAAAGTTAGGATCAAGAACATTTTTTCATGAAAATGATCATGAAAGATTTATAATAATTGGATTACCTTGATTAGTGTGTGGTGCTTTATTCTAAGTGTAATCCAAAAGTCACAAAACTTTTATGATTATTTTCATGAAAGGTTTTTCATGATAGCTAGCATTGCTGGATATTTAATGGCTCGATTTTCTTGGGGTATTTATGGTATAAAATTTGGGTACTTTTTTGAGAAAAATTATTAGATAATCTCATAATATTATGAGATATTATCTATGTTTTACTCTTAACCAATGAGAAATCATAACACACGCTAAAGTAAGTCATTCTTTAACTTCTTGGAGAGGATCAAAGTCCAATCACTACAAAAAATTAAGGTTTTAGAGACTAAAATTTAGGAAGAAAATTATTTTTTAGGGACTAAATAATTTTGTTACGAAAAGTGTCACTATTATACTTTTAGCAACAAAAATTGGACATTAGTGATGAATTATTATTCTTTTGGGACCAAAATTTTTATTCAAAAAAATAAACTATTTTGAGACCAAATTATTTTGCCCCTAAAAGTCTATTTATTAATGACATTTTCAAAATTTTGTCATTAAAAACTTTATTCTTGACTTTTCGGGACAACCTTTTAGCCACTATTCTCATGATGAACGAAATAGGTCCCTAAATATCTTTGGTAACAAAATTTTCATTTTTAAAAACCAAAACATTTAATTTCTAAAACTCTTATATGTTGTAGTGAATTATGATACACTCATAAAATTTTTCACTATGATTCGGTTTGGAGCACAAAATAAAAACACCACATAATATTATGATACTACATAATTTTTTTTTATAATTATTTTTTCCGGCTACAGATCTTATTTTCAAGTACTTTAAGCCTATGTTTGGTTGAGAGATTTGAGGAGGGATTTGGAAAGGGAAATGAAAAGGCGTGTGAAGCTAAGTGAAATTTAGGCATGTTTTATTCACATTTTACCTACCTTTTTTTTTATTTCCCTTTCCAAATCATTTCTCAAATCCTCCAACCAAACATAATAAAAAAGTTTCACACGTCAGTGAAGGCTACTCAACCTTGTTGAACATGTGACCATGAACCCATGACTCTTCTCATCACATCCTACACAATTTCCCTGACACCTTCGCTAGATGATGACTTGCTTTACTCAACAATGACCTACATTCTAAAGAGACACACAAACAACAGAGAGAGAGTGTGTGTGTGTGTGTTAAGGCACTTTAAATAGATGGGCAGGAAGGGTGGAATGACACAGATTCAGAAAGCAGAGGAGGAAAAGAAAGAAAGAAAGGAGTGGAAGGGGCTCTTGTCGCAGGAAAGATGGCACCTGCTTTGAGGCTTTGCCCTTCCCAAAATAAAGGAAGCGAAGAGCGCCATCTTCTCCTGTGACATGACATCCTTCAACTTCTTTGCTATTTACGTGCTTCTTTCTCCATTCAATATGATATGAAGGTATTGTTGTCCAAATTGTGAAATTAAATAAATAGATTTATTAAGAAATCAAAATTATATACCAAGAACATATGTTGATAATTACAACTAAATTTCAACAGAAATACCCAAAACAACAAAATGGTAAAGAAACCAAACCAAAGCTTGCACGGTAGCAGTTTTCTTAAAGCAGATTTCGCCGCCTCACGGGTCGAGTGTTTGAGGAATCCCGACGTCTGTCTCCCAGGATATGACGGTCAAAAACCAGCTACGGCAGAAGCACTCTCTGTCTAGCTTAGCGAACAAAAACTGTGGCAGCACTCTCTTACTATAGGAACTTTCTAGCAAACTGACTTGTAAAATGAAAGCAAAAATTTCTATATAGAGACTTGATAGGAGGGTATCAATTTATACATGTATAGGGGAGAGAAGAAGAGCCTCCAGCCTTTAAGGCTGGTCATTAAAACACCAGTAATCAACATCCATAGCCCCTTTTCAAAAAGATGAAAAGTTTGGATGCCCAAAAGATTCACACCTTTTAGTCAAGAAAAAGGATTTAAATACCCTTTAAAATCACATTCATGAATCTAACATTATGAGGCAATTTCTTATTCAAATCTCAATGGTTTTTGGCCCACTTGGACCCAACACAATAAATGGTTGGGACCCACTTTAATATTTAATTAAAGTCACCACACTTTACTATTAAATTAAAGTCACCAAAAAATCATTTTTTCTAACAATCCCCCACATGAATAAAAATTGACCGAATGACTCAACAAACGGACACCGTTCAACAATAATGACTCGGAGAGAGAGTACAACGAACTAACCCCGACATCAGAGAAGGTAGCTTTTGGCTTTGAACCTCTCCCAGTGAAAACCTATCGAGTTTACTGGTTGATCAGTGAATATGACATCTTGAACTGCTCTACCGTTTATGTAAACTGAGACAATCGATCTCACACGGGAATTACTCCTACCACCATTCTGTTCTCGCTGGTGTGCCCTGTATGGCCCTGGGCACTAGCTTGGTTCAGCGAGTGGTTTCAAAGAATCTTGGCCTGCCCAATTCTTCTAGAAGCGGCCCCACTTCAAACTCACATAAGTGACTCTACTTTAGTATCCTGCTATACTTAGCTCAACAGCTTAACACACTAGAGTCATTAAAGCTCAGCTTAATCTCTACACTTGCAGGTATCACTGATAAAAAGAATGGCTAGAGGTTTAACCTCCTCAGTGACATACCACCGTTACACGCAATTAGGTTGTCCCATTGAACCTAGATCTTGGGATCTCCAGTCAACTAGGTTGGGTTTCCATTCCGGTAACTTCCAAAGGCCTCAACCCCATTCCTTTTGACGACATTTCGACTAACACTCGATTTAACCCCTTGGTTAGCAGATCCGCAATGTTGTCCTTAGACTTTACATAGTCTATAGAAACAACTCCATTCGAGAGTAGTTGTCGTATGGAATTATGTCTACGACGGATATGTTTAGACTTTCCATTATACATATTACTCTGTGCCCTACCAATTGCATATTGACTATCACAATGAATACAAATAGCTGGCACAGGTTTAGACCAATGTGGAATATCTTCAATGAAATGGTGAAGCCATTCAGTTTCTTCCGTTGCTTTATCCAAAGCAATAAACTCTGATTCTATCGTTGATCTAGATATACACGTTTGCTTGGAAGATTTCCAAGACACGGTTGCCCCACCAAGAGTGAACACATATCCACTAATGAACTTTGAGTACTTTATATCTGATATCCAATTCGCGTCACTATAGCCTTCTACCACCGCTGGATATCGAGTATAATGCAGCCCATAATCTCGAGTGTAGCGTAAATACCTTAACACTTGCACAATGCCCTTCCAATGAGAAGCATTGGGATTACTTGTGTATCTACTAAGCCTGCTAACCGAGTAAGCTATATCCGGCCTAGTACAACTCATCAGATACATTAAACTTCCAATTACCCGAGAATATTCTAACTGAGAGACACTCCCTTTATTATTCTTGGTAAAATGTAGACTTAAGTCTACAGGTGTCGATGACACACTCGTATCTGATCCACTAAACTTCTCAAGTATCTTATCAACATAATGAGACAGAGAAAATACAATTCCGCCAGATATTCTGGTAATCTTAATTCCCAAAATAACATCTGCAATGCTCATATCCTTCATGTCAAACTTAGAGTTTAACAACTTCTTGGTAGTTTTGATTATTTCATCGTTACTACGTATAATGAGCATATCATCAACATATAGACACAAAATGACATAACCTCTGTCAGTGTCTTTGACATAAACACACTTGTCACATTCGTTGATTCTAAACCCACTTGACAACATTACATTGTCAAACTTCTCATGCCATTGTTTAGGCGCTTGCTTCAAACCATACAATGATTTGACAAGTTTACAGACTTTCTTGCTTTGCCCTGGAACTAAAAACCCTTTAGGTTGCTCCATGTAGATTTCTTCATTCAAATCCCCATTTAAGAAAGCTGTATTTACATCCATCTGGTGTATCTCTAGATTGCGCAAAGCTGCTATCGCAATCACCATGCGAATGAATGTTATCCTAGTTACAGGTGAGTACGTATCAAAGTAATCCAGGCCTTCTCGTTGCCTGTACCCTTTGATAACGAGTCTCGCCTTATACTTGTCAATTGACTCATCGGCCTTCATCTTTCTTTTAAAAATCCATTTGCAGCCTAAAAGCTTACAACTTGGAGGTAAATCTACCAACTCCCAGGTGTGGTTTTGTAAGATGGAGTCAATCTCACTTTTGATCGCTTCTTTCCATAAAGGACTCTAAGGAAAAGTCACAGCTTCGTGAAAAGTTTGAGGTTCGTTCTCAACCATATAAGTTAAAAAGTCTGGGCCAAAAGATTTGGACATCCTAGCCCTTTCACTCCTTCTAGGCTCATCTAAAACCTCAATTTGATCATCACCTTAATCATCATCACTAGCAAGCTCATCAAATTGCTCCAAAGACCTCGGAACCCCTTCATGGGTTCAGCGAGGAAAAATGTCTTCAAAGAAACATACATTCCTTGACTCCATGATGGTATTCATGTGTATGTCTGGAATCTCAGATTTATGTACAAGAAACCGATATGCACTACTATTATGTGCATAACCAATGAATATACAATCCACGGATTTCGGGCCTATCCTAACCCGTTTGGGTGTAGGAATCGCCACTTTTGCAAGACACCCCCACATTCGTAAGAATTTATACGAAGGCTTAACGCCTTTCCATAACTCATACGGCGTCTTGTCCACCTTCTTCTAGGGTACTTTATTCAGAATGTAATTTGCAGAGAGAATTGCTTCCCCCCACATGTTCTGTGGCAATCCAGAACTTATCAACATTGCATTCATCATTTCCTTTAGCGTCCTATTCTTCCGCTCAGCAATCCCATTAGATTGAGGAGAATAAGGCGCCGTGGTTTGGTGGATAATCCCAGATTGAGCACAAATCTCAATAAACGAAGATTCATACTCACCACCACGATCACTTCTTAAAGCCTTAATCTTGCGGCCTACTTGATTCTCAACTTCATTCTTATAAAGAACAAACTTGTCAATAGCCTCATCTTTGCTTTTGAGCAAATAGACATAACAATACTTA
The DNA here is from genome assembly GCA_030407325.1 of Camellia japonica. Lineage (NCBI taxonomy): Eukaryota > Viridiplantae > Streptophyta > Magnoliopsida > Ericales > Theaceae > Camellia > Camellia japonica. The sequence continues at coordinate 29,914,474 of JAPPVO010000059.1, forward strand.
GTGCAATCATCAACAAAAGTGATGAAGTACTTATTGCCACCACGTGATTGTATAAATTTTAAGTCACACACATCACTATGCACTAAATCCAACGGTTCTGAACTTCTTTCAATAGAATGAAACGAAGATCTTGTCAACTTCGCTTCAACACAAGTTTCACACTTGTGTTTTGGATTAATCTTAAAAGATGGTACGTGATCTAATTTGATTAATCTACGTAAAGATTCAAAGTTCACATGTCCTAGTCTACCATGCCACAAATTGGAAGACTCAAGCATGTAAGTAGAAGAAGATGCACCTTTATTCATCTTTGGGATAATAGTCATTATATTGTGTTTAAACATACCCCCCAACATATAACCCTTACCTACATACATTCCGCTTTTGGTTAGAACGACCTTGTCGGACTCAAAAACCATGCGAAAACCATGTTTACTGAGAAGAGACCCTGAGACAAGATTCTTACGAATGTCCGGAACATACAGGACTTCGTTCAAGGTCAGCTCCTTTCCTGAGGTTAACTTCAGGACCACCTTTCCTTTCCCCTCAATAATAGAGGTAGCAGAATTTCCCATAAACAACTTCTCACCGTTTGTAACCGGCTCGAAAGTTGTAAACAGCTTCTTCTCGGAGCAGATGTGGCGTGTAGCCCCAGTATCAATCCACCATTCTCTTGGGTTTGAACCCACTAGATTCACCTCAGAGACAACGGCAGACAAGTGCATATCATCCTCCTCATGGGAGTGCTCTTGTATACCTACCATATGAGCACGAGGTTTGGTCTTGTATGGCTTCTTCTGCTTGCGGCAGTCACTAGCCCGATGCCCCTCGCTACCACAGTTATAGCATTTTCCTAAGAACCGATAACCAAATTCCTGCGGCTTGTAAGCCGACTTCTTTGCAACACCACCCCTTGGCCCCAGCTTAGAGCCCTTGTTCACAGGGGCTTCTTCCTTACCCCAGAAGATTTGCCATGCTCAATGACATTGGCCTTTACTGAGGAGGTACTCCCTCCTTTCTTTCTATTATCCTCCTCAATCCGGAGTCGGACAACCAGCTCTTCAACTGACATTTCCTTGCGCTTGTGCTTCAAGTAGTTCTTGAAATCCTTCCAACCATTGGGAAGTTTCTCAATGATCACAGCAACTTGGAATGACTCGTTCAAAGGCATTCCCTCAGCATGAATTTCATGAAAGATCACTTAGAACTCCTGGACTTGGTTTATCACTGTTTTTGAATCTACCATTTTAAAATCAAGGAACCGGCCAACCACAAATTTCTTTGCCCCAGCATCCTCAGTCATGTAGTTTTTGTCCAGATAATCCCATAACTTTTTTGCTGAGCTCTTGGAACAAAGCACACTATAGAGTGAGTCTGCCAAGCTGCTGAACACATAGTTCCGGCAAAGATAGTCTGTCTGCTTCCATGTGTCAAGCGCCATAACTTTCTGCCTGTCTGGCTCATTCTCTGCCACGGCTGGAGGATCCTCGCTCAAAACCTTTGCAAGGTTTAGCGTGGTCAAGTAAAACAACATCTTTTGCTGCCATCTCTTAAAGTTTACCCCAGCAAATTTTTCTGGGCGCTCATGGTGACTAAGCGGTCCTCCGGAACAGCCGGAGTAACGCCAGGGTTGACCACAGAGGTCACAGCAGTAGCGGTTGGCAACCCAGTTGCCCCGGGGTTCAGATCCCCACCAACATTAGCAGTAGCAGCAGCATCAGTGATAGTTGCCATTTCTGAAAATTACACCAGAATATCACTTCTGTGTTTCCAGAAATTAAACTTAACCCTTAGAAAATCCCTTAGATGAAAAGTTAATTCAAAATTAGTCTCACCACAAAACCTAGAATCGAACATGGTCAAGAAAGTTCCCAGGAAGACTGGAGGGTCACATCGGTCCCACTTAAAACCCAGTTAACCTTTTGACAAAACTTTCAAGAGCATGTTGACTCCTAGTCCGTGATAAACAATTTTAAGAATTAAATTTTCTTAGGGATGAACTAGGTTAAAACAAACCAAGGTCCAAAACTTTTACAAGCAATGTAAAAATTGCTACAACAATATAAGCAAATAAAACTTGCTACTACAAATTGGTAAACAAACCAACTAAATCTCAAGCAAACATGCTTCAAACATTTAAATAAAATAGCCAATCCATAAGGATTCTATTTAGTCCAAAAGCCTTTCCACGCTTAGGTATTCCTATTCAACACAAAGGTTAGTAGTCCAAATATTTTTGTTTTTACATCCCAAATACTATTCATTTGGTTTTGTTTTTTCCATTTTCGCATTGGTATGCCTACAAAGAAAGTTAGTAGCAAACCACAACAAAATACAAACAAATAATCTAAGAAAAAAGTAAATTTAATAAATTAAATGAAACCATCTAGCCAACTATTAATTATATAAGTAACCAATTAATATAAGGTACCAAAACAAAATACAATTTGTAACTTCAAAATTAAATTATAACTTTAAAATAAAATTTAATAGTCATGAGTTATTAATTCACAACAACCATGTAAACTTGTAACTCCAAATAAATAAATTAAAACAAAAATTAATGCACCAATTATAATTCAATTAATGCACCCAATTAAATTCAATTAATGCACCCAATTAATAATTCAGATTAATGCACCCAATTAGATAATTAGATTAATGCACCCAATTAAATTCAAATTAATCATGTACACAATTCATAAAACTCACATTAAATTAAAATTAATAGGCAAGAGTTACAAACCAATAACCATTTTAGCAATCAACATATGCAAATAATTCTAAAAAATTAAATTATGTAATCTAGTCTAGAAAATAATAAGCATGTAACAAATTAAAAACTAGAATAGAATTAGCATGTCAAAATTGCAACATCCATAAATTGTATTTTATAACCTTAAAGTTCATGCAAATCATGGTAGGGGAATGATGAACCATACGCATAAAATAAGATCATACTAATACAATTAAGTATGCAAATTATGATAGAGCATTCTAATTAAACTAAGCAATTAGAGAATAACATTGCATAATTTACAATCATTGAAACAGTGAGCAATTCCGCAACAGTTTCTAGTAACATTATACAAAGCTAACCTAATTGTCTATATAAATCTATTCGATCAATTTCATAGAAAATATATAAAAATCTGTTTTAAGCTTGTTGTCCAAATTGTGAAATTAAATAAATAGATTTATGAAGAAATCAAAATTATATACCAAAAACATATGCTGATAATTACAACTAAATTTCAATAGAAATACACAAAATAATAAAATGGTAAAGAAACCAAACAGAAGCCTGCACGGTAGCAGTTTCCTTAAAACAGATTTCGTCACCTCACGGGTCGAGTGTTTGAGGAATCCTGGCGTCTGTCTCCCAGGATACGATGGTCAAAAACCAGCTACGGTATAAGCACTCTCTGTCTAGCTTAGCGAACAAAAACTGTGGCAGCACTCTTTCACTGTAGGAACTTTCTGGCAAACTGACTTGTGAAATGGAAGCAAAAATTTCTATATAGAGACTTGACATGAGGGTCTCAATTTATACATGTATAGGGGAGAGAAGAAGAGCTTCCAGCCTTTAAGGCTAGTCATTAAAACACCATTAACCAACATCCATAGCCCCTTTTCAAGATGAAAAGTTTGGATGTCTAAAAGATTCACACCCTTTAGCTAAGAAAAAGGATTTAAATCCTTTAAAATCTCATTCATGAATCTAAATGAGGCAATTTCTTAGCAATTTCTTATTCAAATCTTAATGGTTTTTGGCCCATTTGGACCCAACACAATAAATGGTTGGGACCCACTTTAATATTTAATTAAAGTCACCACACTTTAATATTAAATTAAAGTCACCAAAAATTTATTTTTTCCAATAGGTATACATATATATATATATATATATATGATATATTGATAGTTGGATTTTTATATATTTTTTCATAATTTTCGCCTTCTAGGAGTTATGGTTGCAAGCAGATCCTCTATTTTCAAATCTTTCAGTCATTGTCCTGTTGAGATTATCATGCATGGTGATTATGATAATCCCAATACATGATTGTTTTGGAATATGGAAGAGAAAGATTTGACAATAAAAGATCATTCGCCATATTTACACCAACATAGTGGATTTATGCATATATACGATCTCTAATTCTTTTATTTTTATAGAAATCTATGTGGGTGAAAATCTGACCACACTGCAATCTTAGTATCCAGCTGGAGAGCACCGGCAGAATAGATGGCACCTGACTAACCTACAACAGAAAGAGAAGACTCCGGTGGTGGTTTGCCACCCGGGGGTACTCCGACGATCAAGTCAGTACTCAATATCTCTCAAAGATAATCAATCAACTATTCAACTCACAAGCTTGAGCGTAAAACGCATACCTTAGACCCATGGGGGTGCCTCTCTTTTATAGCCAATACAATCCTAGTCCCAATAGAAGCCTAGCCCTAATGGACTTAGGATTACTGCTAATCTTGGACTCCCAATAGGATCAAGATAAGCTCTCTAAGAGTCTCATCTTTACCCAAACTGAAGTCTCCTCCCATTCTAGGACTCTTGTTCTTTATCCGCTTATCTCGGATTCCGATATCTTCGGAGATAAACTCGGCCTAACTGAGATGACCTCGGCATAACGACCAGGACACGTGGCACCTCGACTAACACGTCAGCGTCACCTTGCCACGTGTTGGTACTCAGAAAATATATCTCCACAACTGCCCCCTAGGTTCTATTACCTCGGCATTCTGAGGTGATGGAACCTATATTGTTCATCCATCTGTGCCCCTCTGTCCGAGATCAAACTCGCCGACCTCAAAGTTCCCTGGACTTTACTGTCCACTTGTGTCAAGTATCAAGTTTCATGCTTTCCAAGCTGCTTGAGATCGCGCCTCCTAACCGAGGTTCTAGTTCCATTAATTCGTAAACTCCAAGAGCTCTGCAACTGCGCCATTCACATTCTCTGGTGGGCTCCTGATTTCCAGTCATCTATTTAACTCCGGCGATTTTCATATCGGCGTTCATTTCACTTGGTAATTCAGCCATTCTTTACTTGCTTTTAAGCTCAATCTTTCATAACTCTTCTGTTTTATTTCGAATTTGTTTATTTGCCATCTATTGCCTTATGTTTTCGTCTGTCTTCAAGTTTTGAATTGTTTATTGTTTGAATGTCTGGCACTGTTCTTGCCATATCCGCTTTCTGTTGCTAGCATCGTGTCTGGGTCATTACTTTCTTGTTCTTCACATACTTATTTAGTGCCTTTGCACTTCGCTTTATTCTTGAACTTTGTTGTCTTCTTGACTCTGATTTTTCTCTTTTTTCATTCAATCCTCTGGCTTTTTCTCTTTCTAGCTCTATTGCTTAAATCCGTCATTGTTCCAAGCTTTTAAGCTCTGCAATTGTTTTCGTTCCTCTCCTCCGGTGAAGCTTACGTCATTCTGTCATTTTCGCATCCGTTGTCAGACTTCGGCAATTCTCATTCCGGCTTCCATTTTTCTGGTAAGCCACTGTTCCTCCTGGTTTTATTTCTTGTTGCTTTCCAAGAAGCTCTACTTCATTGTTAATCACCATTGCTGTTTTACCCGTTGTTTCCAAATCATCTGTTGATTTCTGCCACAGTTCTTGGCTTAACACACCTATGCAATCTTTTTGTCTTGATTTCCTGATAGCTTCATCACCATTCTTGATTACGAATTACATTCTTGTTTTTGTTTTCTGTGTTTTTTTCCAGATTCTTGCTTTCAATCCTTGCCTTCAAACTCCGAGGTGCCAATCGCCGAGAAGAGCTTTGATCAAACTCTTCGAGAGATCGATGCTGAGCTTGAGGCCGAGAAGGCTGCTGAGAAGTCTTCCCAACTGTCTTCTATATCTTGCCATTGATGCCGAGTAGTTTTGTTTCCTTCTTTTACTCCTTGTACCTTGTACCTTGTACTTTGTCCTTCGTTGTATGCTTTTAATCCGGCCGACGTGGCATTTTTGTAGTCTGAATAATTTATTTTTCAATATTTAGGCTGAAGTGCCATCTTTTTTTTTTAAATGCATTTCTCTAATTTCTTCTTTGAATGAATGTCTTCTTTTTTCTGCTCTTGTATAATTCTACACTTAGACTAATTTGCATGTCTTCAAAGTACACCTCGACTGTGCAATCTCTTCGGGTAAAATACCTCTGCCACAACTTCTAATCTTGCTCATCTCGGCCTTGTCCTAACACTTGAAAATATTGTAACAAATATTTTCACAAGTGTTGCTTAGGACTTGTTACTTTCTCAATGTCTTCTATAAAGACTTCAGTTTTCCATATTTCAAGTTTTGACAACCTAGTAGTCTCGGCAAGTACGCAGATATTGCTTGAGTTTGTAAATTTTTCTCAAAAATTTCAACAAGTGTTTTAACCATCATCTTTTATCATAACCTCGGCTTAACTTCAGCTTGTAAATTTTTCTCAAAATTTCAACAAGTGTTAAACCATCTTCCTTTCGATATGACCTCGGTTTAACTATAACTTGTAAATTCACACAGAATTTCAACAAGTGTTTAAACATCATCTCGGTTTAACTTCAACTTGTAAATTCATACAGAATTTCAATAAGTGTTAAATATCACATCGGTTTAACTTCAACTTGTAAATTCACACAGAATTTCAACAAGTGTTAAATATGATCTCGGTTTAACTATAACTTGTAAATTCACACAGAATTTCAACAAGTGTTAAACATTATCTCGGTTTAACTTCAACTTGTAAATTCACACAGAATTTCAACAAGTGTTAAACATCATCTCGGTTTAACTATAACTTGTAAATTCACATAGAATTTCAACAAGTGTTTAAACATCATCTCGGTTTAACTTCAACTTGTAAATTCACACAGAATTTCAACAAGTGTTAAATATCACATCGGTTTAACTTCAACTTGTAAATTCACACAGAATTTCAACAAGTGTTAAACATGACTTCGGTTTAACTATAACTTGTAAATTCACACAGAATTTCAACAAGTGTTAAACATCATCTCGGTTTAACTTTAACTTGTAAATTCACACAGAATTTCAACAAGTGTTAAATATTATATTGGTTTAATCGACTTGTAAATTGCAACAAATTTCAACAAGCGTTAAATATGACCTCGGTTTAACTATAACTTGTAAATTCACACAGAATTTCAACAAGCGTTAAACTTTATATCGGTTTAACCAACTTGTAAATTGCTACAAATTTCAACAAGCGGTAAACTTTGTATCGGTTTAAGCAACTTGTAAATTGCTACAAATTTCAACAAGCGGTAAACTTTGTATTGGTTTAACCAACTTGTAAATTGTTACCAATTTCAACAAGTGGTAAACATATTCTTCTTCTCTCTGCCCCTGCATGGCTTCCACATACTCCTTTGCGAACCTTATAAAAGGTCTTCAACCTGACTAACTGCAGTCCAACCTTGTGTGTTTTCTTTTTTATCTTCTGGGATCTGAGATCTGCTCACTGAGCTCTTCTCTTCTCGGACTTAAGTGCCGAGATCTTGTCTGCTAGAATCTTGGATCTGCTCACTCAGGTTGAGCTCTTCTCTTCTCAGACCTACTTATCTAGGCCGAGATCATGTTCTTTAGGATCCGGGATCTGGAATCCGGGATCTGCTCACTTAGGTTGAGCTCTCGTCTTCTCAAGCCTACTTGTCTAGGCTGAGATCATGTCTTCTCGGATCCAGGATCCAGGATCTGGAATCCGAGATCTGCTCACTCAGGATGAGTTCTTCTATACTTGAATGTTATCTCCTTGGGAGCACTCATGCCCCCTGTCTTTGCATCCCTTCTGGAAGGGTCTTCGTTTCTCCGCAGGTATCTATCCTTCCATACCTGGAGGTCATCTTCGTTGTAGTATCTGCTTCGATCTGTTGTCTTTGGTGCGTCACCTTCCTGGCCGGCGTCTTTCACTCCGTGACTCTGGTCACGAGTTTCTGTGTTGCGGTCGTCCCCTTCAACGTCGAGGTTGATAGGTCTCCCACTCACAGGAGCGTTGTCTCCAATCTGATCCTTATGTCCGTCATTGGCCATCTATTATTCTTTCTTTCCCACAGACGGCCCCAAATTGTGTGGGTGAAAATCTGACCACACTGCAATCTTAGTATCCAGTTAGAGAGCACCGGCAGAATAGATGGCACCTGACTAACCTGCAACAGAAAGAGAAGACTCCGGTGGTGGTTCGCACCCAGGGGTACTCCGACGATCAAGTCAGTACTCAATATCTCTCAAAGATAATCAATCAACTATTCAACTCACAAGCTTGAGCATAAAAAGCATACCTTAGACCTATGGGTGCCTCTCTTATATAACCAATACAATCCTAGTCCCAATAGGAGCCTAGCCCTATTGGACTTAGATTACTGCTAATCTTGGACTCCCAATAGGATCAGGATAAGCTCTCTAAGAGTCTCATCTTTACCCAAACTGAAGTCTCCTCCCATTCTAGGACTCTTGTTCTTTATCCACTTATCTCGGATTCCGATATCTTCGGAGATAAACTCGGCCTAACCGAGTTGACCTCGGCATAACGACCAGGACACGTGCACCTCGGCTAACACGTCGGCGTCACCTTGCCACGTGTTGATACTCAGAAAATATATCCCCACAAAATCAATGATAAAATCAGACACCATCTTTCTTTTTTTTTTGGGTAAGTAGTAGATACCATCCTTTTAAATGAGAGATTCACAAAAATGCTAAACCCGTTATGTAGAGTTATGTTTGTAATCGATTTCTTTAAGACATGAAATAAAATTACGAACAATAAGTGATCTTTTTAATTATGCGGTAGCTAGAGCACTGCACTGCACTGCACTATTGATATATATCATGCATGCATATATTCATATATGTATGCATCCCGTATATATGAATGTACATTGATATACACCTGAATTCATATGCTTTCTATATGAATCATTATCGTCTCTATTTTCAGCCAGAAGTAGTAGGGGATTCAGCAGTCTAAATAATGGGCACAGTTGCAAAATATTACATGACATTGTTTAAATAAAAATGTTATCATCATATTTTTTTTTTTTGACCGGTAAAATGTTATCATCATATATATATATATATATATATGATTATTAAAAGTAGTGTTTATTGTCAATTTTTCTTTCTCTTATGTGGCACATCTCTTTTTTTTTTTTTTTTAATTTTATTATTAAAATGCCATTTCAATATAACCTTTTATCAAAATTCTTATTTATAATATTAATTATATTAAATTTCTTAAATAATTAGAATCACTTTTAATTTTATAATAATTATTTCTAATATCAGGTTATAATTTAATATCATATAAATTTATTTATATATATATATATATATATATTTAAGTTACAGTTTTGTAGCACGAAAGGTTAAAATTATCAAATGAATGTTTTTTTTTTTTTGCGTTGTAATTTAATATAATTTAAAATTATTATATATATATATATTTAATTTATATTTTTTTGGTATGAAGGGGTAGGTGTTGTGTTGTGTTTGGTCGTATTTGTGTCATGTCATCTCGGGTTTGTGTCAAAATTACCTCAATATTAACCCGACCCATTTATTATTTCGTATTATTGTATCGTGTCATTTTCGATCCGTATACTGTTCATATCGTGTCAATGTGTAAAAAATTTCACTATTTACTAAAAATATCAAATGTATGAAAAAAATTTGAAAATTTATTCGCAAATTAAATTAAATTTAATGAAATTATTTATAAAAAAACATTTGATTTCAACTTAATTTTATTTTCTTAATTTATAAAAATTATATTTTATTATAATATTTTTTACTAGATTAACTCAAATAAAAGACAAAAAAAATTCAATTAAAAGTAAAAACAAAATCTATATTAAACTTAAAATCATATTTTACATACTTATTAATAAATTAGATATAATTACATAAGAGATTAAAAAATGTCATGATACTCTTTAGTAAAAATTAAAATGGGTAACTAGTTCTTCTTTATACGGGTTCTTCTTGTCAATTTCGTATTATACAAATTTGATATTAACCTGACCTGTTTAATATTTGTGTTATTGGGTTGTATCATATACTTGTTCGTCTTAGGAAATGATCAATCATAATTCGCTAATTTCGTATACGGTTTGAGTTGTGTTATAGTATCGTGTCGTGTTGTAAATTCTCACTCCTAAATTAAAATTATAAAATATAAACAAAAAATTTACGTAAAATTATTATATGTGTTGATTTAAATAAGTTATAAAATGATCAGACTAAAATTATCAAAAATATAATATATATATATTGTTTTACCTTTAACTTTTTTTTTCATCCCTCTCTTATGTTAGTAGGCATCTCCCTTTTTTTCTTTTTCTTTTTTTATTTATTTTCCTTTTCTTTTTATTAAAATTACAGATCAATACACCCTTACCAAAATTCTTTCTGAAATTTTAATATTTAAAAGAATTCTACACTTATTACCCATAAATAAAATTTAATAGAATTATACATACTAAAATATTTACCAATTAATTTTATTCTACTTTTTTTACTTTTTAAAAAAATTTAATATTAAAACTATTTATTTTTATGAAATTTGTTATATATATTTATGTAAGTTATATTTTTATAACACAATCAAGCTAAAATTATTGAAATATACATAAATAATTTATTTAAAATTAGTACATGTGTTGATTTAAGTAACTTTTTTATGAAACGATACAACTAAAATTATTAAAATAAATAATTAGAATTATATTATTTTTAAATTTTAAATTAGTACTTCGTTTTTCTCCAATTTAACAATTATTTTAAATATTTTATATATTATAAAAAAATATAAATAATTTTATTATTATTATTATTTTAAACTAATATGTTTGGCCCATGCATCGCACGGGTTAACAATTAGTTGTTGTACTAAAATTGAATATTAGTGGTAAATTATTATTTTTTGGATCAAAATTTCCGTCAAAAAAAAAATAATATTTTTGGCATGGAATTGTTTTATCCCGTGTTTTTATTAGCAACATTTGTAAAATTTCGTCATTAAAGGTTTATTTTTAGATTTTTTTCTGACGGACTTTTAGGTCTTGTTTGGCAAGTGGTGATTTAGTCAAAAAGTCATTAAAAAAAAAATAAAAAGTCAACAACCTATATCAAACATACTAATTTTTTTACATCATATTTTAGCCAAAAAATCAACAAATTACTAAAAAAACCTATTCTCAATCGAGGCCTTAGTGACAACTCTCATAATGTCAGAAATTGAATTAGTTTCTTAATATTTTTCATAACAAAATTTTCACTTTTGGAGACAAAAAAGTTTGGTCTCTAAATGATGGGTAATTTTATTCAACAATTTTTAAAATATCATGTCACATTATTTAAATAGTGCTCTAAACCAGTCAAGTGACGAAGATTTTTACACGACATACTAACTCACCTAAAAGATGACTCATTTGCAGTGAGTATCACATTTTTTTTTAATCACCAAAAAAAAAAAACTCTTTATTGATGATAACATAACAAAAATATATCATGGCATACATCAACAAACAGGGGAGGCAAGAGCAAAAAACATCATTGCAAACCTCTCTAATCCCAACTAGGTTGGCACCAAGGAGAATGCACAATCATTTGCTAGCTCAAGCCAACAGGTTGATGAGAAACCAACTAAAGAGGGAACAAGCAAAACAAGACAGCAAGCCATAACAGATCTCAGCAAAACAGAACAGAACTCCATCTCAGACTCTAATACAGCAGCAGAAAATAGTTCTATCTCAGCAAAAACAGAATAGAACTCCATCACAGCACACCTCCACTGCTTCACTCACAAACCAAACCAGTGCAAAAAACAGCTCCAAGTCATTAAGACTCCAATACAGTAGCAGCATGCACTGATCACAGATATGCACAACAGATGATGTCAAAAACACAGACAGATACACTCCTGAAGCATCAACCAGAGGACTAAGTATTAAGAAGTTCATCTTTATGCAACCAAAGGATAACCAGCATCTGATCAGCAATAGACCAATAACAAATTTAACATCAGCAGCACCAAGCAACAGAACAGTAGCACTAGCAAAATAAACCTCAATTAAGCAGAACATCAACACCGACAACAGTGGCAGCAGTAAAATAGAACTTATCAGTAGAATAATCAGAACAACAGTAGCATTACCAGCTAAACATCAAATACACAGCCTCATTTGATTCAGATTGGAGACAAAATCATGGATGGAATATGAATTACCATACGAGTGGTTTTTCAACCAAACTGTGATTCTAACCTTAATAAGCTCAATGATCTCCACGAAGTTGAACTGGGCACTGTTGAAAACAGAATCATTCCTGAGCTTTTAAATTGACCAAACAATAGCAAGTGGGATGACTTTCCATATCTGTAATTCTTTCTTCTTAATTTTTATGCCAAGCCACCAATCAAACAAATCCACAACAAAGCCAGATTAAACCCAAAAAAGGCCCTACTAGTCAATGATAGCAGACCAAATTTTCCAACTAAAAGGGCAAAGAAGAAAAACATGGTTAATGGTCTCCAAATCAGATTTGCAAAAGATACACTGAATGGCATCCTCCCATCTGAGAACTCCAATATGATGAAGGAACATAGACTTTTTTACTCGACCTTTCCAAACTAGCCAGGAGAAGAATTGGACTTTTGGTGGTGAGATGTTGTTCCAAATGAATCTGGGCATAAACAGATCAGGACCTCTGTTGGACTGCCACCAGAAGAACAAATCCTTTGCTTTGAAGGCACCATGAGATAAAGCTTTCCATCTCATTTTTTCCTCAATTTCATGCCTTAATGATGGCCCTCTCCCAGTAAAACTTGCATATTATGAACTGATTCATCTTCCCAAGCTAACAGAGGTCTCCTAAAACTGAGATTCCATTTAGAAGAGCTAGATTTCCTAACAATGAAGTCTAACAGAGATCCATCCTTATCAAAAGAAAGACTAAAAAGTCTAGGAAATTTAGACTGAAGGCAGTCAGTCCCCACCCAAGTATCCTTCCAGAAAGATATGCTGGCCCCATTACCAATAACTAATTCTGAATTAGTTAGAAAGAAATTGAATAAAGTAGAATTTTCCGAAGCAAGGCCTATAATGTCCTTCCAATCCATGAGCAAATAGTAATAGTGCCTTGAGAATGGAACCAACTACGTGTTTTGGTACTATACTTGTTGCAGATTAATCTTCTCCAAGCTTGCTTTTCATTACAGAACCTCCACCACCATTTAGTAAGAAGGCAAACATTGACTTGACCCAAACTTCTTACACCTAAACCTCCTTGCTTCTTTGTCAGTGAAACATCCTTCCAACTAATAAGGTGTACCTTCTTTTTGACATCTGAATCACCCCACAGGAAAAAAGCTTGAATTTTATCTATCTCTTTGATTACACATTTTGGTATTGTAAACAATGAGAGATAGAAAATTGGAAGGCTAGATAATGTGGATTTGATGAGGGTAAGTCTACCAGCAAATGATAGAAGTCTCTTCTTCTATCTGAGAGTTTCCTCTTAAATTTGTCCAAAACTAGTTTCCAAGTGGCTTTCCTTTCCAAAACTTGATTCCCACAATGTTTTCCCACTTAGGTGTGTTTCGGTGCTGCTGGTCCAGCTCCCATTGGGGTTGTATGTTTTTGTTTCACCAGGAGGTGCTTGGAATGGGGGTCAAAATAGAGTAGAAGGTGGTCAGTTTTGAAACCGGAATAGAGGTTGTTCTAATCTGGTTAGGAGTTTCATTCGGGCGCTCCTGTGCGAGTGGGAGTTTGAGGGATGAACTCTGGTTCAGATCTATGGTGATGCTTCGGTCCAGATCTAAGATCTAAGAGTTCAGATCTAGATCCAGATCTAAGATTTCATTCGAGCACTCCTTTTCGGGTGGGTGTTTGAGGGGTGAACTTCATCCAGATGTATGGAGGTGCGTCGGAGGTTGTTCCTTGTTTTGGGTTGTTAACTTTGGAGCTTCTGCAGTGGGTGTGTTCGGAGTTTGGATCGGAACAGAGGTGTCCGACCATGGAACTGGTGATGGCAGTGGGTTTTGAATCGGAAAAGAAGTGCTCGGTTGCTGTGAGTTTTGAATCGAAAAAGCAGTGCTCGGTTACTGTGAGTTTTGAATCGGAAAAGCAGTGGGTTTTGAATCAGAGGTTTGAATCGGAAAAGCAGTGTTCCGATCGTGGAAGTGGAGATGGGTGTTCTAACGGGGGTCTTAGTAGGCTCGGCTGGTAGTGTGAGTTTATTGTTCAGGGGCTTGCATAGGAGTTGTCCTTCAAAGAGGTTGCTAGCATGGAGTTAAAAGATGGTTACATAGGCAAGGAGGTTGGTGTACCAGGGTAGGTTTGGAGCATTGTGGAGGATGATGTTGGTGGCAGGAGCAAAGTGGTAGGTGAGCCTACGAGGGGCAACAGCAGAGTGGAAGAAGAGGCTGATGATGGTGAGTCAACAACAGAGGTAGAGGAGGCGGCTAATATTCATTTGGCAAGTGTTACCAGGCATGGGCCTTGGAAGGCATGGGTCTTCTTATTGGTGGCATGGATCTTGGTTTGGGTGGGCTGTTGAATGGTTTTTAGGTTGGGTGGTGTGGGGTTTGAGAGTGCAGCACAGATGAATTGGGTCTTGGTTGGGTGATGGTAAATCAGCAGGTGTGGGTTTTGGCTTTGGTGGCGTGCGTGGGTCTTGGTAGCACAGGTGAATTGGAAGTGCAGCAGCTTGGGAGTGCAGCAGTATTGGGAGTTAGTTTGTTAAGCTTGGGTGTTTTGGTGTTGGTTATTGGGTTCGGGTTGTGTGGGTTGATTTTGTGGGGAGTCTTGTTTTTTTTTCTAGTTAAGTTCTTCTTAACTTTTTTGTTTAAAAAAAAATCATGAGGCCAAGGGGTTGGTTGTATGGATGCGAGTAGCAGTAGTAGGGTATTTGTACTTTCCGAATCTCTCTCGATGCATGTCATCTTCCTGTATCTTTAATTTCATGTTATTAATGAAATTTTTCTTTGCTGATGAAAAAAAAAAAGTGGCTTTCCTTCTAGGATTGGCAGCAAGAGGAAGCCCAAGATACTTTAAAGGTAGCTTTTGATTAAGGCAATTCAATGTGGATGAAAAAAAATTGATTAAAGTCTCAGAGACACCAACACCACAAGCTGTACTCTTGTGGAAATTTATTTTTAGCCCTGACATAAGTTCAAAGCACCGAAGTATTCTCTTTAAGGTTGTGATCTCTAGTAAATCGGCTTCACAAAAGAGAATAGTGTCATCAACAAATTGGAGGTGAGTAAAGTGCAAGCCAGTGGGACCAACAATAGCCGTTTTAATTAAGCCCAAGCCCTTAGCTCTGGTTAGAAGCAGATTCAACCCCTGTGTAACAATGTTAAAAAGAAGATTGAGAGTGGATCACACTATCAAAGCCCTCTTTCTGGTCGAAATTCGTCTGTGGGTAAGCCATTGACAAGAATGGAAATGCTAGCAGTTGTTAGATAGGATTTCATCCAGCACAACCATTTTGAACCAAAACCAAACTTGATAAACAAATCAAAAAGGAACTCCTGATTTACAGTATCAAAGCCTTTTTCAAAATCAAGCTTTATGATCACCCCTTGGATATTGGATTTTTTTCCACCAATCTACAATCTCATTAGCAATGAGCACTCTATCCAAAATACTCCTGCCCCTTCAGAAGGCAGAATGTGCTTCACTTACTATACTAGGCAAAACAAGCTTCAATCTGCGAGAGAGAACCTTGGAAAGAATCTTATAGACAGAGCTAATCAGGCTAATGGGTCTGAAATCAGATAGAGACAAGGGGTTTTCTTTTTTTGAGATGAGACTGATAAAAGAGCAATTGAGGCACCCAGCTAAAATTCCATTCTCATGAAATTCCAACATAAACTTCAGAATGTCATGCTTCATAACTTTCCAACACTTTTGGAAACAAAATAAGTTGAAGCAATCAGGGCCTGGGGCTTTATTCCCATCACAGTCTTTAATGGAAGCCGAAACTTTATCTTCAATGAATACACATTCTAGCATGGCAAATTCATTGCTAAGGGTGTTAATAGACTTAAATTGGCCCCCCTAGTTTAGGCCTAATTTTCCAACGCTTTGCATATAGATTTTTGAAATGGTTCACTACTGCTTTTTTGACTTCTCCAAGTTGCACTACTGAAACCCTATTAACCTCAATTGAGTCAAGTGAGTTCCTATTTTGTCTACTTGTGGCAGTAATATGGAAGAGCCTGGTGTTCTTGTCTGTAGACGTCCCGAACGTCCCGGGAGGGAAATCCCGTTTTGTTCATTTGGGCTCACTACAGTTCCGGACTCAATGTCACGGTCCTGTATCTAATCTCACAGAGTGCAATGCAAGACCGATGAATCATCAAAGAGTCCAAATCCGGCAAATCATTTTTGAAAACAGAATTTTTTGAAAGAAGTGCCAAACATGGACTGCTTTGCCAGATACAGAGTCGCCACCTAAATATTTTATTTTGGGGAAATTTAGGAAACCCTGACTCGTTGCCTAAGGCCACGTGTCCGTCATCACCAAAGTTGCCTCGGCTCAGGAACTTGGGTACGATTGGGGAAGGTCACTTCGTGAGCACCCCCGCTCGCCCGATCGAAGATCGGCCTCTATTAACCATGATATCTAGTTTTGAAAACATTATGCGTTCTTATTCCGATTAATTAGCTAGAATTTACTATGTGATGCGCACAACACACAAGTATAGACTAGATCGCCTAATTTGGAATAAAGCATTGCATATCCGTTTGCTTGGAAAATAGTTTGAGATTTGCTACTTGTAAGTAGGCTAAAACACGGATTTCAATGAATTGTTCCAATTCAAGCAATCCAACCTTCACCCACAGGCATTCAGGCAGTTATATCACATAAGCACGTAGCCTCATGGTAAGCATGCTATCGTGGCAGTCACTCACACACATGCAAGGATGCTAAAGCATAAATACTTACCTAGTACTCCAAGCCAAAATAGAAGCTATGTTAGAAATCCATGCATGATCCTAACAATACAGAAATGCCTAATGCAACACATGCAAAAATGCAACTACAATAGGCTCGGCTATTCTAAGAATGACCTATGATGATGCTACAGCTAACATGTATTCAACTTTGGAATTGAAATACAATGCAGTTAGTATGATGCGCCGAGCCCGATGCATGCGAGACAGATGAATGAATGCAAACATGCAAGCATAAGTATGCTAATTGAAACATGCCCTAAACTAACCATCATAAGCTAGTAAATAAAAGGGAGAAAGGCGTGGGGTTGGAAGACATACATCACACACACGCACACTTATTACACAATTGTGCCCTCGCTTGGAGGGTTCGAATAAATAATACAAGCCGCCTAATTAACTAACTCATGAGCTAATTAATTATTACAAAACCGAATTAATAACTAGCTACAACTAATTATTACACAACTACTAACTAACAAGTAAGCAGTAAATGAATGCTATTCCAGCTCTGTTTGGAGAAGAGGAAGGTATGCATGCTCGCTTCAGTTCTTTGCCTCGAAACACCTTCCGGTTGCTCTTTAGTGGCTCTGTTTGTAGGGTGTCTTCAGTGTTTGTTGTTGGAACTTACCAAAACACTGCTGGGGAATTCACCAGTGGCCTGCCGGCCATAAAAGGAGCTCTGCCGGCCAACAACAGGGCACTGCTGGCCAAGGATGTGACACTGCCGGCCATCAGTGGTGCACTGCCGGCCACTGGTGTGCTGTGACACCAAGCTGCAACAAAGCACAAGATAGAGAGAATAGAGGGTCTTCCAAGGGCATATATACACTATGCGAGCCCACATCGCCTCAAACATCAAGGGAGAGGCCTAGTTGGATCCACGACCATCAATCACGCATCCCGATGCATAATGGCCAAAGATCTGACTTGTGCAAATCAATATGAAAATGAATGCGCAAATGCAACAAGTAAAGCCTAGAACTCTATCATGAATCATCAAGAGCTTCGGCGACTGAGAATTGAGACACGTTCCATCACTCAGAGTATGAAACGTCCTTCGTTTCTCGTGCTCGGATTAACACTTAATCCAAACAACGATGCAACACATAAGCATGGCAAACATGCAATGAGACTTAAGTGTGCAAGCATGTAACTAACTCAAGCATGCAACAAGCATATAAGCATGATATGGGGCAACAACCTTGGACAACATGGCAAAATGCAACATGGATATGCAAACATGCAAGGCATGTAAAGGTGGACAAGTATGCAACAACATACAAGACAGACATGTGTAGACACCCCATTTTTTACTGACCTTAAGACTCAGGTGTCACCGATTGAGCACTCGGTGATGGTGCATATTGTGCTCGTTCTGAAGTTACAGAGTCTCGGCTGCGAGCCTTGCCTCCGGACTTCGGGCTCTTTTGTGCTTTGCCTCGGTTTGCGAACCAGATCCTGTTTTCTCCATTTTCTTTTCTCGAAGGGAGGGAGAGGTCTCGTAGACCATCTCTCAGTGGCCATAGGCTACGTTTCGTGGTCGTAGGCCATTTTTCCCGTTTGGAGACCAGTTACCGGTTCTTGGAGCCGTCGGCCGTGTGCCTCGGTTCGGGACCGCTTAACTATCTCTGTTTGCTCCAGTTTTTGGCACACACCTTGTTTCCTCTCTATAGAGGGACACTGTGGCCCGACAGACCGCCTTCGTGGTTGCACGCCACTTCCGGTGCCTAGCAGCCTGTTTTCGGGGCCCGGGCCGCGTGTTTTGGCCCCCGAACCCTCGTTTTGCATCGGTTAGGGTTTATTTTTGGCATGGACCCTATTTTTATTGTTTGGAAGGTGGTAGTATGGTAGGAGACCAGAAATTCTTTTGAAAAATATTTTATCACTCCTCCAGCCGGTTTTCTTGACAGAAAGCTGGTTTTTCCCACTTTTGGCTCACAATTTCTGGTCTCTCATACCAGTATTGTGTTGTACTCACCTGGGAGGCCACCAATATGGGTAGGTCGACCAGCTTTTCTTCTTGACCCTTTTGAACCTTACTAGAAAGCTGGTTTTTCCCTCACCTGGGTCACTTTTTCTGGTTTTTCACCCTGCAGCTGTATTCTACTCATCTGGGAGGCCACCTTTCTGGTATGGCTGACCAGAAATTCACCTTGACCCTTTTAAACCCTGGTCGGCTGACCAGGGCATGTGGTCGGCCGACCACTTGAACTGGTCGGCCACCTTCCTCCTTTTTGGCCTTCTCAAGTGCTTCACAGCTGTGCCAGCTGTGAAGCATTTGACCCACTGTCCGAGATTTTGACCCTCTTTTTGATCCTGTTTAGTTGGTTTTGACCCCCTTGCTTAGCTTCTTGGAGAAGCTTGACTCTTTTGTCAACCTTCTTGAGGAAGCTTGACCCTTTTGGTCTAGCTTCCTCAAGAAGCTTGACCCTTTTGATCAAGCTTCTTTGAGAAGCTTTGAACCCCTCTTGAGGCTTCTCCAAGAAGCCTTATCCCTTCTCCTCTATAAAACCAAGCCTCCATCTCCATTTTCAAGGGTTAGAAAAAACCAACTGAGGCATATACATACAACTCTCCATATCTCTCTCATCCAAGCTCAAAACACCCTTGTTCTTGGTCATTTACACTACACCTCATAGCCTACCACCTCCACCATCCATTCCAGCACTTTGGGACTGATTTGCAAGGGTTGAAAGTTCACTAACTTGGTCCAGAAGTTGCTGCATTGCTGTGCTACAAGGGTGAGTCTCCATTTCCCCTTTTCTTGCATTATTTTGCTCCATAGCTTAGCCTTATTTGCAAGCATTTCTGGGTTTTGTTATAAACTTTAAAGTGTCTTATTTTGAGCTTCTATTGAAGTTTGATTAAGGATACTTTTTGTTTGAGGTCTCCTACATCCTTGTATGCTTCATCTCTCTTTTAGGGCTTATTTTGCATGATATCTTAGCCTTACTTGCAAGCATTTTCAAGATTTTTCATGAACTAAAAAAAGTTTTATTTTGAGCCCCTCTTGAAGTTTGATTAAGGGCATTTTTCTATTTGGGGTCATCTTCCTCTTGGCATGCTTCATTTCCTCATGATTAGGGCTATGCATTAGAGCATTCGCATTAGCCTTGGTTTGGCCTCTTAGCCACTGAAATCCAGTAGATTTTTAGTGGCTTAGATGTGTTTTTGAGAGCTAAAATCAGAGGGGGGTGACCCCCTCTCTCCTTGTTTTGTTTGTTGGCCCTTTTGGCCTTCCAAAGGGCCCCTTACTTGCATGTTGTGAAGTCACTTTTTAGGCCCAATTTGGTGAGTTTCAAGGTCTTCCTTAGCTCTGTCCGGAACCTCTTTGACCATATTTTGTGTCCCTCATGCATGTGTGGAACAATCCTCCTCATGGCCTTTCAAGAGGACCTTTCATTGCATGCTTCCTTGACTCATTTCAGGGCCTTTTTGGTGAGTTTTAGGACTTTCATAATTTATTTCCTGAGTTAGTTTTTCCATGTTAAGTGTTCTTGTTGTATGTGTTGAGTAACCTCTTGCATGGCCCTCCAAAGGAGCTCATCATTTTTGCATGCATTAGATGCATTTCAGTGGTTATTTGGGGTTTATTTGACATGCCATGTTACTGTTTTGGGCTGGTTTGGTGACCTCTCTTATGCTTCATATACATGCCATGTAAACCATGCTTACTAGCCTAGGTTGCATGTTGTTTTAGCCCTTCGCGATAGCACTTTTGGGCCATGCTTGGAACTGATGTTGTGCTTATTTTGGACTGCCTTGGTTCTATTTTCACGCCTCATGGCCAAATAATGCTTGCTCTGCATACTTGTGGTTCAATGCATTTGTCTAGTTTTGAGTTTCGGGGCCTCTTTCATGCATTAGGTGCCATATTTCCATGATTCGGGACCATTGCACATCATATTTCAGTGCTGGAAATTGCATGTTTGTATGCCATCTTTCATCGCTTGCCATGCTTTGGTAGAGTGGCATTTGAGGCCTTAGGTTCGGTCCTCGGTATTCGTGCATGTGTGCACGCATTTCGGTTGTCTCATTTTCATCTAATGGTCACTGATGTGAGTGTGGCTGAGGTCCACTCATGTTGGTGTAAGTCTATCATGCATTGTGTATGCCATTTCAGTCCATAGCATTGCGTATGCTAAGTTGCATGTTAGAGCATCGTGTATGCCATGTTACATCACGTGCATTGTGTATGCCATTTTAGTCCATAGCATTACGTATGCTAGGTTACATGTTAGTCGCATTGTGTATGCCATCTCATTTGCATTGTGTTTGGGATAGGAGTTAGCCCAAGCACGGGAAACGAGGGGCGTTTCGTACTCCAAGTGACGAAACGTGTCTCAATTCCCGGTCGCCGACACTCCGGATTAACCATGATGGAGTCTAGGCCTTGTTGTATTTTCATGTGCATTCATTTCACATCGAGTCGTGCAATTCGACTCCTCGGCCATCATCCATCGAGATGCGTGATTGGTGGCACGAGGATCGAGGACTACACTCCCTGAAGAGGTCATGCATACATATGTGAAAATACTTTGCCATGCCCCTTTCTTGCTCTCTGTTGCAGCAAATCAGAAATCAACAGCCTTCTGGAGCTTCGCACAACATTCCGGGATTAAGTGTAAACAGAGGCGAATCGGGGCATCGCAATGGATTTCCGCGCAAGAACTCGAACATGCATCATTCATCATTCGGAACAAAGCTGAGGCGGTCCATAGCTTGCATGCTAATTTATCCGCTTTCCTAGTTAAGTTGTTAATTAATTAGGATTTTGTACTTATTCGGACTATAATTATTTATTCGGACTGTAATTATTCATTCGGACTGTATTATTTATTCGGACCCTCCAAGCGAGGGCACAATTGTAATAAGTGTGTGTGCGTGTGATGTATGTCTTCCAACCCCCACTTTTTTCTCCCTTTTATTTACCAGCTTATGATGGTTAGATTAGGGCATGTTTCAGTTAGCATACTTATGAGCGCATGTTTGCATCATTTATCTGTATTGCATGCACCGGGCCCAGCGCATCATACTAACTGCATCGTATTTCAATTCCAAGTTGAATACGTGTTAGCCGTTGTATTTCATATGCCACGTTTAGAATAGCCGAGCCTATTGTAGTTGCATTTTTGCATGTGTTGCATTAGGCATTTCTGTATAGTTAGGATCATGCATGGATTTCTAACATAGCTTCTGTTTTGGCTTGGAGTACTCGGTAAGTATTTATGCTTTAGCATCCTTGCATGTGTGTAAGTGACTGCCATGATAGCATGCTTACCATGAGGCTAATTGCTTATATGATATATCTGCCTGAATGCCTATGGGTGAAGGTTGGATTATCTGAATTGGAATAATGCATTGACTGTGATTTTTAAGCCCACTTGAGAGTGGCAAATCATCACGTTTTCTAAGCCCACTGAGGGTGGCAAATCCACATTTTAGCCTACTTGAGAGTAGCAAACCCTTTTCAAAACAAACATGAGATGTTTTGTTCCAATTCAGGTGATCCAGTCTATAATTGTATGCTGTGCGCATCACATAGTAAATCTAGGCCAATAACCGGAATAAGAACGCATAATGTTTTCAAAACTAGATATCATGGTTAGTAGAGGCCGATCTTTGATCGGGCGAGCGAGGGTGCTCACGAAGTGACCTTCCCCAATCATACCTAAGTTCCCGAGCCGAGACAACTTTAGTGATGACGGACACGTGGCCTTGGGCAACGACTCAGGGTTTCTTAAATTTCCCAAAATAAAATATTTAGGTGGCGACTTTGTATCTGGCAAAGCAGTCCATGTTTGGCACTTCTTTCTAAAAATCAGTTTTTCAAAACGATTTGCCGGATTTGGACTCTTTGATGATTCATCGGTCTTGCATTGCACTCTGCGAGATTAGATACAGGACCGTGACATTGAGTCCTGAGCTGTAGTGAGCCCAATGAACAGAAACGGGGGGGATTCCCTCCCGGGACGTTCGAGGACGTCTATAGCATGCGACAACATGCAAAGGGGTGGACTTAAACTAATGTGGGCAGCTCTCAACTAAGCCCAAATCAGTGGCCAAAAGTGATGAATTGATGGCATGAAAAGCATGAAATGGCAAGGCAAACATGTATGCCAAGTGGCTCAAGTATTAAGGCACAAAGAGGACAACTCTTAAGCACACTTAAGGAACAACAAATGTGCAAGTGTAACAACACTAGATGCACTGAAATGAGATGATAAACGATGCCAAATCATTTAAACAACACAAGTAAAGCATGCGAAGGTCTTAAGTCATGAAAGCTAGCAAAGAGCAATACAAAGGATGCATGCAATACATGACATGAACGCATGAACTAAGCATGGACAGAGCTTAATTAGGTCTAAACAAAGACTTAGACATACTGGAATGAAGGCTCAAATACCTAGGCATGCAAGCATACAAGCTAAGCCATAAACTAGGCAATAATGCACAACACTCAAAGACACTTGAAGCATGAATGAAGTGGGAATGTGGCAATGTTACATGCTCTGAAATGAAGTATTAAGTGATGCCAAATCATCTAAATAGCTCAAGGATAGCATGCATGAATCACCGAAACACAAAGCTTGCAAGGCCAATTACACTACAGCTATACAAAGCATGAAGGATATGGCAAGGGCAACCCAAAACAGTCCTAGAGCAGCCCAAAATAAGCATAAAATCATGTTAGAGCAAAGCCAAAATATGCTAGGATGATGAGTCAAAACATCATGCACAAGAGGCTAGTAAACAAGATTTGTTCTACACCTATATGGAGCATGCAAAGGATGATCAAACCAACTATGGGTAGGGTCGTGGCATGCCAAATGATGACCAAATACATGCTGAAATGTAAACCAAACAAGCTAACATGACATGGCAAAGCCTGGAGCATATGAAGCTAGTTTAGGGGATTTACATTACAAGTATATCATGCAAGCATGGAGTGACAAAACCAACCCAAAACAGATTCATGGCATGGTAAAACATCACCAAAAACCCACTGAAATGGACTCAACACAAGCTAAGCACACGTGCTACTTTGATGAGCTATGAATGGAGTTACATTACACATACAAGATGCATGCAAAATATGACCAAACCAGCCATGGACAGGGCCAAGGCAGGTCCTAAAGTCACAAAAATAGGCCTGAACCAAGCCTAAAAAATGCATAGAGGGATGGTCCTTTGGAAGGCCAAAAATACAAGCAAAGAGGAACCAAAAGAGAGGGGGCCACCCCCTCTGATTAAGGACCTCAAAACCACACCTTTACCACTGAAAATCCACTGGATTTCAGTGGTAGGAAGGCCAAACCAAGGCTAACTCGGAGGCCTCAAGGAATGGCTTAAAACAAAGCCAAACAAAGCATGCAATGGGGGGTACACACCCCTAACAGCAAAATGACCTTAACTAAACTTAAAAAGAACTTAAATACAAGACTTTTTTCAGTTATAAGCAAAGCCCAAATCAATATGCAAGGAAGGCTAAAGTAAGGCACAAAAAAGTGCAAAAATGGGGAAAATACTCACCCTTGAAGACCCTCTTCGAAACCAGCAACTTCAGGGGGTGGAAACCAGTTTTTAGAGCTCAAGAATCCCTCCCAAGAAGCTTAGTCCAATGGTGGTGGTGTATCTCTATGTGTTGTAGTGTAAAAATGCAAGGAAATCCAATTTCTAAGCACAAAATACAAACAATATAGAGAGAAACAGAGGTTTTTCTCTTCAAAATGGCTGAACCTCTGGCAAAGAGGGAGGCCTCTTGCTTATATAGAGGAATGCAAAGCCAAATCTTCTTCAAGAAGCTTTGCAAGGGCTTTATCCCTCCATACACGTGTATGGAGGAGAGCAAACAAAAAACCAGCCGGCTCAAAAGATTTGGAGAAAAACCAGCTGAGACAGAGGGTTGCCGGCCATCATCAATGGCCGGCAGTGGCTCACTGATGGCCGGCAGGGCATCACCAATGGCCGACAGTGCCATGCCATGGCCAGCAGTGAACCAAAAGGTCCACTAAGAGAGGACCTAGCCAAGGTCCAAGAAAGGGGCAGAAAGGATACAAGGTCCGAGAAGCTCGAACCGGTGACGTTCCGCCGTGACAGTCAAGTACTCAGCGAGCAATCGAACTAGTTGTTAGGTGTACCTACAAGCACAACCAAGTCTTGAGGACGGTCAAAAATGGGGTGTCTACAGTTGCCCCTTTTTGACAGAACTCAACAGTCACAAAGTGACGGGAGTGAGTGTCAAAGCCTAGAGACGACCCATTTTTGACAAGGCCGAAGACTCAGACAATCAATCAATATAGGCATGCAGAGATGCGCCCGGAGGCTGGGGTAAAATGCAAACGGTATGAAAGATGCAAGAGCATGACTAATAATCATACCGAGAATGCTATAATGAAGCATAACAATGCAACAGTTTTAAGCAAGTAGAAGCCAAGCTACATTACAATGCAGAAAGGATGTAAGAGAATTATTGCAATTCTCACTGCGAATACAGTGTGCATATGTGATAGATACACGAAGCGAACGTGTGTGATGGATACACAAAGTGAATGTGTAATAGATACACAAAACGAACGTGTGTGATTGATACACAAAGCAAATGTGTGTGATGGATACACAAAGTGAATGTGTGATAGATACACAAAGCGAACGTGTGTGATTGATACACAAAGTGAATGTGTGATAGATACATAAAGCGAATGTGTGTGATTGATACACAAAGCGAGCGCGTGTGATTGATACACAAAGTAGGCATAGTGTGATAGATACAAAGCGAGTGTGTGATAGATACACTATACGAACAAAGTGTGATTAATACACAAAGGGTGAAGTGAGCAAAGTGTGATAGATACACAAAAGGCAAACACAAAGTGTGATAGATGCACTAAGTGAACAAGTGTGATGGATACATAATAGGTGAACACGAAGAGTGATAGATGCACATAGTGAACAAGTGTGATGGATACACTAAAGGTGAACACGAAGTGTGATAGATGCACTTAGTGAACAGAGTATGATTGATATACTAAATGTAAACACGAAGTGTGATAGATGCACTTAGTGAACACGAAGTGTGATAGATGCACTTAGTGAACAGAGTATGATTGATATACTAAATGTGAACACGAAGTGTGATATATACACTTAGTGAACAGAGTATGATAGATACACTAAATGTGAACACGAAGTGTGATAGATGCACTTAGTGAACATAGTATGATTGATATATTAAATGTGAACACGAAGTGTGATAGATGCACTTAGTGAACAGAGTATGATGGATACACAAAAGATAATGAAGTGAATATGTGCATGATAGATACACAAAATGAGAATGTGTGTGATAGATACAGAAAATGAGAATATGTGTGATAGATACAGAAAATGAGAATGTGTGTGATAGATACACAAAGTGAGAATGTGTGATTGATATACTAAGTGAAGAGAGTGTGATTGATACACTAAATAAATGAAGTGTGATTGATACACTAAATGAATGAAGAAAGTGTGATTGATACACTAAGGGTGAATGAGGTGTGATTGATACACTAAATAAATGAAGTGTGATTGATACACTAACTGAATGGAGTGTGATAGATACAGAAAATGAGAATGTATGCGATAGATACAGAAAATAAGAATGTGTGTGATAGATACACGATGAATGAAGTGTGAGAGTGTAATTGATACACTAAGTGAGTGATTTTAAACGGAACTTCTTTGAATGAACCGTACATACAATATCGTGCATGAATGAGAAAGAAACTTGATAGGTACAATGCAATACAATGCATGATGTTTAAGGAACGCAATAAACAAGCATAGCGGCGCTTTAGAAAGCACCTCATGGGGTGAGTGGCGATGAACCGCTCTACTCTGATGGGGATCTCCCCTCGTGCTCTTCGAATACTTACCTTTCTTACAGTACAAAGGCTCTGAAATACTGACAAGGGTTCTTCACGTAGAACACTTTGGATGCTGCCTTTCTTCCTGATCATATTCACAACTTTCCCTATTCTCCAACGGGGTGACAGACTAGGTTGGTTCAGTATCCAGAATTGAGGTGCATACACGCTATCTCAACCTATGGGGCTTCCATACAGATTTCAAGCCGAGGACACGCCTCCGGGTATTTAAACCAGACTTTAGTCTCGGAAATCCCGAACCTTTGCGTTCTAGGCATCAGCCATTCGAACTCTAGTTTCCACCGTTCCAGTTGGTCTCCTAGGAACTCATTGCAAACACAGGCAGGTGGCTATACCAGACCACTGGAAGTCGTTCAGGCACGACAAACACCAAAGGATTTGCACCTTTAGAGGATTTAAGGTCTCCTAGAACGGGGAGTGCACAAGACAATGCGGATGATACAAAAATACAATGTGCACAAGACAGTGCGATGCAGAGTGAATGCACAAAACAGTGCTATACAGATAAGGTGCGCAAGATAGCGCGATACAATGCACTAACAAGTGCAGGTAAGGTGCGCAAGATAGCGCGATGCAATGCACTAACAAGTGCAGGTAAGATGCGCAAGATAGCGCAATGTGATATGCAAAGCACAAGACAGTGCGATTGAGGTGCGCAAAATAGCGCGATGAATGCAATGCACAAAACAGTGCGATGCGCAAAATAGCGCGAATGTAAACTGCACAAAACAGTGCAATGCGCAAAATAGCGTGAATGATAAAGTGCACAAAACAGTGGGATGTGCAAAATAGCGCGAATGATTTGAAATGCACTAAATAGTGCGATGCACTAAACAATGCGATACGCTAAACAGCGTGATTGATTTGGAGTGCACTAAACAGTGCGATACGCTAAACAGCGCGATTGTTTTGAAATGCACAAAACAGTGCGATACGCTAAACAGCGCGATTGATTTGAAATGCACTAAACAGCGCGATTGATTTGAAATGCACAAAATAGTGCGAGTGAGATAAAATGCACGAGAAAGTGCGATAAAATGCATCTCCTGTGCAAGTAAGGTGCACAAAAAAGTGCGATGAAATACATGTTCTATGCAAGTATGGGGGCATTTTCTATGCAACAGTAAAGCATATTCTATGCAATATTGAAAGCATATTCTATGCATGATTGAAAGCAAAGCATATTCTATGCGGAATCGAAACAATGCGCGGCACGCATGCAACAACAGTGTATATGAAAGTTCGCATTCTATGCAATAGAGGAGCATCAAATATGCATTCTGGTGCCTCTGATTTGCTTCTTAGAGGACTTCGCAACACACTCAGCTCAAAAAGGGTACACCCTGTTCATATTGGCGAGAGATAACATCTGCATGTGAAACCTTCGGGTGCTGCTTGGAGTGCCATTCTGACTTGAAGCAGGCTTACACTTGGGGTCGAGATACACTCATACTCCAGAGAAACGGCGAGGCCTAAGAAGGTGCACTTGGAATGTAGTCTCGGATTTTGCTAAAGTTGAAACATGCTGAGATGCTCCAAATTTTCTCTCTTTTCTTTTGCTTTGCAGTCCGGAACCTAAATAGCTTCAGATAGGTCCTTGTTCTACTGTTCACACTTATCGAGGGTGGACCCTGCAGTTTTATGAAAGAACAAATCCTATTTTGCACAAATGTGGAGAATGGCGCAGCACTCTGAGCACAAAACGATTTATTTTTTTGAAATCGAGAGATGAGTTTTTTTTTTACCGGGTATTGAGCCTACGACTGAACATAGCACACCACGACTTAACAAAGTAAAACAAAAGGTGAAAAACACATCGGGAAATACTCGAAACGACTCAAAACAAGAATCGAGACAATACAAAAGACACGATACACAGACGTGTTACAAAGATGAGAGACCTCTCAATTCGCGAGGAGCCAGTTCTCCGGGTATTGTTTCCCACCTTTTCTCATTTGTGATTCTCATATCACTCTGGCACTCAATCTCTATTTTTCAGAAAAACCTTTTTCTCACTTTTTCTCTAATCGCACATCTCTCTATTCTTCAATTTCTCATTTTTCATCCCCCCCCAGGGTGATTGATGGATAAATAGAAAATTGTGGGTTCATGCCCAACACTGTTAGCTCGCGGCTACTTCCTCTGGTGACGTTTAGTCAATGCCCCAGATGAGGGAGTGGAGTACCTTGATCCATTCCAATTTGTGCTTTGCACTTGGGTTGATATCTTGTTGCTTAGAGGATGAGAGAGCTTTCAGCCCTTTGTTGTTAGCTTCAGTTATGCCCTTTTCTGGCAAGTATGATGCCTTTCTGGCAAGTATGTTGATAAAGGGGAAAAGACAAAAAACCTGACTCAACTGTGCCCCTAGTTCATCATTTTGACCATTTTTTTTTTTTTGGTTTTCTACTAAAACAATTTTGACCAACATAAGAGTTAGATTAACATACTTGTTCGATTTTCTGATTTGAAATCATGCAAGTTAGGTTATGAGCACTGAAAATTTTCCTTTTTTTGGGTCCAAGAAATGGTCCAGTTTTTGAAATAATTTTCGAGAAATTAGTCAACCTCAGTAAACATTTTCAAAAACTGTTTTGGCAAACAGCCACTGCTCAACGAGCACAAAACTTACTTTTGAGATGCACAACCTCAGATCCAAAGGAAAATTGTCCCTTGCTTGAAGGACACTGCATGGCAACGGAAAGTTGCCCCTTGTTTGAATGACACTGCAGCATTTTGTACGGCAACGGAAAGTTGCCCCTTGTTTGAATGGCACTGCAACGCATTGTAGTCAGTCCTCAGAGTGACGAACACAACCAAACTCTCGAATACAGAGAAGGCAAAGATGATCAAAACCATTACATAGACATGATTGATTTTGAAGTGTTTTACGGCTGGACTTCAGAATGAAGTTGCCTACGTATCCCAAAGATGGGAATCAAGCCTTACGTAGTTCGGGGTTAAGGTACACTCGGGTATTAACCTCTCTTTTTGCGCTCTAACTTTTGCTAAGGCTGCCCTTCCGGGTTTTCAACCTTGCGAGCTATGTTTTTGCTTTTCTTTCATTTCTTCTTTCTTCCTTTTTTGCTTTCATTTTATTTGCATTTTTTTTTGTTCTTTTCTTCTTCTTTTTTTTTCATTCTTGTTTTTTGTTTTTTTTCTTTTTCTTGCTCTAACTTTTGCCTGGGTCGCCCTTTCGGGTTTTCGGCCCAGTGAGCCTTTCAAGGGTAAAAGTGTAGCTTGGTCCATGTCAAATGGTTCTGAGATCTCGAATCCGTCTAAATCCAAGAGAGTGGCTGCTGTTCGCTAACGATGTAGGAGTCCATCCAACGGGGGCTGAATTTGCCCCTAGTGTTGTGGATAAGAACTCGGTTGTCCTTCAGCGATGTCTTCTTCTTTCCTCCCTTCTGGGATTTGGCATTCTTGCCGATCTTCATCTTTGACTCTTCGAGCACATTTGAAATTCTTTTGCCCCTAGTTTGAGAGGTGCTTTTGATTAAGCTTTGCAAGCTTCCTCTGATCACAACTGATCTTCTTGATCTGACTTTGGTGCCTCTTGTTCGAGGGCTGCTTCAAATCTGGCCACACAGGCCTTACATTGTAGTTGACCTTTGAACTTTCTGAGTTCTAGTCCAAGGTTTGAGAGCAAAGGGGTTGAATCTTGAGGCTGAGAGTGATCCGAGGCTGCATAATCTCAAGAGCGATTCCACACAGGTCTTCGCAGGACCGCGCAAAATATTTTTTTGAAAACTTTTAAGAAAGCGACAAATCGCTCGCGCTGAAGACATTGTAGAACTAATCTGGATCAAGCCAGGATCCTTCTCAGTACTCACACTAACAAGCATGATCTCGATCATTAAGGGCTTAGCATGTCTCTCTTTCTCTCAATTGATCAAATTTTGCAAAACCCGAGGAATTCCTTCTCTTCATTTTCACCACAGTGTTAAAAAAAAGTTTTGAAAAACTTAGGTCAATGCAATAATTTCAGAGCACAAAAGAGCAGGTGGAATGCACTGTCGTTTCAATCAAATCCTCTGGCACAACTGGCTCAAAGTAGCAGTAAGCGCGGAAATATGATAGCCGCAGCTGTTTCATTCAGATTTCCTGGTTGCAACTGGCTCCTCAGCAGAGACAGACTCAAAAAGAAAGTAAAAGGATAATTACTAAACAAAATAAAGATATCCGAGGCAACAACCCTGGAATCACCTGATTTCTATACAATGGGACCGACTCGGTTCAACAAGACAGACCCTTAAGCAAAAAGACTAACTCAAAAAAATGACACAGACTCAAAACAAAACCAAAGAACTGACTCAACATCCAAGCCAGAAATTACAAAAAAAAACAGTATTCACAGATGCTCAAAAAAAGTGCGCGCCAGACGCCACATCTGAAATATACCGAGCGCCGCCCGCAGGTGGTCCAACCCCTGATCACATACTCGTGGTATCCTCGAAGTCCAACAGCTCAGTGGTGACAGACTTTGCTGAGGTAGGTGGGAGGATGACCTCATTGTCGATCAAGTCCTGTACTTCATGGCGAAGACGGAAGCAGTTGTCGGTGGGGTGACCGGTTTGCTGATGGTACGCACAGTACTGAGTAGCATCATGGCCTGCTGGAAGATGACTAGGGAGAGGCCTAGGCTCGAGGGGTTTAAGATGCCCCTTTTCAGCCAGGATTTGAAGTGCCTTAGACAGAGGCATGTAGAGAGCAGAAAAGAGTCTGCGCCCCCGGGGCAGATAGTTCGAAGTCTGTGGATTCTTGCTAGACGCACTAGCGAAAGGGTCGGCATGCACTGCCTTGGCTTTCTGATCTCTTCCAGGTGCAGGGTTATGAGTGGAAGGAACTGTTCTGGTATGACGGGGCCTATCCCGGTTTTTCGTCTGGCATGAACTGCCCTCGGTTGGAGTGGGGAAAGCATCATCTACAGTCTTGGCCACAACTGCGAATACTTCCTGCTTATTCATCCCCCCGGCTTTC
Organism: Camellia japonica; assembly: GCA_030407325.1. Lineage (NCBI taxonomy): Eukaryota > Viridiplantae > Streptophyta > Magnoliopsida > Ericales > Theaceae > Camellia > Camellia japonica. The sequence goes on from JAPPVO010000059.1 coordinate 29,946,373, forward strand.
AAAGCCTCGACTGCCCACAGCAGTTGCTCAATGGGATCGGTGTTTGCCTTCATTTTGTTCTTACCTCTGGCCTCAGCCTGATCAAGGGTTTGGGTTGCTGTTGACATGTCATTGCCATAGCTCGTGACAACCTCAGGTTGGCTGAGCTCGATCACAATTCGCCCCAGTAGTGAGGGCTCCTGCGGTACAAAATTCCCGGCATATGATGCAGCTGGTGGCGAAGCTAACATTCCGTAAGCGAGATCCGCCACGGACCTCTGAAGGTCACCAATCATTCCCATTAATTCAAACGTGGTAGGCTCACGGGCCTGAAACAACTGGGGCTCCCAGATCGGGCGCGCAGCATACGACTTGGGTGGATATGGTACATCAGCATTGGTCTCACTTTGCAGGATGATTCCTTGGTCTAATGCGGCTGCCATAACCACGATTTCCTCTGAATTTTGCGTCATCATAGATCCGCTAAACTGAACGGAGGTGGTGCAACTGGTGACTGACGAATCAGATGCCTGTCTTGCCTCAGCAAGGGGGAACAGTAGCTATTCTGAACTAACTCTCTCAACCCTCCCTGAAAGAGAGAACACACAGCATTTCAGCCCAAGCAGAACAGACACAAGCATAGCTGAATTACTGTATTCTACTACTGATCACTGTTCTGCAAAGTCACTGCCCCAAACTGAATCTGATACCCGCAGATATAACTGATTCCCAAATATTGATAGTGGTGCCCTCAGGCCTGGTTCTCAGATTTGCAAACTGATACATGCATTCCCTGTAGAGGCTAACTCTAAAGCACATAACAAACAAGTGAGAGCCAAAACACCCCTATGTTGGGGTAGGGTTTCCCTGTCCTATTTTGTCAGGAGCTAGGGTTTCACTACGCACGCGGCGGTTTCAAATGACCTATAATCGGGTAAGCAACCTGTCCTAGTTTTGGAATGGTCACTATGGATTCCGAATATGCACTAGGTCGAATGGTCAAAAAGGGTGCCCCGGTAAAATCGGGGTTTGTGTTCCCGTCGTGGCAGAGCCCGCAACCGGTCAGCCTTATGGCATGCTTCTCGAAGCGAGCCTCCGGCAAATCGTTCAGGAATAGCATACGGCAAACACGGTGTCCTAGGCGCACCAATGCACATGCAATGCAAAGAAACACATAAGTGTAAACAAAACAAGATATCATGAGTTCGAGTCAAGTTCTCTAAATCCCCAGCGGAGTCGCCAGAAACTGTAGATGTCCCCGAACGTCCTGGGAGGGAAATCCCGTTTTGTTCATTTGGGCTCACTACAGTTCCGGACTCAATGTCACGGTCATGTATCTAATCTCGCATAGTGCAATGCAAGACCAATGAATCATCAAAGAGTCCAAATCCGGCAAATCGTTTTTGAAAACAGATTTTTTTGAAAGAAGTGCCAAACATGGACTGCTTTGCCAGATACAGAGTCGCCACCTAAATATTTTATTTTGGGAGAATTTTGGAAACCCTGACTCGTTGCCTAAGGCCACGTGTCCCGTCATCACCAAAGTTGCCTTGGCTTGGGAACTTGGGTACGATTGGAGAAGGTCACTTCATGAGCACCCCCGCTCGCCCGATCGAAGATCAGCCTCTACTAACCATGATATCTAGTTTTGAAAACATTATGCGTTCTTATTCCAGTTAATTAGCAAGAATTTACTATGTGATGCACACAACACACAAGTATAGACTAGATCGCCTAATTTGGAATAAAGCATTGCATATCCGTTTGCTTGGAAAATAGTTTGAGATTTGCTAATCGCAAGTAGGCTAAAATACGGATTTCAATGAATTGTTCCAATTCAAGCAATCCAACCTTCACCCACAGGCATTCAGGCAGTTATATCACATAAGCACGTAGCCTCATGGTAAGCATGCTATCATGGCAGTCACTCATACACATGCAAGGATGCTAAAGCATAAATACTTACCTAGTACTCCAAGCCAAAATAGAAGCTATGTTAGAAATCCATGCATAATCCTAACTATACAGAAATGCCTAACGCAACACATGCAAAAATACAACTACAATAGGCTCGGCTATTCTAAGAATTACATATGATGATGCTACAGCTAACATGTATTCAACTTTGGAATTGAAATACGATGCAGTTAGTATGATGCGCCGAGCCGGTGCATGCGAGACAGATGAATGAATGCAAACATGCAAGCATAAGTATGCTAATTGAAACATGCCCTAAACTAACCATCATAAGGTAGTAAATAAAAGGGAGAAAGGCGTGGGGTTGGAAGACATACATCACACACACGCACACTTATTACACAATTGTGCCCTCGCTCGGAGGGTTCGAATAAATAATACAAGCTGCCTAATTAACTAACTCACGAGCTAATTAATTATTACAAAACTGAATTAATAACTAGCTACAACTAATTATTACACAACTACTAACTAACAAGTAAGCAGTAAATGAATGCTATTCCAGCTCTGTTTGGAGAAGAGGAAGGTATGAATGCTCGCTTCGGTTCTTTGCCTCGAAACACCTTCCGGTTGCTCTTTAGTGGCTCTGTTTGCAGGGTGTCTTCCAGTTTTTGTTATTGGAACTTACCAAAACATTGCTGGGGAATTCACCAGTGGCCTGCCGGCCATGAAAGGAGCACTGCCGGCCAACAACAGGGCACTGCCGGCCATCAGTGGTGCACTGCCGGCCACTGGTGTGCTGTGACACCAAGCTGCAACAAAGCACAAAATAGAGAGAAAGGAGGGTCTCCCAAGGGCATGTACACACTATGCGACCCCACATCGCCTCAAAACATCAAGGGAGAGGCCTAGTCGGATCCACGACCATCAATCACGCATCTCGATGCATGATGGCCAAAGATCCGACTTGTGCAAATCAATATGAAAATGAATGCGCAAATACAACAAGTAAAGCCTAGAACTCTATCATGAATCATCAAGAGCTTCAGTGACCGAGAATTGAGACACGTTCTATCACTCGGAGTATGAAACGGCCCTCGTTTCTCGTGCTCGGATTAACACTTAATCCAAACAACGATGCAACACATAAGCATGGCAAACATGCAATGAGACTTAAGTGTGCAAGCATGTAACTAACTCAAGCATGCAACAAGCATATAAGCATGATGTGGGGCAACAACCTTGGACAACATGGCAAAATGCAACATGGATATGCAAACATGCAAGGCATGTAAAGGTGGACAAGTATGCAACAACATACAAGACAAGCATGTGAAAACATGCAAAGGGGTGGACTTAAACTAATATGGGCTGCTCTCAACTAAGCCCAAATCAGTGGCCAAAAGTGATGAATTGATGGCATGAAAAGCATGAAATGGCAAGGCAAACATGTATGCCAAGTGGCTCAAGTATTAAGACACAAAGAGGACAACTCTTAAGCACACTTAAGGAACAACAAATGTGAAAGTGTAACAACACTAGATGCACTGAAATGAGATGATAAACGATGCCGAATCATTTAAACAACACAAGTAAAGCATGCGAAGGTCCTAAGTCATGAAAGCTAGCAAAGGGCAATACAAAGGAGGCATGCAATACATGACATGAACACATGAACTAAGCATGGACAGAGCTTAATTAGGTCTAAACAAAGACTTAGACATGCTGGAATGAAGGCTCAAATACCTAGGCATACAAGCATACAAGCTAAGCCATAAACTAGGCAATAATGCACAACACTCAAAGACACTTGAAGCATGAATGAAGTGGGAATGTGTCAATGTTACATGCTCTGAAATGAAGTATTAAGTGATGCCAAATCATCTAAATAGCTCAAGGATAGCATGCATGAATCACCGAAACACAAAGCTTGCAAGGCCAATTACACTACAGCTATACAAAGCATGAAGGATATGGCAAGGGCAACCCAAAACAGTCCTAGAGCAGCCCAAAATAAGCATAAAATCATGTTAGAGCAAAGCCAAAATATGCTAGGATGATGAGTCAAAACATCATGCACAAGAGGCTAGTAAACAAGATTTGTTCTACACCTATATGGAGCATGCAAAGGATGATCAAACCAACTATGGGTAGGGTCGTGCATGCTAATGATGACCAAATACATGCTGAAATGTAAACCAAACGAGCTAACATGACATAGCAAAGCCTGGAGCATATGAAGCTAGTTTAGGGGATTTACATTACAAGTATATCATGCAAGCATGGAGTGACAAAGCTAACCCAAAACAGATTCATGGCATGGTAAAACATCACCAAAAACCCACTGAAATGGACTCAACACAAGCTAAGCACACGTGCTACTTTGATGAGCTATGAATGGAGTTACATTACACATACAAGATGCATGCAAAATATGACCAAACCAGCCATGGACAGGGCCAAGGCAGATCCTAGAAGTCACAAAAATAGGCCTGAACCAAGCCTAAAAAATGCATAGAGGGATGGTCTTTTGGAAGGCCAAAAATACAAGCACAGAGGAACCAAAAGAGAGGGGGCCACCCCCTCTGATTAAGGACCTCAAAACCACACCTTTACCACTGAAAATCCACTGGATTTCAGTGGTAGGAAGGCCAAACCAAGGCTAGCTCGGAGGCCTCAAGGAATGGCTTAAAACAAAGCCAAACAAAGCATGCAAGGGGGGGTACACACCCCTAACAGCAAAATGACCTTAACTAAACTTAAAAAGAACTTAAATACAAGACTTTTTTCAGTTATAAGTAAAGCCCAAATCAATATGCAAGGAAGGGTAAAGTAAGGCACAAGAAAGTGCAAAAATGGGAAAAATACTCACCCTTGAAGACCCTCTTCGAAACCAGCAACTTCAGGGGGTGGAAACCAGTTTTTAGAGCTCAAGAATCCCTCCCAAGAAGCTTAGTCCAATGGTGGTGGTGTATCTCTATGTGTTGTAGTGTAAAAATGCAAGGAAATCCAATTTCTAAGCACAAAATACAAACAATATAGAGAGAAACAGAGGTTTTTCTCTTCAAAATGGCTGAACCTCTGGCAAAGAGGGAGGCCTCTTGCTTATATAGAGGAATGCAAAGCCAAAGCTTCTTCAAGAAGCTTTGCAAGGGCTTCATCCCTCCATACACGTGTATGGAGGGAAGCAAACAAAAAACCAGCTGGCTCAAAAGATCTAGAGAAAAACCAGCTAAGACAAGGGGGTTGTCGGCCATCATCAATGGCCGACAGTGGCTCACTGATGGCCGGCAGGGCATCAGCAATGGCCGGCAGTGCCATGCCATGGCCAGCAGTGAACCAAAAGGTCCACTAAGAGAGGACCTAGCCAAGGTCCAAGAAAGGGACAGAAAGGATACAAGGTCCAGGAAGCTCCAACCAGTGACGTTCGCCGTGACAGTCGAGTACTCAGCGAGCAATCGAACTAGTTGTTGGGTGTACCTACAAGTACAACCAAGTCTTGAGGACGGTCAAAATTGGGGTGTCTACATTGTCACCCTTCAATGCCCAACTGAGCCTAGATTTCTAGAGCCACAGCCTTTCCTCCAATATTCTCAATTTCCATACTTCTCCTAATAACTCCTTTCTTTGATCAGGTTCATCAACATGGAGTGGTCTTTCCTTAGCTATCAAATACCATGAGTGAAGTTCAGCTTCCTTCTCTTTAAGTTTTTCATTGATGTTACCAAATACTTCATTGTTCCAAACTTTTAGGCAAAGTTTTAAAGATTGCAATTTCTTTTTTAAAATAAATCATGCCCAGCCCTCCAAACTAGGATTTTCCCAACTTTGCTTGACTGTCTGTAAGAATTTGGGATGCTTGGTCCAAGCATTGATGAACCTAAAGGGTCTAGGTCTCCAATCTCTGTCATTTTCCATCAATATAATGGGACAATGATCAGACAAGGTTCTAGGTAAGCCCCAAAGTTTGAATTTAAATAATTCAAGCCATTCAGGGTTAAGAATAAATCTATCAATTTTGCTCCACCTAAATCCGTCCTGAGAACTACCCCAAGTGTATTTTTTGCCCAGCATTGGTAAATCCACCCCTTGAATCTTTTCAATAAAATCCCCAAAATCCTTCATCCCAACATCCCTCCCAACACAACCCTTCATTTCCCTAATAAGTCTTACTTTATTGAAGTCTCCCCCAATGCACCATAGATGGATAAAAGTGCTTTTAATATTAATTAAGGTTTCCCATAGCTGCCTCCTTTTTAGCATATCATTGGGAGCATAGACATTAACAATATTACAAATGAAGTTTGAAGAAGTGGTACCTGAAAGTAAGATGAAATTCTTACTATAGCAACAAGCAAACAGAGTGAAAGCCTCTGGTTTCTAAATACAAAGCAAGCCTCCTGCATTCCCTGTTGCATCCACAACCATAAACTCCATCTGATTCCCAGGCCATAGTGATTTGACAAATGATTCTGACATTTCTGCTCTCTTTGTTTCTTGAATTAGCATGAAGTCCACTTTTCTGAGATTAATTAGCTCCTTTAATTTCCTTTTTTCTTAGGTTTCCCCAATCCTCTGACATTCCATGGCATTAACTTCATCAGAACACAAGATAAGACTCCCAAGCCACCATATCCTACAAATTAGGGCTGCTTAGTTGTATCCAACTGCTCCCTTCTCACCAAGTCTTGTTTTTCAAGCTCCATAATCTTCTCTACTACGTCTTTTTCATTTCCTTCACAATTTAATCCAAGAAGCTTCCCAATTTGTAGAGTTGCTTGAGCTTCATTTCGAAGATGCCTTCCTTTGCTCGATCTGCTAGTTAAAGAGATTGAATCAGATAATGCCTGGGATGCAGCTCGGAAGAAGATACCTTTTTTGATTCAGTTACCTCTAATTGCCATGGCTTAGACTCTCTTTGAAGCTTTCCTAAGGTGTAGGGATGGCAATTTAAACCCGGCCCGATGGGGACCCGATTCCCGGACCCCGATTAGAATGGTTTTTCCCCGAAAATTACCCCATAGGGCCGAGGATGGTATTGAAAATTAAATCCCCAACGGGTTTCGGAGCAGGGATGGGGATAGGTTTCCCCCGACCTAGATAATCCTCGAATAATTCCCCTAAGATTCCCTGAATATTCCATATATATATATATATGTTTAGGGTTGAGTTAAGCTGCCTCTCTATTTCCCACTCACTCACACTCACCTCTCAGCCTATCTCCTTTTAGCATCTCCCTCCCTCTCTCTCTTTCTCTCTGCTGCAGGTGTTCCACACGGCGTCGACGTCGGCAGTTTCCGGCTCCTCCACTGTCCTCTCCCTCCTCCCATCTTGCAGATCTTCGATCTTGCCGAACTCGTCCATCTCGCCAAACTCGTCCATCTCCCTCCTCAAGAACATTACAACAACGCCTTTCCTTTCGCTGTCGTCAATGTAATTGCCTCACCATCAACACCATCTCTCTGATTTTTCTTTTTTTCGATCTGTTGTGTATGATGATGTTGATGATTTCATTAATCTATTGTGTAAGTATAGATGATCTATTGTTGATGTATGATGTTGTTGATCTGTTGTTGAGTTGATCTATTGATGATTTTGTGATCTGCTATTTTTTTTTCTTTTTTGGGACTGGAGACTTTTTGGGATCGGGGAAACCCGATCCCCGTTGGGGGTGGGGATGGGGATGGGGATGGTGATAGATTTCCCGTCGGGGATCGAGACTGTGACGGGGAAATTATCACCATCGGGGATTAAGGACGGGGAGTGTGATCCCCGGGGCCCCCCCACCCCCCCCCCCCCCCCCCCCCCCCCGCCTCCCCCCCCCCCCCTTGCCATTCCTACTAGGGTGTTTCTTCACTGAATGATGATTGCCCCTGATCTCCTTTGTTTTACTGACTTCAGCCTCTAGCTTTGAGTGTCTACATTAACCTCCACTGACTGTAATAAAGGAGTATGGACATGTGAACTTTGTAACCCAGAGTTGATGGCTTCAATTAATCTTACTAGGCCCACTTTGTTATGGACATGTGAACTTTGTAACCCAGAGTTGATGGCTTCAATTGATCTTACTAGGCCCACTTCAAGACCATGAATGGGTTGAGTTCTGGAGTGATTTAAATTATCCAGCTGAACTGGGCCTAAAAACACTTCTAAGTTTACATTGGGTTGAGAGAAAGATGGCCCACTCAGGCTTTTCAAAAAACCTAAAGTAGCCACATGCCCATCGACTCTTTGACTTTTGTCATTATCATTGAGACCGTTGCAATCTGACAACTGTGCCTCCTTCCTCATGCATGCGCCTCCATTAGTGATCATTCCCAAGTCACTAGCCGTCTCATGTATTACAAAGATAGCTTGAAGGCTATCCTTATCTGCCATATCAGCTTCCTTCTTCTGAGAAGATGTCCACTTGTCAACTCCCAGACTCTTCACCCTCTCCAAGTCATCACCAATTGCCACATCATCATCATCTTCTCTAAGGGACACTCCATTATCAACACAATGTTCAGCGCCTCTGTTTATACTAATAGAACTGTCGTTCCTCAAAGGACTAGTAGAGTTGCTTGGATTTTGCATGACAACTGTTTGTTCTTCACAAACTCTTATCTGGTAAAATTTGCCTTTGCAGTCCAAGGTTATCACCTGATTGATGCAGTCCAAAACTTTGGTTGCTATTCGAATTTTTCCACAACAAAGAGATGACATGTCAAGAGTAGCTCTATCAATCTCAGAAACATCACCCCATAACATGCCTATATTTGTAAAGTTGGCAGAGTTCCAAAGATGAAATGGTACTCCATAGCAGCTAAGCCATATCTTCATTTCATGCTCAGTGATTATGTCTTTGGTCCATTGTATGATGGACTCACACCAGTTATGAACCCAGTGCTCCAAATCCTTACTTTTACTTCTCATTTCTTCTTCTGAATTAATTGTGAGGATCATTGACTTGCATCCAATCTCTCTTATCTGAACCTCGAGTCCATACTTGTTAAACACTTCTTGTTTGAAATCAGAGGCAAGACAACAGGGCTTGAGTTTGACGACTAGACTCCCATATAGCCAGTTGTTTCCATACTCTTGGACTTTAACTATCAGCCATTTACCCTTCACATTACCAACCCTATCAGCCACCACATCAGCATAGCTTGGACCATTAATATTAATATGCAAGCTCTTTGTGTTAACTCGATTTCTTTGGACAACAGTACCTACACCTCTCTGTAATACCTGCTGGTTTCCATTTTTGTTTTGGTCCTTATTGAACTCTACCATTTTTACCTTTATCTTACGGTTGTCACACCAAGTGCCATTAGCCTTTTGAACAACCACTCTCGCTGCCACTGAACAGTTGTATCTCACAAATCCGAATTTGGAACTTGTTAGCTTCCTCCTCTTGTTGGGAATGTAGACATCCATAACTACACCGAACTTGGAAAGCAATTTAAACAGACCCTTGGGAGACAATGATTCAGGTAGGTTGTCTACAAAAATGGTGTGAATACCCTGGGATGCGATCTTTCTTCTTCCTTTGGTGAGAAACCAACGAAAAGAGAAAAATAAAAAACCAGAAGCATTAATAACCAAATTACAACTACAACAGAGCAAACCAGCAACATAGTAATCACCAAGACTAACATCAAAACAGATTAGTTCAACCAAGATTAGCAGATAACATATCACCAAGACTAACAGATTACCAGGCTTAGTAGCTAATTCCCAACCCTTGGTGCTTCCTTTCCCAACCCTTGGTGCTTGGAAGGTGATCTCAATGAAATAAGGAATATGAGAGAGAGAATTGGTTGCTACAGAAGAGACAAGGGAATGAAACAACTCAATGAGTTTATAGATAAATGTGAGCTGAATGACTTACCTCTTTTGGGAAGAAAATATACTTTGTGTAATGCTCAGGAGGCATAGAAATGGAGCAGAATTGATAGAGTTTTGCTAAGCCCAGAGTGGTTGATTCACTTAAAAATGAAGCTTTGGGGATTGCCTGACTAATATCATATCATTGCCCTCTATTAATGATGGAAGATGAAAGAGATTGGGACCCTAAACCCTTCAGATTTATCAATGCTTGGACTTTGCATCCTAGTTTTTCTTATCTCTTTAATACTTGCTAGGAAAACACTAATTTGGTCGGCTGGGTTAGATTTATTCTCCAACAAAAACTGAAGCACCTTAAGGTGGAATTAAAGAAATGGAATTCTGAAGTGTTTGGCAATGTCTCATCTTAACTTAAGGCTTCAAAGGATGAATTGCATGCATTAGACATCACTGCTGAGGGTAGAAATCTACTTGATTCAGAAAAGGTTAGAAGAAGGGTGGTTAGAGGTGAAGTGTGACAGCTTTATAGAAGGGTGGAGTGGTTATGGCATCAAAAATCCAGAGTAAATTGGTCCCTACAAGGGGACAAAAATACTAAGTTTTTTCATGATATAGCAATTGGCTTCCCCTTACAAATCCTAGCTGGGTTATGTTACATTTTGATTCTTACATATGTTCCTTTGTTATTTTTATGACAAGTTCCATCGTTTAATATATATGGTCACAATTATTTCAAAATTTTGCTAATAAATACTCTTAAAATACAAGAAATATATAAAAATAAATAGATCTTGAGAGACTTTTCACTAAATTTAAAACATTTTGTGACAATAGACTATTGATCTATTGTTCTATCTGATTTCTAAGGACCAATCTTTTTTACAGATTTTGAACATGATTAATCGGCAAGAACTGATTGGTTGATTGAGAACAAGATAGATGATAATGAAAGATATATATGACTTCGACAAAGTCCTAGGAAGGATTGGAAGAACTGAGGCTGTTCCGTTCATGTTCATTCATTAATCACTTGACTAGCAATGTTAGTGGATATTAATTTTCCAAAATGTTTTGACCAACAAGAGAGAACAAATTGGAAATTTCTGAACAGTGGAATCTGATCTCTGGCTTACATTCCCAAATTTTGGCAACATTCATGGGCTAAATATTTAGAGATTCTTAATATTATTTTTAAATTTATTACATTAGCATGATAGAGAGTTGAGTTTTAATTTATTGATTTTTAAACAAATTAATAATTAATATATAATAATCCACATCATTCATGTAAATCCTAATTACTTTCATTTTTCTCACAAATACTGAATAAAAATAGGGATATTTACCAATAAATATCATCTCATAAACAAATACTCTAATTAGTCATAAATTTTTTCTATTGATTTGTTAAGTCCTATTAGTACAGCGTTTCTTTTTGTGTGATCCTATTTTTTTATTTTTTAGTAATGTTTCGGTAGACAACTATACCCTTTTATTAATGTAACATGTATGATGTGATACTCCAATGTGGCAGGTATTAATGTAACACTCCAAAAAAAATTTAAAACTTCTTAGTGTACTTTTCTTAAATGTGACAACGTGGCAAGTATGATGTGACACTCCAAAACTTTTATTTCAAAAAAAATTTAAAACTCCTTAGCGTGCTTTTCCTAAATGTAACAATGTGACGAGTATGATGTGACACTCCAAAATTTTCACTCCAAAAAAAATAAAAACTCCTTAGTGTACTTTTCTCAAACGTGGCAGATATGATATGACACTCTAAAAAAAATTAAAAACTCCTTAGTATACTTTTCCCAAACGTGACATGTGACACTCCAACGTAAAAAAATTAAAAACTATTTAGTGTACTTTGCTCAAATGTGACACTGTAATGTGGCGGGCAAATGAGTCATTACATCCAAATGACTAAATGGATCACAAGAAAAAATATGAAACTATATAAATTACAAATCCAAAATATGAGACTTATTGCGCAATCTCCCATAAAAACACTATTTGTAAATTCTATCATAAGACAGATCAAGTGTACTTTTGCCGAATTATTACAAAATTGTCAATTTTAATTTTTTTATTAATAAAAAATAGCACATATTAGTGATAATAAAACATTACAAGAGAAAGAGTGAGCCAAAAAAAAAAAAAACAAACCCAATTAGCAACCTACCCCACAAGAGAAAAAGTAGTTGGCGATGCTATAATTTGGAAATAAATTTTTGGCAAATCATTTAAAATAAATTTTAAAGCAGTCTGGTAAACTTTTAATTTCACCAAAATTTATAAAAATCAAAAGTCGAAAACCTTTTAAATTGCCACTATTGGGTGTTTATGTGTCATGTTAATCTCCCAACTAATCAACTAGATCTAATTTAGTTGGCCACCATGCCTTTCTTATGGCTTAGTCCCAAGGAGGTCATAAATTCAATTTCTCTTAAGGGGGTTGAATTAAAGATATACAAGCATTTAGGTGCTTTGCCAAGAATGGATAAATTTTCTCCTATAAATGCTAATCTAATAATTAACAATTAATATTTGCCGATCAAAAAAAATAAAATAAAATGTTAATCTCCCAACTAACAAAACATGGAAATATGTGGTGTCACTTATATTCCAAATTTGACTAATCTAACCTAATTAAATCAAATCAAAATATCTTAGTCTCGGTTATATAAGCGAAATTTGACTACGCACATAATTCTATTCTCCAATACTATTCTTAAAACGATCCAATTTAAGATTTGTACAACCCCTTTTAACATTGAAACCTTTCTGGTCCATTAATATGTTGTGGTTAGTATCTCTGAGTTTTTTAAACCAATAAAAGGTTCTGATAAAAAATAAATAACTAAACATTATATATACAATTTTAGAAATTACATTTTATCTCTTGACATTTTAGAAATTATATTTTTATTTCTATAGTTAATAGTCTCATTTCACAATTTTCCTACTTATATAAAAAGCAACAACTCCTAATAGAAAAATAGATGGAATTATATTGCAAAACAAAGTAGTAAAGGGGTGGTATGTATTAAAGATAAATTTTTGAGGTATGAGTTTAATGTCTTTATTCCATCCAAATAATTACAATGACAGAAGAGTTAGTGTAATTTCTCAAACGTCAAGGGGTGGTATGTATTAAAGATAAATTTTTGAGGTGTAAGTGTAATTGATCCAAAAGTGAATAAATACTAACTGTGAGTTCATCTTTTGGACTGCTAGCAAAGGGGATGTGTGAAAGCATAAATATCTCCTCTCTCTTCTCTCTCTCTCTCTCTCTATTTTTTTTTTTTTTTTTTGATCGACAAAAAAGGACTTATTGATGAAACACATACAAAGTATGACAAATTACATCAATAAAGAGGAGCTTGGAGCTAGTTCAAGCTCCAACCTCCTAGCTGGTGAGAGACCAACAAAGCTAACAAAAGAAAGAAAACCAGCAAGCAGCCCAACAAAGCTACATAGCAGCAGACCGCCAAAAATATCAGTTGCAATCCTCAATGTCAGTTGCAATCCACCAAAAAACACCCGTCAGTTGCGGTCCACCAAAAACACCCAACAAAAAACCATTGCAAATGCTGCAATGATCTCCATTCAAATAAACCAAACATTCAAAACAAAAATCAATGGCTGCAATTGTATATCAGTATATCAGCTTCTTAGTCACCAATGATTGAAATTTCTTATGAGTATACCAACTGATCTCCATTTAAATCCTAATTTCATAGCCACCAGTATATCAACAGAATAGCACCAAGTCTAACAGCAAACTAACAACAAATTAGATCAGCCAACAAATTAGTCACCATAATCACCAAGATAATACTGATCAAACCACAAATTAGTCATCAAGACTAAGCAGCCACAAAAATTCACATCAAAAAACCAGAATCTGATGTGCTAATGTGTTTATAATCACTAAGCAGTTAATCAATGACATCTCATCAGCTTTATACACCAGAACCTGATGTGCTGATAACCTGTTGTGCTGCATAAAGCCACCAAAATTCCATTTCTATATTGCCTTCCATATCTATAAGCCACCAGTGAAAGCTATTGAAACTCCTAAGTCAAGCACCTTCTAATCTAGTATAGATTATGCACCAGATCATGGACAGAGTAATTCAAAGCCGGAACAGAGGACCTAACCCACAAGGCAATTCGCACCTTAATGGTTTCACACAGAACTACAAAATTAGGCTCCACCCCATTAAACACACAGTCATTCCTATGTTTTCATATGGACCAGAAAATAGCAAATGGGATTACTCTCTCTCTCTCTCTCTCTCTCTCTCTCTCTCTCTCTCTCTCTCTCTTTGTTTGTGTGTGAACAGGGAACTAGTTGCGACTTGTAAGGTGGGACAAACAAACGAGGTTGTTTTGTAAATTTCTATGCTCGTTATTCTATTTAAAACAACCTTAATATTGCATTTACTTTGACTTGTTTTGGGTTTTTCTTTTATTATTTTGTTACCTCTTTCTTTTTCTTTTTTTTTTTTGATCGACAAAAAAGAGACTTTATTGATGGAATAAACTAGTACAAAATACAAAGCAAATTACATTTTGTTACCTCTTTCTAATCCTTAAAGTTTCTCACGGGTCTTTAGTATGCATCTTGTTTAATGCATTGATCAATTCACATTGGATGGAGAGAGAGAGAGAGAGTGAGAGAGAGAGAGAGAGAGAGAGAGAGAGATTATTGTTAAGACTACCTTAGCATCAGCAGCTAGCTCAGTCTCAAGTTCTACACCAGCTCACTCTACTTCAGCTCAAGATAGTTAGTTAGTAGTTAGAGTTTGTTAACTCAAGATTAATTAGTAGTTAGAGTTTGTTATAGTTTGTTAGAAGGTTGTTACATCATCTGTATAAATATAAATCATAAAGAAATAACAAAAAAAAGATTCAATTGTTCATCATGGTATCAAAGCTACAATAAAGCTCCTACGAGCATAGTTTCGATCCACATATGGCTGCTTCATCATCTTCTTCATCTTCTTCTTCTTTACCTGCAAATCCTAATCTCTTGATTTCCAATCTGAATTCTTTTATCACAGTTAAACTCGAATCCACCAATTTCCTTATATAGCGATGTCAATTTCAGAATATTTTACGAGCTACTGATCTGTTAGAGTTTGCAATTGGATCAGTTCCATGTCCTCCATTGATGATCACTGACTCCAATGGCCTTGAAGTTTTGAATCCAGATCGAGCAACTTGGAACAAGACTGATGCTCATCTGCTTAGTTGTATAACTGCTACTCTTACACCTACAATTTTTTCTTCTGTTCTTCATCTGCAACATAGATTTGAGGTATGGACTGCTCTTTGCAAACGTTTCACCATGGTGTCTCGTTCTCACATCCATCAAATCAAGAATCAATTGACTCATTTAACCAAAGGCTCCAAATAAATTGAAGAATATTTGACTCAAATCAAAGAGCTTGTTGATAAATTAGCTTTTTGCTTCATCACCTATGGACGATGAAGATTTGGTACTGGTTACTCTGAATGGCTTGCCAGATGAGTTTGATGCTCTTAAAACTACTGTTCATGCTTGGATTGAACCTATTTCCATGGCAGACTTAACTTCTCTTCTATGTTCTAACTCTCTCCGTATAGACTCCAAACAAAGGAAAATGCAATCACATGAAAACACAGTTGCCTATGTGTTACTAAGAGATTCCACCAGTGGATCTTCTTCTTCAACAAGAGGACGATCCTCTTTTTGAAACCAAAGAGGAGGATTTCAAGGCTCTTTTCGTGGTAATGGACGACAGAACTCTCGAGGTAGAGGAAAAATCTATTCACCTACTATCATTTGTCAAATCTGTAGTAAAGGTAACCATACGGCTCTTGAATGTTGGCACAGACTGGATGTGAATTTTCATCAGACTGTGCATCCACATGCTTCTTCTCAACATTCTTCATCTCAGTCTTCTTCTGAACTCTCTTCTGCTTATCCTCCACAAGAGCTTATGTTGTTTCTGCTTCTCCTCTTTCTCTATCTGAGGCTGCTCCCTGGTATCTTGATTCGGCTGCCTCTAAATATATTACTCATGATCTCTCCAACCTCAACATGTCTCAATCCTATACTGGTCCTGATCATATCACAGTTGGCAATGGCACTGATGTTCCTATTCATCACACAGGTAAAGGTCTCCTTCCTACTCCTCATTTTTCTTTTAAACTCAATAAACTTCTCCATGCTCCTATCTCTTCCAATCTTCTCTCTGTTCATCAACTCACCAAAGATAATAATTGCACTATTACTTTTGATGCTTCTTCCTTTGTGGTTCAGGACAAGAACACCAAGGCCATTTTACACAAGGGCTATAATGCTAATGGCCTGTATCACATTCCATCTCTATTGTCTTCTTCTCATCATCATACTGCTATGCATGCTTCTTCTGTCTCATCTACTGCTTTCTTGACAAAGACCTCTGCATGTGCTTCTGAACACACTTGGCATAAACGATTGGGCCATCCATCTCAGTTGAGGTTTACTGCTTTAAAGAAGTATTTGTCTTTTACTTTCAATAAAACAAAGTTTGCTCTTAGTCCTTGTACACATTGTAGTATGGCTAAAAGTCATAGATTTCCCTTTAAACTATCAAATTCTACTGTGAATAATTTATTTTCTCTCATTCATAGTGATGTATGGGGTCCTTTTAATTTTACTTCATCTGAATACAAGTATTATGTGCTTTTCATTGATGATTATAGTTGCTTTACTTGGCTTTATCCTCTATGTTACAAAAGTGAAGTTTTCTCCAAATTCTTAGAGTTTAAAACATATGCTGAAACTCAATTTTCTACTAAACTTCAAGTGTTAAGGACTGATGGTGGCACTGAATTTAGCATCAGCAGCTAACTCAGTCTCAAGTTCTACACCAGCTCTGTTTGCTTCAGCTCAAGATAGTTAGTTAGTAGTTAGAGTTTGTTAACTCAAGATTAGTTAGTAGTTAGAGTTTGTTAACTCAAAATTAGTTAGTAGTTAGAGTTTGTTATAGTTTGTTAGGAGGTTGTTACATCATCTATATAAATATATACTGTATCAGATCATAAAGAAATAACAATAAAAAAGATTCAATTGTTCATCAATTATTAATAGTCATGGTATAGTGCTACATGTAAATCTCAAACTACTAATATTATAGTATTATAATTCATAGTAGAAATATTAGAATTGTACAATTTAAATTCTTAAATATATCAACAATGACTTTATATAGTTGAATTTGTGATAAATCAAAAGTTACACTTATTAGTGTACCGTGTCATTGTGGGTCAACTTAGGAGAGATTTTTTTAAGAGTCTCAAACATTCTTCATTATTGTAATATAGACTCTGTTTTATTTTGGTTTGATATTTTAATTTTATCAATTGATCAACTTATCCAACTTGTATATAAATAGTGTTCATTGCTATTTTTGTCACAATTTTGTCCGCATTTGTACAAAAATGTAATAAATTTGCATGAAAACTATGAATGGGGGTCATTTAAATAAAAATGATATAAGACAATGACAAAATTGGCATAATTAAACTATCACCAGTTTGGCCTTCGCCCAATGAGCATATGGGAGAATCCATAGACATTTTGTCTCACAACTTTAGGTTCTAATGTTTTTTTTTTTTTTTTTTTTTGATCAGCAAAGAAAAATTTCATTTAACAGCATGAAATTAAAGGTACAGGAAGATGACATGCATCGAGAGAGATTCGAAAGTATAAAAATACCCCTACTACTGCTACTCTCATCCATACAACCAACCCCTAAGCCTCTCGATTTTTTTAAACAACAAAGTTAAGAAAAACTTAACTAAAAAATTAAAATACAAGAGTCCCCACAAAGTCTACCCACCAAAACACCCAAAACAAACTAAATAAACTACACAACACCCCAGCAGTATAAAGTATTTGAAGGGGTATAAAGTATTTGAAGGGGTACTTGAAGGGGTTCTAATGGAGTATAAAGTATTTAAAAGGGTACTAGGCATGTAGCCTATTTCCTTTTCTTTTATTTTTCATGCATTTTTTATAGTCCATTAAGTAGGGAATGTTTCCTTTTGTTAAATAGTGAAGTACTTAAAATCTTATTACAAGGATACCTAGATAATAAACCAGATCACCTGCGCTTTAATCTTACCCCAACTTTGGATTGTATTAAGCTTTCACTTGAAAACATTTGTGCAATGCAATAACTTCTTAGACGGTATGAAATGTTTTGTTTTGATGCCGTTGACATACAAATTTGCTAGTTAGTTGGTTTCATGCTTATTGATTGACTAATCACTACAAGAATTTACACATTTTGCGACCACTTTTGCCAACCAAAAAATTTTGGTCGCAAAAAAATTTCATTTGCGACCATATTAAATTAGTTGCTGAAACTTTTAATATTACCGACCAAATTTTTTGGTTGCAATAAGTAATTTTTTGCGACCAATTTACATTTTTTGTCGGCAAAATCTGGGCGGCAGAATAAAATCTGGGCTGGGGCTGTATGATCTTTCAGCGACCAATAAAGTTTGGTCGCTGATACCAAAACGACGTCGTTTTGGTATCTAATTTCGCACACACAACCATTAGCCGACCAACAGGTTGGTAGGGGATAATTTACTAATTCAAACATCTAAATCAGAAATACGCGCCTCTTTCACACACCTCAGTCGATTTCGATCAAAGCTCAGTTGCGCCAATCACCTCACCTTACCATCGACCTTGCCGTCCGCCGTCGTCGCCTCTCCACCGTCTGCGCCTCGCCTCCCGTCTTCGCCATTTCTGATTCGTCTTCTCCATTTCTGATTCATCTAGGTATTTTTTTTCAACTTAATAGGAAATCTCTGTTTATATCTCTGTGTCTCACG
Organism: Camellia japonica; assembly: GCA_030407325.1. Taxonomy (NCBI): domain Eukaryota; kingdom Viridiplantae; phylum Streptophyta; class Magnoliopsida; order Ericales; family Theaceae; genus Camellia; species Camellia japonica. Next base: position 29,964,988 of record JAPPVO010000059.1, read on the forward strand.
TTTTCTTCTTTGATTTCCATTATTTGGATTGGCCGCCATTGTTGCTAAGTGCAGGTGAGCTTTAAAAATGTGTATTTTGGCATATGTCTGTTTGGTTGCTGAGAAGGTTTAGGAAAATAGAAGCAGAGAGTTTTAGATTTTAAATCTGATAATGTATTTTCGTTGCTTTTGAAGCTTTGAGTGAACTGAGAAAACTGAGAAAATAAAGTTTGAATCTTTAGTTTTCTGGTTGAATCTTCGTTCCCTACCACAAGAATTATTGTCTGGATTTCTTGTTATTTATTTATTTTGTATTTCTCTTTCTTTATGTATATTTCATAACTTCCTATATCCTTTTCATTGCGATAAATTTTGAAATTGAAGAGAAATATATTCTCTTAGACCAAAGATTTAAGATTCAAACTCTGTTCTTTGATTACACACGTTTTCTCAGCAACCAAAGCGGGTCATTCTTAGATTTTGGGCGTAGGTTCGTTTTCCAAGTATGTTTGTTTTTTTGCAGTACCGTTCCTAAATTTCTTTGTTTTTCTCTTTTCTCTTAGTTTTCTGCATCCCTCTTTTCATCTTAAACCTCAGTAATTTGTTTAGAAGATGGGTATTGTGTTTCTGTCGAATCAGTAACAGGCAGTTGCTTTTGATAAATGATCCATATGTAAGCTAGAATGCATTTTTAAGCAGGAAAAACTTGAACAGTGCTATTAGGAAACTGATAAAATTTCAGTCATGCATGTCCATTGCTTGATTAGAGAAAATATATCCTCCTTTGCAGCCCAAAAAAACTAAGTTTTGGACCTCACACCACTCATTCACTCAAGAAGGCTTTTTGGTATATAGAAAATGTTCATGGTAGTTGCTTTAATCATTAGCTCCTTATCATTTGAGTTTGGCATGATAGGTTAATTTGGTATTTCTATAAGATTTGGAATGTGTAGGCTGAAGATTTGTGGGTGCTTGTAATAAGTTTGTTAATTTTCATTCTTGTTAAGGAATTGATCAAGTCATTTCTAGAATTTAGAATATCTTTTCTGTTGAAATTATCTCATTTTGGTGGGTTCTATCTTCTGCGTTTATCTTTTCTAAATATGTTTTGTGCATTATTAGTTTGAATGCAACTAAGATATATAGCTACATTTTCTTTTGGCCACAATGCTTTTCATAACATTAAGTCCTGTTCAGTCTTGCTTTTGGGTTTTCCCCCCCTTGTGTAGCAAGTTTTCAAGGGTATAGGAACGGAGTATAGTACCAGAGAGAAATCAATGGGTTGATATTGATTATGGAGCTTAGTTATGGTTTGCTGCTTTGCTCTGTTTTTTATCTTCTACTTTTTCTCCTTGTACATCTTCGTATTGGTGTCTAGAAATTCCAAAATGGTATTTTGGGAAACTATTAATAATTTTAAAATACAAAACACAATTTGTTCTAACCCTAAGCTTTAAAAAGTCTTAAACACCATGAACCATGAACCATAAAACACAATTCCAATTAGTTATTTTCTGGATTGCTTCATACTTAATAGGTCCCTTGAGCATTATAAAGCACACACAAGATCCTAGTAATTAGCCTATTTGTACTTTGGATCTAAATAATTACCAACTCGTGCCTTCTCAAATTTGGAGCTTTAATTTCTTTAAATTGTTCCTTTGCCGTAGCCTGTAATTGTTTGAACAGATAATATTTTTGGTCGAGAATATATAATTGTGATGGGCGTTTTCCTAGATATCCATTTTTGCCATTTTTATTGTTGAATTTAATTCTTTTAAATAAATGTTTAGCCTAACATGCTTAAAGCTATTAACTTTGCAAAATTTGTGAGTTATTTTATCAATATTCCGAACCAACTTTTCATCCCATATTTGTGTTGGTAATTTATCTTTGGTTTTGCCCGTGCATCATGTTGGATTTCCCTTAGCATTTGCATTTGTATTTAACTGCTTAATTACTTCCTAGAAAGTTTTTGCCCACTTACTCACCCCGTGGAGTGTGGACCTAGTTTGGCGAGGGATCTTCGCCTCATTTCTTAGTCTCTGATTCATATATTAATTTTGGTTTTGCTCATTCATCATATTAGCAGCTCATTATTCCGTGTGCATGTGCATCTCTGTATGTAAAATTAGTTCCTCAAAAAGTTTCTTCTTTAAATTTTTTCTTGTTTCCTTGCTTCTTTTTCTTCTTTTTCCTTTAGGTTTTGCCCTTCATCTGATTTTTATTTTATGTTGATTATACATATAATGATCAGCACTCAAGTATAATTCAAATGGCTATTGGTGCAATATGTGGAGGATCATGATGGAATTATCATCTATGGAGACATTAGATTTATGGATTATTAAGTTAAACACCTTTTTCAGCACCTGTATTATGAAGCAGGGAAACTTTCAGCATAACAGCATTCTTGAAAAAAAATTTAAAATAATCTGTTGTGAGAACAAATATGAAGTTGCCAGAGCACTTCATAAATTTGATGTACTGCTTTGGAGTTGCACATTCTTTTCCAGACTATGCTCCACAACTTTCAAGCTTTTCTTCAAGGTGTCTACTGTGCATCTACCTTCAACTCCACTGAAAATGTTGTTTTTCAATGGTGAAAACATCTATTATCAATTGCTTTGTTTTTCGACTCCGTTTCTGCATTGTTATAGTAAAATGAATGGATCTTGTTTATTTTGGTCTATTTATTTTATGGTAATTATTTAGTTGTTACTTAAAAGATTCTTGTGAATTGAGTTTTTGGTGTTTCAGTTGTGGTCCTTGGGCAGAACTGAAACTCTTTTATGTTGTTCTATGCTATGTTGGGATATTGTATTGTGAGGTGGGGTGTAAACTGTGTCTCTGTGAAAAATGGTTAATTGAAAATATCAAACAAGTGGAGAATAAATGACTTCCTTTCCTTTAATTGCTGCTATCTGAAAAACTTATTCTTGAGAAGGACTGTCTAGTGTTTTTCCTTAGCAGTCACAACAATCATTGCTAAATTTTGAATACTATTAAAAAAATGTTACATTTTTCTTCAGAACTTGTTTGGTTAATTACTTTGATTGGAAAACATGTTATTTTAAATATTGTAACCCTGTCATTATAGTGTCTCCACTTTGCAAATTTGACCCACTGTGCGCTTTCACAGGAATCTAAGAGAGCTGAATTGCAAGAGTGTGAAGTGGATGATTTGAGTGGGCATTGGCTCAGCCATTTTCCTGATACCTGTACATCACTTGTATCCCTAAACATAGCTTCCATCTCTGAGGTAAGTTTATTACCTTAGAGTTTATGCATTTATTCTTGTTACATTATTTGAACTAAACGAAACCTTGAATGATCTTTTATTACATAGAATTAGTAAAGTAACACCAAAATAGAAATCACTACAAATGCTGACTTATACATGATTCATATTAATTGAACTGAATGACCCAAAAAGTATGGGGTCTTCTTGCTGCATTCCATCTTTAGTTTGCTTAGAAAACTTTTGAGCATTGGTTCGACTTGTTTGTGAGATTGCGAAACGCGCGAATTCACTTCTCGTGGGTTGCAAGCAATAGTTCATGCACCCACGTTACATAACATGGATGACTCCTCAACTTTCTTAAACAATTTTGGTGGTCATTCTCCTTAGAGTGGTGGTAGAGGTAGTGACAGTGGGAGGAGGAGGGTGGTGCTAGTGAAATAGAAAGAACTTGTTAAGGAATATTTTCTTCCTTTTTGAAGTTTCTAAACTAATCAATTACCAAAAAAAATGCATATCAATTAGTTTCTTCGTTTCACGTACGTATATATCATTACTTTATAAAACTTGGTTCCTAAGTAACACAAATACAAACACATGACATGGACAAGCCGACACATTTATTTTCATAACATGCAGGACACCACACGCTTGGGACAAATTAAAATTTTATAATTTTATATATTTATTATATGTAACATACACTAATTACTTTAAAAATTATATATTTCATAACTTAAATATGAAGATATCAGTTATGTAAAAATTACATTCTAAATAATACAAAATAATTATAGAACATTAAATACACATGATATATTTATTTATCATATAAATGTTTTAAAACATAGTTAGAGTGCATACATTGTGTTTTGAAAAATGTAAAATTGTTATTATGAAGAAATCATCACGTAGGACATATTTAGAGAGTTCAGAAGTGTTGCTGCTGAAATATCCCCAAAGTGTCTATAAAGTGCCTAATATTATGAATATGATTTTTAATCAAGACACATAGTAGTGTTAGACATGTTTTTAAAAATGTCCGATGAGTGTCAATGTTCGACATAAATGTCCAACATGACACGTTTTCTTTTTGAAAGTGTCTGTGCTTCTTAGGTTGGTTCATTATTCTTACACATCTTACTTATTGTTATTACTTGCTTTGTCCCATCTGAGGCATGCTTGGGAACGTTGTGAGCATTCGTTCCATTTCTTGGTGAGATGGCCAAACCGTTGGATCAACTTCCCTTGGAAGATGAACAATAGTGCCTGCACCCACAATACATAGTATGGCAGGGCCAACCTTGTGTTGTTCAGGGCTCTAGGCGAAATTTTAAAAATGAGGCCCTTTATAGACTTAAAAAACATTACCATCTATTCAAAAAATTTATCCCAAAAACATATCATGAAAAGAAGGTGTATCATATAGATTTGAACTTGGTATGATGCTTCTATGTAAATTTTCTAGATATGTAGTATTATTGTACACATAATTACCAAATATATATATATATATATATAATTGGAAATATTGTTAGTACCCACACAAACTATGTTTGCATATATAATCACTAGAAATTACTTATACAAATTTAGACATGAAGAAAATCATTACAAAGCTCAAAAAGATAAAATTGGGCCTTTATTTTTGGACCTACTAATAACGTAAGAGTTAATTTTTTGGACCTTCAGTTTGGATTGTTAATGTATATTAGTTGGATTGGGCTTTTATTTTTGGACTTACCAATACAATAAGCATTGTTCTTTTGATTGCTTTGTTTCATAAGTGAAACATAAATTGTTTCATTTGGTGTGGAATTGTAGAACCCTATTTGAACAATTCTTAATGTAGCAAGCATTGCATGCTTGTAGGTTGCTTAATTTAGTTTATTTTATTTTCATTTTTGTGAATCGCTCCTTCCCGTTAATGTTAGGCAATTTCATTTTGTAGTTTCTAACACTTTATGTAATATTATGTAGATTAATTACTGTAATGGTTGTCTTTAACCTTTCAGATGGCCCAAATAGACAAGGGTTGGATGACAATAAAAAATAGATTAAGTAGTACGGAGTATCAAGAAGGGGTGAATTCATTTATTGAATTTGCGATGAGAAATGTAGGCTTGAGGATAAGCTTCGGTGTCCATGTATTGATTGCTTGAACGACAAAAAACATACGATCCACGTTGTTAGGATTCATTTGATTCGAAGAGGGATATCTCTTTCTTACAAGACCTGGGTGCACCATGGAGAACTTGTTCCCGTGGTGGAACCTCTCATACCGAATGAAGGTCACCATGACATATATAGTGAAACTGTAGGGGAAGATCAGGATGACGGGGATGATTTGCCTACTATGTTGGAAGAGGTTTGTAGGGGTTTTGCAATGGATGATGAAGGGGATGAATTACCTACTACTTTTGAGAGTGTGGATGGGCGAAACTTTGATAAGTTATTTGAAGATGCTCAACGTAAACTATACCCGGAATGCACAAGGTTCATTGTGTTGTCATTTATTATTAAGATGCTTCACATTAAGGTGTACAACAAGTGGAGCAATAAATCATTTGATATGGTTATGAAAGTTTTCAAGGACACTCTACCTGAGTGATGAGACTGTTCCATGGACCATATATGCTGCGAAAAGATTCTTACGTGACTTGGGTTTGGGCTACGTTCCCATTCATGCTTGTAGGTATGATTGTGCACTATTTTGGAAGGAGCATGCAAATCTTGATAATTGCCCCAAGTGTGAAGAGCCTAGATACAAGTTGGACAACGAAAGGGTAAGAAGATCCCTTACAAGATATTGAGGTACTTTCCATTGACACCAAGATTGAAGAGATTGTATATGTCCAAGAAAACCGCTACAGATATGAGATGGCACAAGGAGAAACGTATGGATGATGGAATCTTGAGGCATCCAGCTGATGCTAAGGCATGGAAAGACTTTGATCGGCAACATCCTATGTTCGCCATGGATCCACGAAATGTAAGGCTAGGGCTCGCCACCGATGGTTTCAATCCATTCGGAAATATGAGCACATCCTACAGTATGTGGCCCGTTATCCTAATGCCTTACAACCTCCCACCATGGAAGTGTATGAAAGAGCCTTTCTCCATGATGTCATTGCTTATTCCTGGACGATCGGCTCCTGGAAGAGATATCGATGTTTACTTACGGCCATTGATTGAGGAGTTGAAGGAGTTATGGGGGGATGGGGTGCAAACCTATGATGCGAAAAACGAAGAGTCATTTAGAATGCATGCTGCACTGATGTGGACCATCAACGACTTCCCTGCATATGGTAACATGTCCGGGTGGACTACTAAAGGTTATTTGGCTTGTCCCACTTGTAATGAGGACGCATCCTCACAAAGGTTAACAAGTAAGATAGGGTACATGGGTGCTCGTCGTTACTTGCCCGAGAACCACAGATGGCGAAGGAGCAAGTTGTTTAACGGACAAAGTGAGGTTAGGTGCAGACCGTTGGAGTTATCAGGGGAGCAAATATTAGAGCAAATTGAGACTGGGACATACAAGCCATTTGGAAAACATCCAAATAACAGGAAAAGACAAAGGGACGAAAATACAGTGTTGAATTGGGCAAAGAGAAGCATTATGTTTGAATTGCCTTACTGGAAGACTCTTAAGCTTCGACACAACCTTGATGTCATGCACATAGAGAAGAACATTTGTGACAATTTGATGGGGACATTATTAAATGTGGATGGGAAGAACAAGGACACAGAAAAAGCACGGATTGATTTAGCAAATTTAAAAATTCGGAAGGAGTTACACCTACAGAGTCGTGGTGATGGGTCATTTGTGAAGCCTCCAGCTGTGTACACATTATCCACGAAAGAAAGATAAGGCTTTGGTGCTTTTTTGAAATCAATCAAGTATCCCGATGGTTATGCAGCAAACATCTCCAATTGCGTGAATACTGACAGTGGCAAAATCTCAGGCCTCAAAAGTCATGATTGTCATGTGCTTGTACACCGACTACTTCCGGTTGGGATGCGCGGGTATCTTAACAATGAAATTGGCACGACTTTGTTTGAGTTAGGAAATTTCTTCCAACAATTGTGTTCAAAGACGTTGAAGGTGACAGATTTACAGAAGCTAGAGGATCAAATCATACTTGTACTTTGCAAGCTTGAGAAGATTTTTTCCTCCAGCTTTCTTTGATGTCATGGTTCACTTGGTTGTTCATTTGCCGCGCGAGGCAATACTTGGAGGGCCAGTGCAATATCGATGGATGTACCCAATTGAACGGTAATTATTTATGCTCGTACCATATCACTTCATCAACCTTTAATGTATCTATATATTGTCAATGTAGTACGGACATAGTAAAAAAGAATCTCTTGTAGGCTACTTGGAATGCCTAAAAGGATTGTTGCCAATATAAAGCTCATCCTGAAGGATCAATTGCGGAGGCGTACATTTCCAAAGAGTGTACAACTTTTGCTCGATGTATCTTGATGGAATTGAACAGTGTTTAATCGAGAAGAAAGGAATGATGACGGTGGTGATCGCGGCTTGGGGTTAGCCATCTTCTCGCAAAAAGTTCGTCCATTTGGTCTAATCAGTAGGCACCAGATGTGCCTCTCCACGAACGAGAGATGGCTCAGTGGTTTGTCTTATACAATAGCTTTGACGTGGAACAATATCTAGAGTATGTTTTCAGGCCTCAAAAAAGTTAAATTCGCCATTTATGTTTTGTCTGATTATTCGTAATCATATGTCTTACTTATCTACTATTCTTATTAATAAGGGAACACAAGAACATTTTGCAAAATGGAAGTACATGTGACACCACAGAGAGGCAACGGGATGAATTTCCTAAGTGGTTCAAAGAACGTGTAAGACATACCTATCTATCCAACATTTGAGCACATTATGCTATAACCAACTTGAACAAAGTAACATAACACGTATTGCTTATGTAGATAAATCAGTTGCGGAATCAAGGGTCGCCGGAAGCAACGGATGAATTGTGGTCGTTGGCCAACGGTCCTAGTGCAATAGTCAACACATATTCGGGATGCATTTCTAATGGTGTTCGATTTCATACCATCGACCGTGATAACCGTCGTAAAACTCAAAACAATGGGCTGGTTGTAGAAGGGGAGCATGAGGGTCATTCAATGCATTTCTACGGTTACTTGAGGAAAGTGTGGGAAATGACATATTTGTTTAGACATCGGGTTGTTTTGTACCAATGTGAATGGTATAACACCGGTAGCAAGAAGACTTGTCTCACGGATACACATGTCACAAGTGTCGATGTAAAAAGTCGATGGTATGAACATGACCCCTTTGTATTCCCAGCTCAAGTAGAACAAGTATTCTACGTTAATGATACCAAATTAGGTGGAAATTGAAAAGTTGTAGAACGATTCCACCATCGAGGAATATGGAATGTGCCAGAGATGGATGGTTTACCTGATGATGCTCTAAATAGTGTGTTCCAACAAAATGAAACCACCGAGGTTATACCAATTGTGGACGGAAACGGTATGCAAGTTGAAGGCCGTGGCGATCAAGGGGTTTTGTGTAGAGATGATATTGAAGGTGAAATTATTCCAAATACAATGGTTTCACAACTCATAGTCCAAACACAAGTCCAGGGTGTTGCTGATGCTTTCATTTGTGATACCGACGAAGATGACTTCATTGAGGATGATGATGAGCAAGAAGAAGACGAATTTGACATTGTTTAACTATATAAATCATGACATAGAACCTTGATGTATTTAATACATACTATTTGAGGACATACTACAACACTTTTTGTTATATATGTTGCTACTGTGCATTTGATTTAGAGTGTGCACTGCTGCTCTGGTTGTTGTTCTGTTCTGTTGCATTTGATTTAGACTGTGTTCTGTGCTGTGTGTCTGCTGTAGTGCCTTTTCTGTCTGTCTGCTGTAGTGTAGATACCTGAAGGGCTGGCTGTCTGCTGTAGTGCCTGTTCTATTTTTGCTGATGTGTTGATCTGTGGTGCCTGATTTTTTTTGCTTTGCTCATGGCTGTGTATCTGTTTTGTTGTTGTTGTTGGCTTAAACAATCTTGGTGCTTGGAGTGGATGTAGGGCTGCTGCAGTTGAAGGCAGTGTGTTTGGTATGATTGCTGGGCTTCAATCCATTCATGGCAGTTCTGTTCTGTTTTGGTTTCTCTGCCTGAAGCGCTGGTTTCTTCTCTGCCTGTTCTGTTTTGGTGATCTGTTTTGGTGCTTGGAAGGGCTGCTATAGTGCCTCATCTGGTCTTTATTCATGGCAGTGCTGTAGTGCCTAATCGCTATGGACTTTCTGGCTTTATGTGCTTTGTTTGCTTTATGTGTTTTGGTGATCTGTTCTGTACTTATTTATATATTTCATCAATGAAGTCTTCTTTTTGCCGATAACAAAAAAAATTACCATAAATATGTCATCAACCTCACACCAAATTTACGTAGATGGATTAATATATATGTATGAAATTAAGAATTTCATGGATGTTCATTTCTTAGTTATTATATTTGTTAATTATGACTGTTCACGTATATGTATGTGTTCACATTAAAAAGTTGTGCTTATCCATGTGCTCATTGTGCACTTTACGTTTGATTATGTTAAAATGTAACAGAATGGCTCCTGCAAAGAAGATGCGCCGTTTACCACCACCGAAGAGGGCATTACTTGAACCCTACTCACCCTCGACTGATACATGTACACCTTATCCTGAAGGTCTTGCCGCAGATGGATTTGAGCCTATTGGACCATCTTTGTCTCAAATTAATGTGTTGTCAGGATCTGAGACTATTGCACCATCTCCGTCTCAAACTAATGCACCACATGGATTTGAGATTTGTGAAGCATCTCCGTCAGAAACGCATGCACCATCTCCTCAAAGTCAAACAAGTGGCGCAAGTAATTAAATATGTTTCATCTACTTTCAATTTATCTATTGTTTATATTTTTACATTAGTAAATACACTAATAACATTATGAAATATGTAGGTGCATCTTCATCAAGGCGAGTGCGGGGACCAACAGTTGGAAAAGCAACAGCAACAAGAGTTGCCAACAATAATGGAAACAAGCTCCACATTCCAATCACTGAGACATTCAATGCATTCGAAGGTGTGCTAGCGACCCCAGGAGCTAATGAGATTGGCATTCAGATTAGGAGGATGTGCCCAATTCAAGGCGTTAAAAGTTGGACTGTTGCTGATCCTGCGACAAAAGGGGCTGTTGTACAAGCTGTCCGGGTATGAATTATTTTCTTTCATAGTATGTGTGGATTATGGAAAAAGTGCACTTTTCATGTGCATGTAGGATGGGAATTTGTTTTCTTTGTTGGTTATGAAAGCTTGTCATACATAGTAAAACTTTGCATATCTCCTTTAACAACAGTTTTACCTATTAGATTGCCTTTCACAACAGATTAATTCTGCATACCTCTTGAGCTGTTGGCCTGTTGCTAGTTGACAGGTTCATATGAATATGTCTATCAGTGTAGCTGGGCCTAACTTATTTTCGCTCTAAGGCGACATAGGCTTGTTATGTGTACCTATAACATGAACAACAGATCAACAATGTTTGAGAAAAGGAAGAAAAATAGACATTCATGTTTGAGAAAATTATGATCAAGAATGTCTTCCAGCTTGTTATAACATGCACAACAAATCAAGAGAAAACAATATACCGAGCATATATTATGTGTACCTATGTGCATATATTCATCTATGATTAAATGCATAGTGTATGCAAAGCTACTTAACTAATGCATTTTCTTCTTTCTTCCTCTTCTTCTTCAATTTCTTTTTATGTATTTATTTAATTTTTATAATCTTTTCCTATCATCAAAATGAACTAGTGCATATTTAGTATGTTAATTTTGTAGGCAAGTAAGTGAAACTGCTAGTCATCTCTCAACCACTCTCTCTCTGCAATCCATTCAGTAGTGATATTTAGTATCCTTGTTTTTTTTTTTAAATGGTAATTATTTAATTTATTTTATAGCTTTTTTACACAGGTATTGTGTTCTTTGTTTACCATGTTGTGACTATCATTCATAGATAAAGTACCTGTCTTGCAAGCATTTCCTTTACGGTATCGCATTTTTCAAAAAATATTATGAAATCTGAGATTTCTATTACTTATGGGGTCTTCATGTTTACTTTTCTCATCTTCATGGTCAAGTTCATAGTCCATCAAAAGTCACGCACTAAAAAAAAAAAACCCAAAAAAAAAAATCACAATTATTAACCAAAAATACTTTTTTTCCAGGCTGATTAAATTAGTAACAGTTTCAAGTCCTTTTTACATACCTAATTTAGGTAGGGAAGAAAGTCATAATAGTTCTATTATGTGGAGTCTATAAATTATACTTAGAGGATGCCAAGTCAAATTACATGACAGACTATTGTGCAATAAAAAAACCCATTATATCAAAACAATGCTAGGTTTAGATTAATGGCAACCTAAAAAAAATAATTCACTAAGAAATTAAGTAAAATGTGTTCAGATTGAGACTGACTGACTATTTGATTAGATTTTTTTTACAACCAAATCTTCCTAGATTTCGTGATTGCATAATTAATTAAACTCCGTACAATAACCATGAATAAGACAAACATATCCTCTGTTAGTTTAATCTACAATTATACAGCATTGTCCATTAAAAATTGAGCACAAGGACGAATTAACAGTTTTTACTTTTATTTAGTGATGTTTTGAAGTGTATCTTTACTCATTAGGTTGGTTTTTATATAATATTTTGATGTTGCCAGGTTCTTTGTTTATCATGTTATCTTCTTGTTGATAGTGAATTTAGCATTTATTTAATCCGATGAAGCAACCGACATATTCCCGTGATTAATTTGAGGTGTCACAATGAGTTAAATGTCTTGACAGTGGCAAGATCTTGTTACATTTCTCGATGACCTCGGTGCATCTTTGAGACTATAGGGTGAATCTTTGAGACTATGGGGTTATGATAGTAATGTAGATTATTTGATGTAAACACACCACCTCAAGGGTCTCAATTAGAAGATCTCCTGGGTTTCTTCTTTTTTATATTTTTTGTTCCCTTTCAGATTCCCAATAAAACTATACTTTTGTAAATACTTTTGTTCCCTTTCAGATAGTAATGTAAATACTTTTCTTTGTTCCCTTTCAGATTCCCAATAAAACTATAGTAACAAACTCTCACCCACTTTTGTAAAATTTGACCTTAAATTTCCTTCATTTGAAATCCATCTATACAAAAAGAGTCTAAATTTGTTGTCATTGAAATGATGCAGATTTTTACCCTTTCATTGTGAAGACAGATTTGATTTCTTATGAAGAATTGTACCAAGACTGTGATCTGAGATCCACTAAAACTATTACCAAGCTGTTGATTGAAGACTGAACAAGATCAAGAATATGTCTTTAGTTATTGAGTAGGAAAATTAACTTGGAAAGTAATTGTTACATTAGCAGAAGTTTGTAGCTTTCTAAAAGGTGTCAATTGTCTCTACAATGTTTTCTACTGCATCTCCTCTAGATTTAGAGATGGAAGTACAACAATTGGCATCTCCTCTCCTCTAGTTTTAATAATGGGATAAAAAAGGTAAAGAGCTATGCATCAGTGCTTTGCTTTTTTGCATGAGTGAGACACCTCAAAATCATATTTGACCACCTTGTAAAAGTATTTGAGTCACATAACTAGATTGACAAAAAAGTCTCATTAATTATATCTCCAAGGTTGCTGAGGTTTTTTTCTGTAATAGTTGATGAATCAGAAAAATATCCTGTTACATTTTTTACTACATAATACAAGTGAGATGCAAAAGTACCTGATTCATTAGCATTAAGAAGTTTTAATGCTCATGTATTGGATATTAGGGTGGGAGTAGTTTGTAGTTAACCTCTGTCTTTTCTTTTTCTTTGGGAACACTATGTGAGACTAGTAGGTTCTTTTAATAGATTTTATTACAGGTGTTTTGGTCTGTATTCTGAAACGAAACACTTTTTACATGTTAGTGATGGTGTTTATTTATTCCTTTGCATATTTTTGGCTTTCTAATTCTAAACTCGGTCCACTTTTCTGTGACATGGCAAAAATGTCTGTCCAGAAGCATTCATATTTTTGGCTTTCTAATGCTAAACTCGGTTCACTTACTTTCTTGTTAACGCTGCTTTGGTAGTGCCTTGCTGAATTGCCTTCTATAAAACTACTCATCCCTTTTATTTTTAATTTAAAAAATAAATAAAGAAAATGTGGAAATCTGTAGTTTGTTTAACCAAGATTTGAAATTCCTTTAACATCCTATTTCCTAATCCTTTGTTGTCCTAGTCTCAAACCATTGCTTATGGTTCTGACAAGACTTTATTAAGCATTTATGATCATTTTCGCTTATGAATTTCAATGTTTCATATGTGCACTTGATAACCTTTCTTGGATGATAGCTGTCATGGACCTTTTGAACTCGTGCTCCAATTTTAGTTTTGAGAATTGTGATTAAAACTCATTCCTCTTCATAACCAACATACATATATTGGATTTTGGGTGGATTGCCAAATCAATTTAAAGGATTGCACCCAAATTAAAAATTTGAATTTGAAGGCACAAAGATCCTTCCCTTAAAGCCAACTCTGAATCCTGTAGCTGGATGCACCTTGAAAGAATCTAAAATTGCATATCTGTTGCAAGGAATTGTAAAAACAGTGGAAACAACTCAAAAGAATAGCAATTTTATGGAAGTAAATGTGGGTGCAAGTGAGGGTTTTATCCCGTTCCATAACTTTAACTTGCATCAAACACATTCACATGTACCTCCATGAAAGTTGCAATTATTTTGAGGAGTTTTCACATTTTTGTAATTCACCTCTTTTCGTTGAGTATCAATATTGAAATACGAAATAGAAAATGAAATATTATTGATCTTGACAAGGATCTTCATCAAAAGAATGGTTGACGTCAAGATGTTTATTGAATTTACAATCACATGCGTCAAACTAATAGAGGCTAGGCTGCAAACTGGGGCCAAGGAGAGTGTAGGACAGGAAGTACTGGCAGGAGGTCAGGGGTTCATTGGAGACTCACGATTACCAGGGACAAAGGGGAATGTTTAGGTGGGAGACAGAGTGGCCCAACAGAGAGAGAAGTGAGGGGCAATAGAGCACCAGTATGTAAGCACAAGGCTCTCAATCCAGTGCTTAGGAATGACCTATCAAGAGATGATGCCTATAAAAGCTTGTGATCTGAGGGTACTGCCTTAGATTTATACAAGGTTGGTTATGTCAACAAACTTCTTGGATATTTTAGATTGTCAAAAAAGTCGCATTAATTAACAAGATTGTCAAAAAAATCTAATTTCATTAACAAGAACTGCTGAGGATTTCCTGGTAACTGTAATTAAAACAATGAGAAGAGAAGCAGAGCAGACCATCCAGAGGTTTAAGAAAACAAAAGAGGGTTAAAAAAAAAAAGAAAGGTATATAGATGTTTTTGTTATAATTGGAAAAACATAAAAGGGTAAGCTGGAAAACTATTCCTGTGGCTGTTTATGGTTTATTTGGAAACAGAGGTATGGCAGCATCTTTAATGGCACACAACCATATCTGGTGGAGCTGTGTGAGGTCATCAAACTCAGGGTTGTTGCTCTGAATTAGGTCACTCTGTTTTGGTTCTTCATGAGGATCCCAGTTCTGATGTTGTGGCCTACTGCTGCATAGAGTTAGAAATGTTGCTTACTGCTGTTCTGTTGCCTGATTTGTGTGTCACAGGGGAGTTTTGAAATGCCTGCTGCTGTATTGTTTTGGGGGACTGCAGCAGAGGGGTTTCTTGCTGATATAGAGTTGGTTCGGTCTTGTTTTGCTGTTGTGGATGAATTAATAGTGCAAGGGGTGATTGTTTCCATTGCTTGATCCTTAGGAATGTGTTTGCCATTGCCATTGCCATTGCTTCACCCATAATAGTCAATTTACATGACAGACTATTTATTAAATGTGTTCTTTCTTTTATGATGTGATGTTCTTTTTCATTAAATTTTGCACGTCGCAGTAATTAAATGTCACTGTAACTAAATATTTTCAGCGTTCACATTACATAATTGCAAGTTTCTTATTTGGTTTGCATTGATAATTATAGGATAAATTTGAAATAGGGGATAATTATGAGGACAATGCACTATCCCAGCAAGTTGTGGAAAAGAAGTGTAACGTGTTACATAAAGATTGGAAGTGCAGAATGAAGAAGAAATGGGAGAAGCTTGTGGATGCGGGAACTAATCCCTATGATCATCCATACAAAGGAATCAGATTAGATGATTGGAAGTATTTGATTGACGAAGTATGGTTAGATCCTGCAAACAAGGTATGTTATGATTTAGTCTAAACTAATAATAATGTATTATTAACAAGCTCTATGATGACATATAGAATGAAGGATCAAATTATCTACCTGTAAATGCAAAGTATTTGACCACCTTCACAAGGCTTCTTAGTACTGTTATCATTGTTTAACTATATATGTCACAAACCCTTACAATGTGGATTTTTGTATCTAACCATGACCCCAAAAATTGACTTACTACTTTAACTATATATGTAATAAACCCGTACAATGTGGATTTTTGTAGTGTCGCTACGACGCCGGCAAAAATAATAGGAGCAAGCTACCCTACAATCACACTAGTGGGTCGCGATCTTTTCCGGCAGCGATGAGTATTGCGGTGAGATGTATTTCGTTGATTTTATTAACTTTATCCATACTTATTTAATATGTTACCATATTAATGAAGGCGTGTTCTTGTTGGTGTTTGGCATATGACAGGTGAAGGAAAATGGTGGATTGTTGCCAGATCTCTGTAATTTCTACAAGGGCACTCATCAACACAAGAAGACAAAACAGTGGATTGATCCTATATGCGGTGATTTACATGCAAGTATTCCAATCATTTGGACACTTATACATGCAACTTTTGTGTTTGTCTTATACTAACAATATTTATATTTTACAATTATAGGAGCAAATGACAAGGGTGCGGGATGAGTCTATCGAGGCTGGAACGCCGATGAGGCAAGAGGATATATCAATAGTGGTTCTTGGTAAGAAGAAGGGATACTTGAGAGGATTTGGGGTTGGACCAAAGCCTTCTTCTTCTGATACTAGGTTCTCTGCTGCATCACAAGCACGTGACGAGCAATTGAAAAGGCTTACATCCGAGTTGGAGATAATGCGTGCGGAGCAGCAGAGCAACCGTGAGGAGCAACAAAAAAAAGAAGAGGAGCAACAAATGAAAGAGGCAGAGAATACAAGACAACGTGAGGAGATGCAGCGACAGCTTTTTGGACTTCAGAGCATGTTGGCGCAAGTTTTGGAAAATCGCAATCCACCAAATTCTCGACAATAGATAGTCATGGTAATTGGTAAGTGTGTTAAACCATATTTGATTATATTTATGTTCAAAGTAAAGGCAAATAAACGTGTGATGAGAATATCATAGAGACATGAATGTCTTTAAACTAATTTTAGTTCAATATTTGAAGATGGAATTTACAGTTTAGTTTATGTTGACTAGTATAGAAACTTCAAACATTGTAATGTTCCACTGATCGAAGGATGAATAGTTAAACAAGAATTTTTGACTGTTCCATGGAAACCAAAATGTGATAGAGAAGGCAAAAACGAGCCGGTTGGGGCAAAAAGTTGGAAACAGCCTGGAAACAACCCGAGATCGTAGCGGTTACCTCGGCCTAGATCAAACAAACTTGTGAAAGCAAGCAACGCTTCGATAGGACGCGTTATTAGTTATGTAGGACATAAAAGTGTGACAAAGTAGGCAAAACCGGGGCGTTTGGGGTCCAAAACTACTCTGCATTAGCTCGTCTCTATTTCTTTTTTTTTTCCTTCTTTTCTCTTCCTTTGGTGGTTTGCATGGTGAAGTATTGCATCAGTCATGAAGGTGGACTGATCTGGAGCAATTCTGGTGGTCTGCATCAGATCTGTCTGGATGCTTGTGGTGGTGTGCTCCAGATCAATTCTGGTGGTGTGCTCCAGATCTGTGGTGGTCTGCTCCAGATCTGTGATGCTTGTGGTGGTATGCAGCAGATCAATTCTGGTGGTGTGCTCGACATCTGTGGTGGTCTGCTCCAGATCTGTGATGCTTGTGGTGGTATGCAGCAGATCAATTCTGGTGCTATGCTCCACATCTGTGGTGGTCTGCTCCAGATCTGTGATGCTTGTGGTGGTATGCAGCAGATCAATTCTGGTGCTGTGCTCCAGATCTGTCTTGCTTTTTTCTGATCTGTTTGCCATCCTCATCTGTCTGGTAAATATAAAGTAATATATTAGTATGAATAGTGCTGTGCTCTAGGAATTCTATGAATAGTCATTGATGGTAGGAATTCTATGAATAGTCAAGAATTGATGGTAGGAATTCTATAAAGATCATCATTGATGGTAGGAATTCTATGAATAGTCAAGAATTAATACAAACTATTAATCATCGGTGTACCAAATTTATTAGAGAGCTGCTATATATTATTTTTTGTTTTAAACATTTTTTTTATATCACTGATCAATACATGCATGATAAATATAAAGTAATATATTAGTATTTGCTTTTTCTAATACTTATCTCTAAATAAAAACGATTAGAAATAAAATTACCCAATAGTCAATATATTAACTTTTTTCTAGGTATAAAAAGTTTCGTTTTACAAGTAGCCTACCTACCTCCCCTTTGAGGAGTGAATTGGTTGGGTTAATCAATCGAACAGCCTCTGGGTAGTTAAGTGCCACACCCCTTATCCGATCTTCCGGCATTGGCATCTCCCTTTGCATCTGCTCCGATATTGCCATGTAATGAAACCTGTTCATCATCCATTCATTCATTATTTATCAATCTAGATATATACGTTGCCAAAATAGGAGTTTAATTTAATTCACATGAAAGGTTCATTGAGGAATTCTTGTAGTTATTGACAATATGGATCAATTTCAGTTGCCGTGTTTGGTTTCTGCTGTATGGCACTATATTGGATCTGGAATGGTGGCTGATCAATTTATTCTATAGACATAAGAATGTTATTGTTTTATTTACAATTTGATAATGGTAGTCATTTAATTTGCTAATGTGACCTTTGCTTTTCATGGACATTTTTCATTATTTGTCAAATTTTAACTGACATAATTTCTCTTTTTATTTGGTACAGATGGATGAACTCGTGCACAAAGCTAAATTGTACAGGACAAATTGGCACTTTTTGCGTTTTTGGAAGGATTATATATTTTTGTATAGATGTATAGAGTAGACTAGTAGTTATATTTTTGGATACACTACTAGTTATATTTTTGGATGGGTGTGTATAGAAAATATTTGGTAGACTACTAGTGATATTTTTGGGTTGATGTACATGGATAAAAATTTAAAACATAATAACAAGTATTTGTTATGTTTTAAATTTTTATGCTAGATGAAATATGTAGTTTCGAATTATTTGTGGATGTACACTTATAATAGTTGCTGACTTTAATTAAACAGGTTCAGAAATGGTTGATATATGTATTTTGTTGAATGTTGATGATTCAATTTATTTGTTGGTTTGAATGATTTCTTCTTTTTACAGATTATATTGAATAAATTGGATGGATTATGATAAATTACAGGTTTATTTTGTTGGATGTTGGCGACCAAAATTTGATTTTGTTTTTATAGTTTTGGCGACCAATGGATTAGTCGGGAAAGATAAGTTATACTTTTGGCAACTAAATAAAGTAGTCGGTGTATCACCAAGCACATTTGGCGACTAAATAATTAGTCGTCAAAATTAAAAATTTTGGCAACCAAACCTTTTGGTCGCGAATAGGTCTATTGCCGACTAAAGTTTTAGTTGCACAAACATTTCCTTTTGGCGACAAACATGTTTGGTCGTGGAATGTGACAATTGGCGACTAATTATTTTGGTCGCAGAATGTCACAATTGGCGACCAAACTAATTTTGGTCGCAGAATGTGACAATTGGCGACCAAAAATTTTGGTCGCGAAATGTCACATTTGACGACCAAACTAATTTTGGTCACAGAATGTCACAATTGGCGACCCAAATTTTGGTCGCGAAAAGTAACAATTGGCGACCAAACTAATTTTCGTCGCAGAATGTCACAATTGGCGACCAAAATTTTTGGTCGCGAAATGTCAGTATTGGCGACCAAATTTTTTGGTCGCGAAATGTGTCAATTGGCGACTAAGAAATTTGGTCGGCAAAAGGCGACTTTTCGCGACCAAAGTGTTTTCGCGACAAAATGAATTAGTCGCGGTAATTAAATATTTAGCGACCATAAATTTAGTCGGCAAATCCAACGTTTGCCGACCAACGAAAATTTTAGTCGCGAATTACTTTTGCCGACCCTCAATTGGCGACAAAACTAGCGACCAAAAAAATTAGTCGCGGATAACTTTTGCCGACCAAAAATTGACTTTTAGCGACCAAAATTTTTGTTGCTAAAAGTGTGAATTCTTGTAGTGAATGCTACACACGGTCGTTGATTCTCTCACTAAATCAGTATTAATTCACAAAGCACATATTTTAGAGACTAACACAACTTACACTTTTCTTAAAAAGCTGATAACCATAAAAAATCTAATTTTCTTGAAAAAACTTATCTCTAATTATTATATCATTTTAATAGCTGACAGCCTAAATTAATTTTATTTATGGGTGAGAACCCAAATTAAAATAAAGTTATTTGGCATTTGGTAACCAGTAGACTGGTAGCCCTCATTATTCCATGGCCAGCTGGACTATGCACACTATCTACATTATTATTATTATTTTCTTCTCTTGACTAAGAACTAACCAACAGAAGAATAATAAGACTGAAAGCAAAGTAGGTCATTAATTTCTCTCATTCTCACCACTTGGAAGCAGCTCAATGGTAAGACATGGAATCTTTGTTCTTAATTTTTTTTAAAAAAAAAATTCATATTTGATAATTTTTTTTTTCAGATTATGGTACTTTAACATACTCAATAATTTAGTGATCGTGAGTGTTTTGAAATAAAAGTATAAGATATTTAATGGCTCGATTTTCTTGGGATACTTGGGGTATAAAATTTGGGTACTTTTTGAGAAAAATTATTAGATAATCTCATAATATTATGAGATATTATCTACATTTTACTCTTAATTAATGAGAAATCATAACACACACTAAAGTAAGTCATTCTTTAACTTCTTGGAGAGGATCAAAGTCCAATCACTACAAAAAATTAAGGTTTTACAGACTAAATTTAAGGATAAAATTATTTTTTAGGGACCAAATAATTTTGTTGAGAAAAGTGTCACTATTATATTTTTAGCAATAAAAATTGGACATTAGTGATGAATTATTATTCTTTTGGAACCAAAATTTGTCTAAAAAAATAAATCATTTTGAGACCAAATTATTTTGCCCATAAAAGTCTATTTATTAATGACATTTTCAAAATTTTGTCATTAAAAGCTTTATTTTTGACTTTTCGAGACGACCTTTTAGCCACTATCCTCATGATGATGGAAATTGGTTTCTAAATATCTTTCGTAACAAAATTTTCACTTTTAAAAATCAAAACATTTAGGCCTTGTTTGGTTTGATTTTGGGAGATAAATTTTTTTAAAAAAATTTTAAAGAAAAAGTTTAGAATTTTTTTTAGTTTGTTTGGTTGTATATTTTGGAAATAGTTTTGGAGTATAAGAGTTTGGGATGATTTGATATTTTATTGTAGTTGAGTAGATGTGTGTGAGAGAAAAAATGATTGAGAATGAGAAAGGAGAGAGAAAAAATGATTGATTGATGTGTAGGAGATATAAAGTAATTTTGAAATTTTTTTTCCAAAATCACTAAACCAAACAACATTTAAGAATTTTTTTTTCAAAATTTATTTCTCAAAACCAAACCAAGCAAGACCTTAACCTCTAAAACTCTTATAAAATTTTTCACTGTGATTCGGTTTGGAGTACAAAATAAAAACACCACATAATATTATGATACTACATAATCATATTTTTTTTATAATTGCTTTTTCCGGCTACAGATCTTATTTTCAAATACTGTAAAAGTTTCACACGTCAGTGAAGGCTGTTCAACCTTGTTGAACATGTGACCATGAACCCATGACTCTTCTCATCACATCCTACACAATTTCCCTGACACCATCGCTAGATGATGACTTGCTTCACTCAACAATGACCTACATTCTAAAGAGACACACAAACAACAGAGAGAGAGAGAGAGAGAGAGAGAGAGAGAGAGAGAGAGAGAGAGAGAGAGAGAGAGAGTGGGTGTGTGCGTGCGTGTGTGTGTGTTAAGGCAATATAAATAGATGGGCAGGAAGGGTGGAATGACACACATTCAGAAAGCAAAGGGGTAAAAGAAAGAAAGAGAGGAGTGGAAGGGGTCTTGTCGCAGGAAAGATGGCACCTACTTTGTGGCTTTGTCCTTCCAAAAATAAATGAAACGAAGCAGGTGCCATCTTCTCCTGTGACACGACCCTCCAACTTCTTTGCTATTTACATGCTTCTTTTTCCATTCAATATGATATGAAGGTATATATATATATATATATATGATATATTGATAGTAGGATTTTTACATATTTTTTCATAATTTTCGCCTTCTAGGAGTTATGGTTGCAAGCAGATCCTCTATTCTCAAATCTTTCAGTCCTTGTCTTGTTGAGATTATCATGCATGGTGATTATGATAATCCCAATACATGATAGTTTTGGAATATGGAGGAGAGAGATTTGACAATAAAAGATCATTCACCATATTTACACCAATATAGTGGATTCATGCATATACACGATCTCTAATTCTTTTATTTTAATAGAAATCAATAATAGAATCAGATACAATCCTTTTAAATGAGTGAGATTCACAAAAATGCTAAACCCAATAAGTGATCTTCTTTAATTATGCGGTAGCTAGAGCACTGAACTGCACTGCACTATTGATATATATATATATATATATATATTTGATAAGTCAGGTATTCTCAACCCGCTGATTTTAAGGGAAGTCAGAACTAATCCTGAGGGCCGTGAAGTTAACGACCGGGCAAACTTCCAGTGGCCCCAAGAGGTGACTCGAATTCGAGACGTGTGAATTTTATATATAATATATATATATATCATGCATGCATATATTCATATATGTATGCATCCCGTATATATGAATGTACATTGATATACACCTGAATTCATATGCTTTCTATATGAATCGTTATCGTCTCTATTTTCAGCCAGAAGATGTAGGGGATTCAGCAGTCTGCACAGTTGCAAAATATTACATGACATTGTTTAAATAAAAATGATATCATCGTATACATATATGATTATTAAGAGTTTGTTTGGGAAGTGGGTTTTTTTTTGTTATTTTAACTTGGGATTAAAAAACGTCGTTTGGGATAGGTTTTTTGACTTTTTTTTTATTTTTATGAGAGAAAAAATGAAATGATTATGGATTGGATGTAATGTTTTATCATAGGCCTCGTTTGGCAAGTAACTATTTTAGCCTAAAAGTCAAAAGTTATTAAAAAAATCAAAAAGCCTATAACATATACCAAAAAGTTAAAGATTCTCTTTTCTCTCTACTTTTTACACATCTTTTCGTAAAAAGTCAAAAAGTCACCCCCAAACATACTAATTTTTTTACCTCATATTTTAGCTAAAAATTCAAAAAGTTGCTAAAATAGCATGTTTCCAAACGAGGTCTTATTGGCATAAAGAGTCTATTTTGTCTTTTTTTAACTAAAATAGTTCCGAACCCAACCTAACCCTTCATTTTGGGTTCGTATCAAAATTACCTCAACACTAACCCGATCCATTTATTATTCCATGTTTTCATGTTGTGTTATTTTCAATCTGTATTCAGTTCGTATCATGTCAACATGTCATATCAAAAAAATTTACTATTAACTAAAAATATTAAATGAATAAAAAAAATTTGAAAATTTATTCGCAAGTTAAATTTAATGAAACTAACTCTATTAAATGAAATTATTTATAAAAATATATTTGATTTCAACTTAATTTTATTTTCTTAATTTATAAAAATTGCATTTTATTATTATATTTTTTTTACTAGATTAACTCAAATAAAAAACAAAAAATAGATTAAGTTCAATTAAAAGTAAAAATAAAATCTATATTAAACTTAGAATTGTATTTTACATACTTTTTAATAAATTAGATGTAATTATGTAAGAGATTAAAAAATGTCATAATACTCTTTAGTAAAAATAATATTAAAATGTGCAACTAGTTCTTCATTATACTAGTTATCTATATCAATTTCGTATTATACAAATTTGACACGAACTTGACCTATTTAATATTCGTGTTATTGGATTGTATCATATACGTGTTCGGATCAAGAAATGATCAATCCTAACCCAATAATTTCGTATACTATTCAAATCGTGTTAACGTGTTGTGTCATAAATTCTCACTCCTAAACGATAGAGTTAAAATTATAAATATACACACACAAAAATACGTAAAATTATTATATGTGTTGATTTAAATAAGATTTTTATAAAACGATATGACTAAAATGATCAAAATAAAAAAAAAAAATACTATTTACCATTAACTCTCTCTCTCTGTCTCTCTCTCTCTCTCCCTCCTATGTAGCGCTTCTTTTTTTTCTTTTTCTTTTTCTTTTTTTATTAAAATTCCAAATCAATACACCCTTACCAAAATTCTTTCTAAAATTTAATATTTAAAAGACTTATACTTAATCTAAATTACCCATAAACAAAATTTAATAGAATTATACATAAAAAATATTTTACCAATTAATTTTATTCTACTTTTTCACTTTTTTAAAAAATTTAATATTAAAAATATTTATTTTTATGAAATTTATTATATATATATATATATATTTATATAAGTTATATTTTTGTAACACAATAAAGCTAAAATTATTAAAATATACATAAATAATTTATTGAAAATTAGTATATGTGTTGATTTAAGTAAATTTTTTATGGAATGATACAACTAAAATTATTAAAATAAATAATTAGAATTATTATTTAAAATTTAAATTATTACTTCTTTTTTTCTCCAATTTATCGATTATTTTAAATATTTTATATATTAAAAAATATAAATAATTAAATTAAATTTTATTAAAAAATGAAAGATATATGTGACTTTGACAAAGTTCAAGGATAGATTGGAAGAACTAAGGGTTGTCCCTTTCATATATTCGGATTTGGGGTCATTGCTGTGCTTTTGGCACAGCAGTGACTGTTGTGCCTTATTTTATAGTACATTATGGATTTCTTTTTATAATCTGAACCGTTCATGTTGTAAGGTTTGTTGAGTACTTTATGCCTACCAAAAATCATATTAATCGGATACCAATAACTATATGATTGATAATCAAAAAAATAAACAAGAAGTTTTTCTTTTGGAAAAATAGTATAAACATATGCAATTCGATCATATAGTTATTGATATCCGATTAATATGATTTTTGGTAGGCTTGAAATACTCAACAAATTCTACAAAATGAACAGTTCAGATCATAAAAATAAACCCATAATGCATCTCAAAATGAGGCATAACAGTCACTGATGTGCCAAAGGCACAGCAGTGACCCAAGTCCTTCATATTCATTCATTAATCACTTGACTAGCTATGTTAATGGCTATTAATTTTTCAAAATGTTTTGACCAGCAAGAGAGAACAAATAGGAAATTTCTCAACACTGGAATCTGATCTGGCCTACATTCCCAAAAAGTTTGGCAACATTGATAGGCTAAATATTTAGAGATTCTTAAAATATTATTTTTAAATTTATTACATTATTATGATAGAGAGTTGAGTTTTAGTTTATTAATTTTTAAACAAATTAACAATTAATATTTAATAATCCACATTAGTCATGATAATTACTTCAATAGTGTAAATCCTAATTACTTTTATTTTTCTCACAAATACTGAATAAAAATACTATTTGTAAATTATATCATAAGACATATCAAGTGAAAGACTTTTGCCGAATTTTTACAAAATTGTCAATTTTATTTTTTTATTAATAAAAAAATAGTATTATTATTGATAATAAAACATTACAAGAGAAAGAGTGAGCCAAAAAAAAAAAATACCAATTAGCAATCTACCCCCACAAGAGAAAAAGTAGTTGGCGATGCTATAATTTAGAAATAAATTTTTGGCAA
This sequence comes from Camellia japonica, assembly GCA_030407325.1. Taxonomy (NCBI): domain Eukaryota; kingdom Viridiplantae; phylum Streptophyta; class Magnoliopsida; order Ericales; family Theaceae; genus Camellia; species Camellia japonica. The sequence continues at coordinate 29,990,427 of JAPPVO010000059.1, forward strand.
ATCATTTAAATTTTTTTTAAAAAGGTCTTGTAAACTTTTAATTTCACCAAAATTTATAAAAATCAAAAGTCGACAACCTTTTAAATGGCCACTATTGGGTATCAATGTCTCATGTTAATCTCCCAACTAACAAAACATGGAAATATGTGGTTCCAAATTTGACTAATCTAACCTAATTAAATCAAATCAAAGTTTCTTAGTCTCGGTTATATAAGCGAAATTAGTAAGTAATCCGTGTGATGTATGAGAAATTATTTTTAAAATAAAAAATTAATTTTGAGTGTTAATATTTTATGTGTAAAAAATTTTAACAACTGAAAGTCAAATACATAGATTTGTTAATGACTGATGAAAATTTTTGTCACTTTTTTGTCACTGTATGAGATGTTATGTAAAATAAGCTCATAAAAATAATTTTTTCGAAGTTTTAAAAAAAAATTTATTATCAACCTAAAATCAAATTCTCATTTGTGTTAATCAAATTTACCGAAAATCATCAATTCCACTTATATCAAAATATTTGTTTCAAAAAAAAAATAATGAAAAATTCTATAATATACAAATAATGACTCTTTTTTTTTTTGATCAGCTAAAGAAATCTTTATTGATGGAACCAAACAAAATTTGAAATTGTACATCAATAAAGAGGACCTCTGAGCTACAAGAAGCTCAAAGCTCCAGTTGGTGAGAAACTAACAAGAAGGGAAGGGCAGACAAAAGAAAACAAAAGAAAACTAACTGCTAAAGAAAACAAACTGCTAAACACACAGCAGAGACTAGCAGATCAGCATGTACACTGAGAATAGCCATCAAAGCTGAGCCAACTCCACAAATAGAGGAACCAGAGCACCAGCTACGGGAAAACAGACCAAAACAGTGGCATTAACTCAGCCAAACACCTCAATACACACTTCAAAACAGGAAAACTATAGGGCACTCCCCAAACTCGAAAAGCACAGCTGCGGAATTCAGACAGCAATTCACACTTCAAATCAGGCAAAATGGTGGAGTTCAATACTGCAGAGTGAAGGGTGGCTCCAAATTCAGACAGCAAAACAGTGGTGTTCAAAACACACTACAAATCAAGAAAACTGCAAAGCACACTACAAAGGAACCTGAAAAAGAGCTGCACCCAGCAAAGTCCCAGCAAAGACTGATAGAATAAAACACCCAGGGAGGACCACTACAGAGAACAGCAGACAGCCATTACACTGAGAACAAACTTCCTACTTGTTGATGCACTGCCTGATCTGGTGTAGGTTTGAGACAAGATCATGGACTGAGTAATCAACCTTGAAGGACCACTTCACCCACAGAGCAATCTGCAATTTCAACCTCTCACTAAGACCTGCGAAGTCTGGATTGACCCCCTTAAATCTGCAATCGTTTCTTCACTTCCAAATCGACCACAACACACTACAAGAAAAAGCAGATTTCGCAACTAAAAATTGATTTTTTGTCGCTGAAAGTAGGACAATTGGCGACTAAAATGGAATTAGTCGCCAAAAGTGAACACTTTTGGCGACTAAAACAGTTTAGTAGCCAAATGCATAGTTATTGGCGACTAAAATCAATTTCGTAGCCAAAAGTAGGGGTTTTAGCAACTAAAATTCAGTTTAGTCGCCAAAAGTGGAGATTTTTGGCTACTAAAAAATATTAGTAGCTAAAAGGAGAGGTTTTGCCGACTAAAACTCACTTTAGTCGCCAAAAGTGGATGTTTTTGGCTACTAAAAAAATTTAGTAGCTAAAAGGAGGGGTTTTGCCGACTAACACTACAAGAAAATGCAGCATTGGCGACTAAAATAATTATTTTCGTCGCTAAAAGTCGTACAAATGGCGACTAAAATCAGTTTTGTCGCCAAACGTCAGCACTTTTGCCGACTAAAGCAGTTTGGTCGCCGAAAATAGGACTTTTACCGACTAAAGGTCAGTTTAGTCGCCGAATATATCACTTTTAGCGACTGAAAAACATTTAGTAGCTAAAAGGCACGGTTTTTGGCGACTAAAATCATTTAGTAGCCAAAAGTGATGGTTTTGGCAACTAAAAAACAGTTTAGTCGCCCATTACAAGTGTTTTGCCGACTAAAATGCATGTTAGTCGCCCAAAGTTGAGGTTTTGGCGACAAAAGTTCTGTTTAGTCGCCAAATGTGTAATCCTTAGGCGGGACTCATTTGTTTTAGCGACAGAAACACAAATTAGTAGCCAAAAATTGGAGAATTGGCGACTAAAATTGAGATTTAGTCGCCAAAAGTGCTACCCAATTTTTTTTGTAAATATTTTATTTTTTACATGAAATATATTAAATAAAATAATTTATTTTTATATATACAATTTTTATATATACCAGTGAATATAGTATATAAATAATAAATGTTGCATTAATAATCATGAGATGTGTGAGTGGCGTAGTGGGGACAGTTGTTGCTGAAGGTACAGGGGCGTGTTTGGCTGTGACGTCCCAGGTTCGAGCCCTGGGAGCTCCAGCAGAGGCAAATTTTTTTTTTTTTTGAAAAACTAGTATTGGCGACTAATGCATTTTGGTCGCCGAAAGATAAATAAAAAAAAAAAAAATTAGTATTGGCGACTAAAGGTTTAGTCGCTAAAAGTAGAATTTCCCAAAATGGAATGGAGTATTGGCGACTAATTATTTAGTCGCCGAAGACATATGTATTGCCGACTAACAAATGTTTAGTCGCCAAAGCTTTTCGCGACAATTTTTCGGCGACCACAGCGTCGACTAAAGATTTTAGTCGGGGAAAGTGAAAAAATTAGTATTGGCGACTAAAAATGGGGCTTTTGGCGACTAAAACTTTAGTCGCCGAAAATGTTTTTTCTTGTAGTGTAAAACTCACTTTAGTCGCCAAAAGTGGATGTTTTTGGCTACTAAAAAAAGTTAGTAGCTAAAAGGAGGGGTTTTGCCGACTAAAACACACTTTAGTCGCCAAAAGTGGATGTTTTTGGCTACTAAAAGAAAATTAGTAGCTAAAAGGAGGGGTTTTGCCGACTAAAACTCACTTTAGTCGCCAAAAGTGGCCTAAATTTTTTTTTAGTAAATTAATTTATTTTTTACATAAATTATATTGAATTAAAATAATTATATTTATATATATCATTTTGTATTAATACCGGTTAATATACTATATAAATAATATATATTGCATATATATTCATGTGAAGTTGTAGTGGCATAGTGGAGGGAGTGCGTTGCAAAAAGGCTTGGAATGAGGGACGGTTGGGGTTCGAAACTCAGGAAAAGCAAAAAAAAAGTGGGTTTTTTTTTCGCCGAAAACACCTTTGGCGACTAAAAATTTAGTCGCCAAAACTCTTTATTTTGGCGACTAAACCGTTTAGTCGGCGATTGAGTGACTATTGGCGACTAAATTATTAGTCGCTAAAGACCTTATTTCCAAAAGTGTAAAACACTATTGGCGACTAAATTATTGGTCGCTAAAGACTTGTATTTTGGCGACTAAACAAGTTTTAGTCGCCAATACCTCCGCTGACCACAAATACGCGACAAATGTGGCGACTAAAAAATTTTGTCGGGGAAGGTAAAATTTGGACTTTCGGCGACTAAAAACAGACTTTTGGTGACTAAAAATTTAGTCGCCAAAAGTGATTTTTCTTGTAGTGACACTAGTGTTGGAATAGCCTTCCAAGCTTTATCAACCCAAGACTTCGCTTTACCCCCGGACCACCATTGGAGCAGGCCCTCAACAGAACCAGGGATGACCCAATGTTGATCCCACCAACTAGCCATGGCTGCCTAACATTTCCAAACCTGAGGGCAAAACATCAGCACATGCTCCAAGGACTCCTCCATAGATTGACAAAATACGCATTGAATCTCTGCATTGGGAGGGAGGACCCCAATCCTTTGAAGGAAGAAGGACGTCTTAATACGACCTCTCCAAGCAAGCCAGCACAGAAACTGCATCTTGGGAGGTGCCAGGCTTACCCACACCCCAGCTGGCACTCTCATATCATGACCTTTATTTGCACCCCACCAGCTCCACACCGAGGATGTTGAGAACTTACCAGATGTTGAAGCAAGCCAAGAACAAGAGTCTTCGGATTCCATTCTGAGATCATGAGAAGAGTCCAGGAATGCATACAGGCTCTGCAGCTCCTCTTCCTCCCATGCCAACAATCTCCTTCTGAACTGGAGCTGCCATACCCCAAGTCTCTTTTTAGCACTAATTTGCTGTAATGTACCTTCCTTCTCAATTGATAGACTAAACAGTCTAGGATACTCCTCATTCAGGCTTCTACCATTGAGCCAAGCATTCGACCAAAACTAGATCCTTCTCCCGTTCCCCACTGATAACTTGAAGTTCTGGGAATAAAACTCACCCAAAGACTGGTTTTTCAGATTAAGTTGCGCAATATCCTTCCACACAGTAGACGCCCCATCTGTGTTGGACAAAGTTGGTGCCCAATCCCCTCTGTGACTCCCATACCTTGAGCAAACAATTGATTTCCACAAGGCATTATCCTCTGCACCAAATCTCCACCACCATTTTAACAATAAACAATTGTTCACCTCACCCAGATCTCTCACACCCAAGCCCCCTTGACTTTTATGCTCAGTAACCTCTCCCCAATTAACCAAGTGCACGCACCTCCCATCCTTAGCTCCACCCCACAAGAAATTAGATTGAATTTTTGCTAAAGCCTTAGCAACCCCTTTAGGCATCTTGAAAAAAGATAGAAAATAAGTGGGCAAGTTGGATAGGACCGATTTAATTAAAGTCAAACGCCCAGCAAAAGACAGCAGCTTTCTCTTCCAAGAGGATAACCTCTTGCTCACCTTATCCAGTATAGGGTTCCAAGTGCTCTTTCTTTGGGTTAGCCCCTAGGGGCAACCCTAGAAAGTTGAAAGGTAAGTTCTTGAAAGTTGAAAGGTAAGTTCTTGGATTGGCAACCCTACAAATAATGACTTAATTATAACTTATAGTGTATTATTTTGGTTATTAATTGAAAAGGTCGTTAATTTCTTATATTTTGGTGATGTCTAAAGTGGTGCATCGAGTCTTTAATTATGTTTCAAGTGGTGTTTGATTATGATCTATTATAATATTTTTATATGACAATATTTAAGTATTTTATTACACAAAAAGTACTTAAGATGAGTTGACTCAAATGTAGGATTTATGCTTATATCAATAAGATCGCAAGAGTTATTCACATTAATGCATAAAAAATTATAAATTCAAATAATAAACAGTGTTATCAAAGGAAATTAGACGCAAAATCTCTATAATCTTAATAATTTCAGTTTTCAAAGGGGACATCAATAGGATAGACACAAAAATAAAAAAATATAAAAAAATTAATTTGATCCGTGCGATGCACATAGTTAAGCACATTTTGTCTTATTTATTTATTTATTTATTTGTATATTGAGAAAAAAAATCAAATATCATAATAATTAAATTAAATATCAACTATATAAAAAAAAATCTGACAACGACAAAATTAAATACACGATGAAAAATATATAGAAAATAAGAATTTCTTAAATAGAGTCCATATAAAATTAGTTACTATTATAATTGAAATTAAATTTGTGTAGAATTTTATATATAAATGAAAAAAACATGCTAATGTGGTTTATATGTTACCGAAGCAAGAAAAAATATTACTTTTAATAATATATATATGATTTGAATATGCACAAAATTATGTTCTCCCATACTATTCTTAAAACGATCCAATTTAAGATTTGTACAACTCCTTTTAACATTGAAACCTTTCTGGTCCATTAATATGTTGTGGTTAGTATCTCTGAGTTTTTTAAACCAATAAAAGGTTCTGATAAAAAAATAAATAATAAACATTATATATACAAATTCTCGTACAGGATTGTATAAAAAAAATTCTTTTAAATTATATATATAAAAAGAAAATAAAATGTTAGGCCCAAGAAAGAAATTTAAAATAAAAAGAAAGAACCAGAAAAAGAAAAATCAATTAAAGAACTTTACTCCCGCACTTATCATCGTCCTCTCACAATAATGGATCGACACCCCGTTATAAGGTGTTAATAAATACGCTGCAAAAGGTTAAGAATAATGCTATATGCACTAATTGATATACTAATTTATGTATTAACGGATAATTTTAAAAATTTTGGATTAATTTAGATGATTGGACAAGAGAAAAAATTGAATGAAACAGTTATATCACATTATTTTGGTGATACGGTGTAAGAAATCAATCATGACCTCTTTTGGCCCCGTTTGGTAGAGCTGTAAGAAAGTGATTATAACTTATAGCCTAATAACTTATAACTTATAACTTATAACTGTGAACATAAGCTGATTTTTTACTTATAAATTAAGCTTCTCCTCCCCCACTTAAAGAATAAGCTGATTTTTAACTTACAAAAAATTATAAGCTGTATTGTTAAGCTGAACCAAACACATCAAAATAGCTTAAATTAAGTTAAAAGCTGAAATAAGATGGAAATAAGCCCTACCAAACAGGGCCTTTGTATGTGTATTTAGGTCCACTATGTATATATTACATGGTGGGGTTTACTTTTCCTATGTAGTGCATTATTATATGGTGATATCTCCTCTCAACAATGATATGACATCATCGTTGTATTGAAATTTTACTCATTGATGAATAAGTTTACAAAGACATAACCAATTATAAAATTAATCACATAAAATAATCTTAACTATATATATTAGATGGTGGAATCTATCATAAAATATAGGATTAATTGGTAAAAAGTAATCTATTGGGTCATATGTTATTTGGTCCAAAATTTAGTCTTGTTTTGCGACAAGGACATGTGCTAAAATTCACCAAAAAAAGTTGTCAATGCCAGAAAATTAGTCGAAAAAGCCATCGAAAAAGTTGTCAACAGTGGCTGATAGCAATAAGGTAGACAGATAGGTGACATTGAATAAATAGGTGACATTTAGATAGATAGTTGGATAGGTAAGTGACGTGTAAAAATATGTGGCATTTGGAAAACTAAAGTTATATTTCAACAGATAGATAGATATGTTAGCTTTTAGACAAATAAATGTTCTTTTGAACAGATCATGTCTTTTTGGCCCAATAATTTCAGAGATAGGCCTCTGCCTTGAGTGCCTTAAAATATACAAGTTCACAACAATTATCTTATGTGATTAATTTTATTATTAATTCTGTCTCCATGGTCTTATCTTAGAAAAAGTGGATTTTTTATTTATTTTTATTTTTTTAAATATAGAACGTTGGCTGCTGGACTTTGATATATATGGGCTTGACAAAGTCTACGTCCTCGTCTTTTACTCCAATATGGTTTAATTTAGAACAAATCTAAAGCAAGAGTGCATTCGAAGAACACCAAACTCCGTAAGTCATGTTTATTTGGGGTATATTGTTTTCACATTGGATTAATAATTTAATAAAATATATAATTTTATATTTAATTAAAAAGTTTTGAGTTTAAGCTAATAGTTCTTATCTTTTATGAAACTACTGAATTTCAAAATGGGTTGGGATACAAAATAGAGAATTAAGAAAACAAATTTAGCTAAATTACAAAACTCACAAAATTTTGTCAATTTCTTCTCATAATCCTACACCAAACCAAACATGACACAATTTGAAAAGATTTATGTTAACAATACTAAGAATGTTAATCTCATCTAATTTTGTCTAGGCAAACAAGCACGGCCAATAAACTCCATAATTTGAGCTTCAAAATCTCTTTTTCCTATTCCCTATCCCTAAAAAAACAAAAAATATATATATGGCTTCGCTTGGGAAGTGGATTGACTTTTTGGCTATTTTGGCCTGGAGCTAAAAAGTCTAGTTTGGGAAGAATTTTTGGCTTTTTTGACTTTTTTGACTTTTTTATGAGAGAAAGAATGTAATGATTATGGATTCGTGTGATATTTTGTCTTATTGAGCTAAAAAGCCTATTTTGTTTTTTGTGACTATTTTAGCTAAAAAAGCCCAAAAGTTGGCTTCCCAAACGAAGCCATATAATATAAATATTTATGTTACCAAAAAAAACAAAAACACACTACAACATATAAAGGTTTTAGAGATTAAATGTTCTGGTCTCTAAAAATAAATTTTTGTTACAAAAGACATTTAGGGATCAATTTTTATCGTCACAAGGATAATCGCTAAAAGGTTGTCCCGAAAAGTCAAAAATAAGGCTTTTAGCAACAAAATTTTAAAAATATCACTAATTAATAGACTTTTAGGAACAAAATAATTTGGTCTTAAAATAGTTTATTTTTTTAGACAAAAAATTTGGTTCTAAAAAGATAATAATTTATCACTAATGTCCAATTTGCGATACTAAAATTGTAATAATGACACTTTTTGCAATAAAAATATTTGGACAAAAAAATAATTTTATCTCTAAAATCTTAATTTTTTGTAGTGATAAAAACAAAAACAAATAACATCATTACATGGTAATAACCATTTAGTGAATCAACTAAATACCAAAGTAGTAATTGATCTGAAAAAATATATTATTTTAATTCCTACCTCAAGAGGGTAGAAGTTACATAATAATTTCTATAAAGTGTCATATCAACAAGAATAATTTTGTAAATGCCAACATTTTTATTAAAAATCTTATTAAAAGTGTAAAAGACTAAAATTGATTGGGTATCAAAAAAAGTAATGATACTTAAACATTTCATAATGTTTTGACATATATATTTTTAATAAAATTTTCAATACAAGTAGCATTGTTCTATAACTAACGTGAATAATTTTCCAATGGGAAAACAAAATTATGAACTTGTGGGAGTTTAAAATAATACTTTGTTGAAGAGCACTTGTTATTAGCCTTCGAGAACCAAACTATACCCAACCGTGATCTTCTAGAGAGACTCCACTTTTTAATTATATGGGACCACTTAAACATGAAAAAGGTAATTGCACAGAAATTTCTGAGATAATCTAGGCATTGGTGAGAATGTTCATAGTCCTCGGGCCCAATTAGTGGTTCATTATTGCAAATTAAAGGAATATTTTCCAAGTTTGGCTTTTTGACATATTAATTTTGACATATTAATTTTGACAATTTTGTACTTTATTGAAAATTTATGAGAATAATACCCGTCTAGTTTAGGGAAGAAAAAAAAAAACAAAAAAAAACAAAGGAAAGTGATTGAGACCCCCTCCAATCACCACCCCCACTACCCCACACATATGTGGCGGGTGGTGATTGGAGGAGAAGGAAAAAAAGAAAAAGACAAAAAGAAAAATTGGCCAATCAGAGATTGAGGGGGTCAAAGGGGGTGCCTCCTTGAGGAGGTCCAACTCATTTTCTAAAAAGAAAACCCAATAAGCTAGCTACACTAGGGCAATAAAAAAATTAAGCTAGGGTTTCCATATTTCATTTTGGTTTATCCATGGGGTCATAAAACCTTAGACAAATAAAAGCCAGCCATGTTAATTGGTTTATGCATGGGCACACAAAATCTTAAATAAATTATACTCATCATGTTAGTCTGAACAGTGACAAAATATATATAAATGAATCATTATAGCAACTAATTTTTTAAAAGAAAATTAAATGAATGTGTAAGTATATTTAAGCATTTCTAATTTTTTGTCTTGACCAAAAATCATGCTTGATAAAAAGAATGAAGAAATTGTTAAGAAGGAACATGATTCATGAGAGTAAGTTCAAGGAAATGTAGTCCAATGCATAGTTCTAAATATTGGCCGGTACGGTACGTACCGACCGATTCGTACTGGAAAATCATAGCACCGATTTGGACATGGACCAATATATCGGTGAGAATAAAATTCACAGTCGTAACGTCCGAGTCCCAGTACGTAGCGGCTTGAATCCGATACATGGGCCGATACGGGCCGATACAGTCGGATACATATTCGCTTTTGTTGTGTCTGCTGTTTCCGTTTCTGTTTTTTTTTTTTTTGTCGATCTAAATCTGAATTTGTCTGGGTTTGACGGGATTCTACAACTTCCCGTCAACATTTTGAGAGAGAGAGAGGATTATTTGTGGTTGTATTATGTATGCGAGTTTGAGATTGAAATGGATATACATGGAGGTGCATTACTAGTCTGAGATTGAAATGGGTAAGAAGAGAGGTACTTAGGTACATGGAGGTGCATGGATTTATGGTGGATTTGTAGATTGTAAATGTTTAAGGGTTTTTTTTTTCTATTTATTTTTTTATACACCTACACCTCTATTTATATTAATATATATATATATATATATATATATTCTCAGTACAAGAAAAATAATTATTCAATCAATTTTTTTATTAAAAGTTTAACATATGCCAAAAATAAATACATATCATTTAGTTGAAAATGAGTAAAAAATGATCCTACATATCAAAATTTTGATTAAAATGTAACAAATTAAGATTAAAAGACAAATGATAAAAATTCAGTTTAGAGGGATGCTAATGATTTTTTTAAATTTCACGGTAACGACACCCGATTCTCGTACGTACCGGCTGATATTACCGATACCGATACTCCACGATCGATACCGTTACGTTAGCCGATACTGCGATTTAAAACTATGGTCCTATGTCTCATTCTCCCCAAAACTACCCTGGTCTTCTCATTAATTCCCTGTCCAATCAACTTCAAACTGGTTTTGCAACGTGAATAGACATGCTCTTGAATCTAGTTTTAACATGGATTCCCAAGTCTAATTTCATTTTTTTTTTTCTCTTCATGTGTATATAAATATACTAATGGTGAGGGTAAATATCATACATTTTTAATTTTGCATTTAAAAGTTTGGACATTTTGATAAATAAGAAAATGGATTACAATTGTAAACTATTTAGCAGTTATTCTATTATAACCATTTGGCAGTTAGTTTACGGACATTGTTGAAAAGAAAAAAAAAGTGTTGCAAAACTTCAAACAAACCTTTGAATGGTATGTTTTATATAATAAAATATATATCTATATGGAGAGAGAGAGAGAGAGAGAGAGAGAGAGAGAGAGAGAGAGAGATTTTTAAGATTTTTCGTTCTCGGCGGCTCCAAGTTGGCCGAGCAATTTGGAGTTGTCTGTGTTTGCAATCTCCAAAGAGGCCTTTGACCGTCCCAGCTCGGTCTGCAGATGCTCAACCTGGCTGGCAGCGTCGGTCACTTTTTGCCGGAGTCTATGGATTCACTCCATCACCAGATGTTGTTTTTGGATGGCCTGCAAGAAGAGAGTTTGATTAGAGAAAGGAAATCGAGCAAACACTCGGAAAAATCTGAATAAAGCATGCAAAATTCTTACTCGGGTCATAGACTTGATCGAGGACTTCACGAGTCGAGTGCCGGGCACATGGTCGCTGCCGATCACATCACTTGGCAGGAACAGGGCTTTTGTTAGGTCGAAGGTGAGGAGGTGCTCTTTATCCCCTTTGATTGAAGCACTGGCCGGGATCTCTTTTCCCCGGTGCTTTAATTAAGGCTTTTAGGGGGGTGTTAGCTTAGTTGTGACCGCTGGTTGCTCGGTGTTCAGCTCCATATCGAGCTCGGCTGAGGGATCGACGACGCGAGGCCTTTTCCCGGCACAGCGGCTTTCTTTGCTTGTCTACACAGCGGCAGTTGATGCCAACGCAACCATGGCCCCGCTTGATTGACCAGCAGCAGCTGTACGGGAAGGGATGCTAGGCAGCTCGGTGGATGTGGCGGTGATGAGATTTTTGATGCGGCTTCGTTTGGTCATCTCCTCTACTTCTATCAACTGGATTAGGGGCACATCCGGTAGTGTTGGATCGGGGGGTGGAGACGGTGCTCGGAGAAAGTCTGTTACTCTACTTCTGCGAGGAGCAGAGTAGCTGTAGGTCGGTACGTAGCCAAGAAGTTCGTGGCAATCCCGGTTGCGGTACCACAATACGGTTCTGATGGCTGCTTCGTTGGGATTATGGTAGTTGGCTTGCAAAGCTTCGATGGCTGTAAACAGGAAAAGAAGAAAAGGCATTAGTACAGAATAGTCAAGGAAAATAATTTGACCGAGCAAGTGAGCACGGCTTACATGTCGAACCGAAGTTCTTGCTAATGTACCAGCCGGGCATGTCGACTGTTTCATAGTTTCCAAACACCCAGAAAAAGTCGTCGTCGTGCATATCTTTGTCTGGGGAGCTGGTTACTATCTTCTCCTTGCCCGGTCTGATCTTAAGGTAGTAGTTTAGTCCATCGCATGTATGCCCGAGGGTGTACTGGCAAAGTATCTCGGCTAAACCTAGGCTGACTCCTAGCCGGTTGTTCAGCTAGGCTATTCCATTAATTATTCTACAAGTGTTGGTTGAGACTTGCTTGCGTTGGTGCTAGCCCGGTGGGCCTCAAGAACTCGCACATGAGGGGATTGACCGAGAAGCGAAGGCCGCCTTCGATAATGGAAAGCACGGTGAAAGGGAACTGGTCTAGTCTACCCCAAAGGGTTGTGTCCTCAGCACCGAGCTCGAGATGTACGTCGGTGGGGACACCGTATTCTTCCCGGAACGTGGCTAGTGCGACCGGCGTGTCAACTAGGAAGCGGTAGCACCCCATGTGTAGCCGGCTGGTTTTAGCACGGTTGTGTTGGTTTGGCAAAAACTCTCGTTTGATGGCTGTTCGGTCTTTGAGAGCCTCAGTGTTGGTGCGTGGTCCCCTTGGACTCTGCAGTAAAAGGAGTGCAAGTACAAGTGGGAGCGCGGTCGCGTAAAACGAGCTTGACCTTAGCTCGGTCATATGGTGTTCCAGCTTATCTCGGTCATAGAGGCAAACCGGAAGCTCGGCCGCTCAAGCGGACCAGATTTTAGCCCGGTTGAGCGGTTCAGCACTCCGTTATCTCGGTTTCTACACGAGTTTCGCAAACTCGTAACTTGCTCGGTTTTGGTATTTTTTGGGATCAAAAGAAGACCTGGAGCTCGGTCCGCCCCAGATCTTTGTGTGTTCATCACTGAAGTTGAAGAACAGTAACGAGAGTAGGGGTAGAAGAGGGTTTTGGGGAGCTATATCCTAAAACCTATAGTTTTTGTGCCCTAAAATGTGAAATACCAAATGGAAAAACAATGAAGAGATTCGACAAACGTACCAGAATGAGGCAAAAGTCGAATCTTCGAGCACAAACACAGTCGAGAGCTAGAATGGTGCTTGGTAGTTGGGAGGGCACAGCAGCTTTGGTTCGTCTGGAACAAAGGTGAAACAGTAAGAAGAAAATGAAGAGGGATGTGGCGTGTTTATATGAGAAAAGAATAGCCTAAATTTGAATATGAAGAGACGGCTGGGTTGGCTGCTCGAGGCTAATAAATGATCGACACGTGTCCCCATTGACGACGTTGTCAGTATTGAAGAGATAGGAAGGCGAGTTGAGGCGTCGACCGAGCAAAATCAAGAAACCGAGCATAGGGATTAGCGCGGTTAACATCTTGCAAACTAAGAACTGATGGAGAATCTACCCCGGTCGGATCATGTAATCCTAGTCATGCTTGCGCCGACGGAATTAAGGGGCAATTGAGAGGGAGATTTATAATCTGGCTTTGGGCTGTGGTAGAAGCCGGACAGGTTAGGGCCGAGCTAACTTAGGCCTGTTCAGAGTGGGTTTTGCCCGGTCTAGGCTCGGGCCCCCTGTTCAGGCCGAGCTAACTTGGGCTTCCCCAGAGTTGGTCTTACTCGGTCCAGGTCCAGGTCCAGGTCCAGGTCCATGTATGTACCGAGCTAATTTGGCCGAGATGATCGTCGGCTACCCCGGGTTCCATGGTTCACACGTTTAGCTCGGCCGGAAAGGCCTTTTGTTTACCGACTCGGCCTGTCTTAAACTCAGCTTTGCCAGAATGCTACTGAGCTCGGTTGTTATGGAGCTCGGTGAGTGAAGCACTCGGACTTGTGACGCAGTACGGTCGTGTGAGGCCGAGGTGATGCCGCCTGTAGACGCGCCCTTGGGCCTCACTCTACAGTTCGGACTCCCTTTTGTGTTACGGTTCTTAATCTGAACCAAAGAGTCCAACTCTGGCAAATCGTTTGAGAAAACAGATTTTTGAAAAGAAGTGTCAAACATGGACTGCTTTGCAGAACAGAGTCGCCACCTAAATATTTTTAAAATGGAAATTTAGGAAACCCTGACTCGGTGCCGAAGGCCACGTGTCCGTCATCACCAAAGTTGTCTTGGCTCGGGAGCTTGGGTACGATCGGGAAGGTCAGCTATGAGCACCCCCTTTCGCCCGGTCGAAGACCGGCCTCTACTAACCGTGATATCCGTTTTAGAAAACGTTATGTGTTCTTGTTCCGGTTCTTAGCCTAGAATTACTATGTTATGCGCACAGCAAACAAGTATAGACCGAATCGCCCAAATTGGAACAAAACATTTCATGCTTGTTTTGAAAATGGTTTGCTACTCGTAAGTAGGCTGAAATGCAGATTTTGCCACCCTTAAGTAGGCTTTAGAAAAGATGGTTTAGCCACTATCTGGTGGGCTTAAAACTCACAGTTTTAATGCATTATCCCAATTTAAGCAAGTCGACCTCCATCCACAGGCATTCAAGCAGTTATATCACATAAGCAGCTAGCCTCATGACAATCATGCAATCATGGCAACACTTACACGCATGCGGCATGCTTCTAAAGCATAAAAGCTACCTAGTACCCAAGCCAAAATAGAAACTTTAGTTAGTAATCACGTGCATGTGATCCTAGTTCATGTTTAAGATGGCCTAATGCAACACAGGCAGATGCAACTAGAATAGGCTCGCTAATCTAAGATGGCATATGAGATGCTACAAATAACATGTATTCAACTTGGAATTGAAATACAGTGCAGTTAGCATGATGCGCCGAGCCCGGTGCATGTAAGACAAATGTATGAATGCACGCATGCATAACATAAAGTATGCTAATTTAAATATGTCCTAATACTAACCATCAAAGCGGGTAAGTAAAAGGGAAGAAAGACGTGAGGTTGGAAGACATACACACACTCACGCACACTTATTACATAATTGCCCTCACTCGGAGGGACCGAAAGAATAATACAGTCCGAAAGAATAATACTAAACTAATTGTTACAGAACTTCTAATTTAATTAATAAATTAAATGCAAAAGGGAAAAGGCCGCAGCCCGCCTCGAAATACGCAAATGATGCATGCTCGATCCATCTTGCCCGGAAACTCGCTGCCATAGCATTGCTGCCTCTGTTTTCACTGCCTTGCTTCTTTGAAAATTGCCAAAGTCTCAGGGTTGCTTCTTTGAGTTCTGTGGGACACCACCGGCTGAGGGGGAACACCACCGGCCGAAGGGGATGATCACCGGCTGCATTTTGATCTATCGGCTACAAATTCCTGGCCGGTCGGCACTGTATTTAGCCGACCGGCCAAAACTTGCTGCAGAACCTGCAATTGACAACAGCAGAGGGCAAGCAGTGTATGGCATGGAATTTTCAGGCAAATGTATGCACGGACACACCCCCTATCATGTAATGGACTCAAGGGAGTGTGGCCCTCCAATCACGCATTTCAATGCATGATGACCCGAAAGCCAAGTGCGCAACTTCGATATCAAATGAAATGCAAGCACAAAACACATCAAAAGGCCCCAACCCCTATCATGATTGATCAAGAGGCAAGAGATGCATGCTCAATGAGATGCAACCTAGGCATGGAGGCTAAGTATGCAACATGAACATTCAAATGAGCAATGTACACTAGGCACGCAACCTAAACATGTAAACAAACATGGCATGCGACAACATGCGATGATGGGCTTAAACTAACATGGATAGCTCGCAATCATGCCAAAATCAGTGGCCTTAATGAGGGGCAAAACAGCCCCGAAACAAGGCGAAATGACACCCGATGCATGGAATCTCTCCCGAAATGCAAAACTAGGCATGCGGAATGGCTTACAGCTATACTAAACATGCGTAATTTGAACATGAAGTGTAAAAGCAGAAGCAAGGCAGCCCCAAAATAAGCATTTTTTTATAGTACAAAGCATGGCCAAACAGTGAGCAAAAGTGGGACTAAAATGGCATACAAAAAGGGCTTCGCAAGGGAGGCAATGAAGCAAGTAGTAGATGCAATGCCCAAACAGAAAAAGACCCTTCTACAACACTGAAGATGGACCAAAAATATGACCACTTACAGCTTATGGCAGCCCCCAAAACAGTATACAAATATGGCAAACAATTCATGCAAGAAATGGGCCAACAAAGGGGCAAAGAAGTAACTGATATATGGGGGTCTCAAACAAGTGAGGGACCTTCAATTATGTTGAAGAGGGTCTCAAAATATGGCATTTTATAGTAGATGATCAAGCCCAAATCAGTATACAAACATGCTCAAAATGCAATGTAAGATTAAGGCCACAAGAGGGCTATAACATGAAGTACACAAAATATTCATCAAACAGTCAAATACCCTTAATGAAGCATGACAAGGGGGTCAAAATATGGCCACTTTTAATTCTGATCATGGCCGAAAAACAGAAGCAAGATAAGCTAACAAAACATGCAAAAATAGGGACCAAAGAGGGGTACAATGACAAGTGATACATGGAGGTCCCAAACAAGGATGAGCCCTTCTTCAATGTTGAAGAAGGGATCAAAATAAGCCTATCTACAGTTTATTACATGCTCCAAAACAGATCACACATAGGCTAAAAATATCATGCAAAATAATGGCATTCAAGAGGATAATGAAGCAAGTTCCAAAAAGAAGCTTCAAACTGCAATGAGCCCTTAATGAAACATGGAATATAGCTCAAAGAAATGACATTTTCAGTTTTGGTCGGAGCTCAAAACAGCAAGCAAAATGGCTAGAAAAATGTGCAAAATTAAGCTCAAAAAGAGGGAATTGACACTTACCCTTGAAGACCAACCCTTGGTTGCCTCTTGGACTGAAAAATGTGCCTCCTAGCCTTTGAGAAGAGCTCCAAGCTGCTGGAAATGGAAGTGGTAGTGTAGTGCTAGGTGGTGGTGTAGAAAAGGGCCAAGAGTAATGGACTTTTGAGCTTTGGAGAAGAGAGCTATGGAGGATTGAGGGTGTATCTATCAGATATATATATATATATATCTCTGGTTTTTTGCTCTAACCACACAAAGGAAGAGGATGGATCTCTTATATAGACCAAGGAAGAGCCAAGCTTCTAAGGCAAGCTTACTAAAAGGGCTCAAGGCTTATTTAAGAAGCCAAGCAAAGGGACCAAGGCTTTTCAAGGAAGCTTGGACAGCTGGTAAGCTTCTTAGGAAGCCAAGACAAGGGGTCAAGGCTTCCTCAAGAAGCCTTAGCAAAGGGTGCAAAAAGAGGGGTCCAAGGCTCAAAATGGCCACACATGTGTATGGGGGTCGGGTCTGTGCATCCCAGCTGGCACAGCTGGCATGCACAATGCTGGAAGGTGCAAAGGGGTCAAACGCCAGAAAGGAGGTCATCGGCCAAAATAAATTGCCGGTCGGCACTATAAATTGCCGGTCGGCTAAATAGATTGCCGATAGGTGCTGCCGAGGTCAAAAAATAGCCGGTTGATGTTCAAATTGAAGCCTCGGAAGTTAGCTTTCCAATGGCGCAAACCTTGCATTAAAATTCCTCCTGTGGAAAAAAGTTATGCCCATTTTGGTGAAGCCGCGCAGATTCGATCCAACCGGGATGATGCCCAACTTCAACTGATCATATCTCCCCACCCGGACTTGGCTTTAAGAGATTCTTGAGTGCAAAATGAAGCCCCGGAAGTAAGCTTTCCAACGGTGGTGGCCTCATAGCTAAAATCCAAGTATGTAGATAAGCCCGATTCAGCGAGGACTGCTCGAATCCCTTCCAGTCGGATCCTTGCCGAACTTCTTCTCCAACTTGTTTTCTCCTCTCTTCTCCTACTTTCTTCAACTTCAAACCCCTAAACAAAGTGTTTTGAAATATTTTTCCTCTTTCATTCATTCTCCACTTTATCCTTGCTCGGTTTACCGAAAAACGCAACATTTACCGAAATGCGAGCGTCAGAAC
The DNA here is from genome assembly GCA_030407325.1 of Camellia japonica. Lineage (NCBI taxonomy): Eukaryota > Viridiplantae > Streptophyta > Magnoliopsida > Ericales > Theaceae > Camellia > Camellia japonica. Next base: position 30,008,362 of record JAPPVO010000059.1, read on the forward strand.
ATCGTAGGAACTTTATTTCAAAAAATGTTTTGAAAGAGAGGGTTTTAAGGTCTAAAAACCATCCAAAATAATTTTGGTCCAAAATGGGGTGTGAAGTTGAGATTTGTCTCTCTCTTTGCCGAAGAAATTGAACATTTGCCCTGCGCAGTTTCCAACACCGAGCAAACCATCAGTAGCGCCCAAGTCTTGAGGGCAGTAAAAAATGGGGTGTCTACACCGCCGGGCTGCCAAGTTCCTGCTAATGTTGTCTGGCGGTTGGGTTAGGTGGTGTTACTGGATTTGTACTGATAGATGAGAAGGCAGCTCCACGTATCAAGAGACTAATGGGTGCAGAGTTGAACGCAGAAAGTATATAAGCATGACTGCACCCCCCATGCTGGGGATGGAACATCATTTGGTAAGAAAAACCTAAACACTCAACTCTCTTCCTCTCTCTCTCTCTCTATCTCTGAGTGTGTGCTAACTTGACCGTCGGAGGGATTTTCTGGCAACACACCACTGGGTAGCTCACCGCCGCTACATTCGTAGGTTGATCGGATAGAAGCGGAGCTTGGACGAAAGGAGTACGGGCACTGTGGAATATTTGCTCCCCGTACAGGTAGTGTACACTGTTTGGAAGGCAAGGGTGACAAGAAACAAAGGAGTTAGGGAGTCATGTCGCAGGAGAGATAACACTTGTTGTGGTTGCACAATCTATGTGCAACAAGAGTCATTCTCTTGCGACGTGATATCCTACAACTTCTATTCTTAATTTATTCTTTTCCTTCTTCTTATGTAATTATTAAGGCTTTCTTTTTCTTTCTTTTTTTGGTTTGATCGGAAAAAAAAACCATTCATTGATGTAGAAATTTTGTACAAACAAAGATGATACATCAATGAAAAGCAATGAGCAAGAGCCTTAGTCAAATCTCATAAATATATTCTTAAGCGTTTCTCTTAATTTCTTTGGCATGTTTTATGTTAGTTTATCATAGGTAACATACCAACTTTTATAATTATTATTGCACATATATTTATTATCTTATTATGTTTCTATTCAAAGAGGCATGATTGTTCCTTTTCCATACTAGATTTCATATATTAGTTGCTTTACCTTTTTCATATATCACAGCACAGTTGTCATAGGAAAAAAGTGGAGTTTGATTTGAATTGTATGTATGTTCATATTAGGGATGGTTTTCAACACCTTAACTGTCAAAAGACATTCTTGTTTTAGGCATAAGCAGTGAAGTTATGAGATTTGACACATTCTTAGAACTTTGATAATGTTGATCAAACTAGATGAGAAGCCAATAGAACTCTCTTTCTACTGTACAAAACCATAATCTTCAGGGACTAAGACATAGAGAAAGATTTGAATTTTACTGAAGATCTACAATTTTGATAGGGTGAGGAGAAAGAATGTACTAAAAATTAGGATAATTTTTAACTGCACAAGGCTAGTTCTAGCCATTAGGGAAGCTATTCATATTGTGGAATTAATATATATATATATATTGATGATGCAAAATTCGCTTGATTTAAAAAGAAAAATGATGGATTTGTCACTGAAGTAGTGCCGGCCAAAGCTCTTTTGTTGTTTAAGTCAACATTCCATTTTTTGCAATAATCTCTAAGTAATTCATGATTAAAGACATGAAGAGAGAATGAACCATGGAGAATTAGGGTTAGAATGAGCCGCAACCTTTTCCCCTTTTAGTTGTTTTTTATAATTGGTTTTTCACATGGTGTGTCACATGAGCCTACTCATGACTAAGCGACATTTTGATAAACCTGATTGGTAAGTCGGTCTATTCTTACTCATATCTAGCTTGATCAGATTATCTTTTGAGGATTCGTATCTCTTAAACAATTGAATCTATATACCCATTATTAATTCAAGAATCTGAAATTTGGCCCACCACATCATGTTTTGCAAGAGAAAGAAGAAAGAGTAAGCCGACATCCTAGACCGAGCTCCACAAGTATTTGATCTTTCAGTCTCCCATGATGACCATTTGCATGAACTATAATATTACCAAATATTTGATTGACTTGAAGTCAAGGTCCAAGAAATTACATAGTGTTATATATGAACATGAGACTCCCACTAATTTAGGTCAGTAAAGGGCATAAATTAATAGTATATATACCACTAAAAGACCTTAGTTGTTGCAAGGGATACCTTACCTACAAAGACTTTTTTTTTTAGCCAGTTGGTTTCAACTACATGTATATTACCAGTCACAATCTAGTTCTTCAATGTTTCATTAACTTTAGTTTTGCCAACTTTATAGTAGGGTATTTTCTGAAATATTCACAAGATTTAAAGGAAAAGAGAGCTAGCTTTATTAAAACATTGCAACCATTTTGATGCTTTGAAAGACTACCTTTGTCTCTCATTCAAAGACTATGAATTCAATCCTTGATAGATTTTGTTGAGGATATGTAAATAATAAAGTTATTTTTCTCTTTAACAACTTAAATTTTTAGATGAGTTGGTAATTAATGATTTAATATGGTATCAGAACAAGTAATGATCTTGTGTTCAAGATATAAGTCGTCAATCTTTCTAACATTTTAACCTTTCAATGAATTAGTAGATAACAATTAACCAGAGGATTTATTATTCTCTCTCAATTTATCAATAGCAACAAGTATGATAATTTGAAAGACAAATAATTATCAAACACGTAAGCAAGTAGAAAAAGGGTTCACTTTTCATCCTTCATCACACCACTTTAGTTTGATTTTTTTGGCATTAGGAGAATCAAAATCAACTTGACACAATATTACATATATTGGTACAGTTTAATTGATCAAGTAATATCCCTTCCTTACAAACCCTAGGGACGTAAGAACAAAAGTAGCTTTAAAAACATTTATGGGCCTACCACTGTGACTAAAAAAGCATCTCAGAATTTGTTTAGAGCCCTGTGAAGTGGAACTGTATATCACATTTTCCTTTTTCCATATGCATTGATTGCTTTTGGGAAAAAGATTATTATTTCCCCGCTTTTGGAAAGAAGATTATTATTTCCCCCTTCTCTCTCTCTCTCTCCCTCCATACACAAACACACTATATATGTGTGTATCAGAAAGATTGAGTTAACTAACCAAGGTGATGATCCATAAGAAAGGAGAGGGGATCAGTGGCTCCTGTTGCAAGGGAAATGGCATCCAGTGTAATATTGTTGCAGTTGATGCCATTTCTCTTCGACAGGAATCCATTCAACCTCTACTATATAGAAAATATTATTGTGTGATTTGCTTATTTAAACTCTTTCTCTCACAACTATATGTGCATGCATTAGAAAGATTGAGAAAACAAATCAAGGTGAGGATCCATGAGAAAGGAAAGGGGATCAGTGGCCCCTATCTCAGTAGAAATAGCATCCAGTGCAATACTGTTGCAGTCGATGCCATTTCTCTCGGACAATGCCATTGATATAAAGAAAGGGTGCTTAATAAAGAGGAAACAATTTTCCACCAATCAAGCTGCACTAACTGTTAAGAAAGACACTAAGGCCTTATTTAGCAACCTTCAGTTTTAGTCAAATAGTCACTATAAGTTGTCACATCACTCTCTCTACTTTTTTGCACATCCTTTGATAAAAAGTCAAAAAATTATTAAAATAATTCCTAAACGAGGCTTAAGTAAATTTTCTTTCTTTTGCATGTAACCCCGGCAACAATTATATTGTAAGGATTGAAGTCCTTTTCCTTATTCTTATTTTCTCCATGTAATCCTTATTTCGAGTTAATAAAATCTTTGGAAAATTTATATTGTTCATCTAGCATATTTATATTACATCAAAGGTTTAAAAAAATCACATCTTATGAATCAATAACCAAAAGTTATGGCAGTGGTTAGTGTGCCCTGCAGGAGGATCAGAGGTTTGGCTGATTTGTGTTGTTATATGATTGCTGGTTTGGCTGCTGATGTGTCCTCTAAAATTATACTTGCTGGTGTTATGGTTTGGTTTTTTAACCTTTAGTGTGTTTTGTATTGAGGACTGTTGTTTGTTGCATACTTCTTGTTTTTTGCTTTGTTCTCCCATTTTGTTCATTTTTCACTAACTCCTTTGACTTGAGCTAGCATATGATTGGTGTTTTTCTAAGTGCCAACCAAGTTAAGATTAGAAATATATACTATGATACTTTTTACTTTATCTCCCCTTTATTGATGTATACTCATATGTAACGTATGTTTGTTGTCATCAATGAAGTTTTCCTTTTTTGCTGATTAAAAAAAAAAAAAACTAGCTAGCTAGATGTTTATGGTCAATGGACATAGAAATGCATTGGATCTAATTTAGTTACTGTACAATTAATCTTCATTAATATATGTGGTTTTCTTTTATTTAGTTACTGTACAAAAAGAAAGATTTATTGATGAAAATATAATGTACAGCATAAACAATAAGGCAAACATCAATAATATATGTTAGTTTGTCCTTTACTGATACTTGTCTTGTATTCCTTGTACTTGATTTCATCAATAAAGTTTATTTTTTGCTGATTAAAAAAAAAATTATCAGTTAATCTCAAGTTTCAACTTGATTGTGTAGCCTGAATTTGTGTATGTGAACATTATGTCCTAGATATCAAAATGCTCATACTATATATATTGCACTACATTAACTATGATTCAAATTGTGCAAATATATATATAACTCTCAGGAAAAGCAAAATCTGTTGAATCATCATTCCATCATAATGTTGATTATGTCATTTAGTTCACTAAGAAAAAATTATAGAAATTGTATTAGAGATGAATCCTTATTCATCATTGTAAATGAATAATTATTTCATAAGATGACTAACAAATCATTCCATTTTATGAACTTATACATTCAACATTTTTAAGAAGCAATGATCAGTTTTATCAGACACAATCACACAACTAGCTTTCTAACGCACTTTCCTTGTTAATTCATTTTCTACAAGTTGAAATTTTCAAAAGGAGGATTCAATGTTGTACACCAATAACAGTTGGTTCCATTCCAACTAAGCGCTGCGGTCAAACCATTACAAAACTTCCTTCCAATTTCCTATGAAATGCAGTGTGTGTATTTATATATGGATTTGTTTTAGCACAACAAATAAATATGGGCGAATTACACAAACAGTCTCTATAGTTTGGAATTTGTATTATTTTAGTTCTTGACTTTTTAATTGTGACACATTTAATTCTGAATTTTGAATCTTATTCCAAATAAGGACATTGAAGATACCATTGCTTAATTTAAAGGACAAAATTGTCAATTTGATAAAATATAAACTAATTTGACAAAAATAATGTCAAAAAAATATTTTTGAATTTTAAAAAATTATTTCTACCCACTACAGATAAAATTATGTAAAATTGATAAATTTTTTAGACATTTATTTATTTTACCAAATTAATTTTTATTATGTGTTTGGATAATGATCATTTAATGGGTGATTTTTTTTATTTTCATTAAATTAGTTTCTATTTTTCTAAAAGTCAAATATGGTGACAATTTTGATATTATTATTAATCCAAAAAATCCATAACGAAAAACATTTTATATATTAAATATATCAATTACTCATTAAAATCCTAACAGTCATCCATTACATGATCATTATCCAAACATATAATAAAAATTAATTTTGTAAAATAAATAAATAAATGTTTAAAAGATTTATCAGTTTTACATAATTTTATTTTTGGTAGGTAGAAATAATTTTAAAAAATTAAAAAATATTTTTTTGACATTTATTTTGTCAAATTAGTGTATATTTTATCAAATTGGCGATTTTGCTCTTGAAATTAAGCAATGGTATCTTTAATTATCCTTATTTAGAACATGATTCAAAATTTAGGATCAAATGTGTCATAATTAAAAAATTAAATACTAAAGTGACACAAACTTTAAACTATAATAACTATTAGTATAATTCGCCCAATAAATAGAAACCTAATTTTGGAATCTATCCAAATCTTAAATCGCATAGGAAGTCACTCGTTCAACTCTCACAAAACGTAGACTAATACGCGTGAGTTATAAATGATTATGTTTATCCGGAGTTTAGACTGCCCTTTGACAGACTTTTTCTTTGAAAAATTTTATTTCTACACACTTAATTATCTTAGTACATATTTTTTTTTGAATATAATTAATTAATTTTTTCAATCCATACACTAAAAGTTATAATTATACCATTCACTCATAATCATTGTACATACTACTCAACCCTCCTTTTCATACTTTTTTGTTTTGTTTTGTTTTGTTTTTTTGTTTTTTGTTTTTTGTTTTTTGTTTTTTGTTTTTTTTATTATGTTTTTCAATTTGGAGATTTCGGTACTGATTTTCCAAAATTACATATTTAATTCGAAACTTAACTTCCGAATAAAAGTGATTAGTTCGACAAATTTGTTTCAAAAAAATAAAAAAAAACTTTCAGCAGTTGATGTCCGAATATAATGAAATAATTCGGTACTGATTGTCCGACTAAAAACCATGAAAGGAAAAAAAATAAAATAAAATAAAAATCTGAACGAAAAAATTAACATTTTCATCACTAATAGAGTATAAATTTAGAGATTAAAACAATATAAGAGTTCTTATGAGACTGTTGATTTGCAAGTAATAGAGGAGTATAGAGTATGTACCAAGCAAAGTGACAATAATGAAAAAATTAGAATATAATTTTTTTTACTCAAAGGTGTACATTGAGATTTTTTTATTTTTAAAAGAGGTGTACAGAGAATATTTTTATATAATATTATGGGTACTAGTGGATGTCCATTATGGTCATTTTAATTTAAGATATAATTACCATTAAAATAATATTTCATTAAATATGTGCACTAAAATAATTAGGTGTGTGAAAATATAATTTTTTTTCTCCTTTTTGTTTTGTTTTTTAATTATTGGAACTCCCTGATTTTTTTTTTTTTTTAACCTTTCATAAAATCTTGTCCTGGATGATATAGTGAACTAATTGGAGTTCTCCGTCACTTGAAATTTCTTAATATACTCTTGACCTAACCTAATTATTAACCTTAATTATAAAAATAAATAAATAAATAAAAATTGGTGTTACTATGATTCTATATGGGGAGCAAATATTCCACAGTGCCCGTACTCCTTTTGTCCAAGCTCCTTATCTATCCGATCGACCTGCGAGCACAACGGCGGTGAGCTACTTGGTAGTGTGTTGCCGGAAAACCCCTCCGACGGTCAAGTTAGCCCACACTCAGAGATAGAGAGAGGAAGAGAGCGATATATCACAATGAGTGTTTCTCACCAAATGATGTTACATCCCCAGCATAGGGAGCGCAGTCATGCTTATATACTTTCGTTCACCTGTGCACCCATTCGTCTATTGACACGTGGAGCTGCTCTCCCATCTGTCAGCGCAAATCCAGCTAAACACCACCTAATCAAACCGCCAGACAACATTAGTGGGAACGGACAGCTCGGCAACACCATCACGGCCTCCTCCGACCGTGTTGCCTAACGAGCCCAACAATGCTCCTCGTCAAGCACCATCACTACCGAGCTCAGCAGCACTCTGGTGCGACTGTGCTCCAGCCAAGTTAGGCCGGTCTGCGGCAGATCACGATCACCGAGCTAAAATGAGCGAACAAGAGAAGACAAGCTGGCAGAGGATCATCTCGGCCAACTCTGGTCTGGATTTCGGCCGAACAAGCTTCTTCTTGGCACGACCTAGCCCAGCTCGGCCCAAATACGCTTGGACCATTTTCAGCCCGGCCAGAACCATGACCCAAGCCAAGATTACAGAAATCTCCCTCTCAATTGCCCCTTAATTTTGTCCGCATTTGCGTGACCGAAATTACATTACAAGGCCGGGCTAGACTTTTTGCTCGGTGGTTCACTCTGCTCGGTTTAGAAACTTCGAAGTTGGCAAGCAAAGTCAGCTCGACAACTTGCTTCTTGGTGAATAAAATCAGTTCAGCAACTTCCTTAGCGAGAAAAATCAACTCGGCAAGGACCTTCAAAGTTAGCGAGAAAAGTCAGCTCGGCAACTTGTATCTTGGCGAGCAAAATCAGCTCGGCAAGGAACTCTAAGGTCGGCGAACAAGGTTAGCTCGGCGACTTGCTTCTTGGCGAGCAAGATCAACTCGGCAAGGAACTCCAAGGCGAGCAAGGTCCGCTTCGCGACTTGCTTCTTGGCGAGCAAGATCAGCTCGGCAAGGAACTCCAAGGTCGGCGAGCAAGGTCAACTCGATGACTTTCTTCTTGGTGAGCAAGATCAGCTCGGCAAGGAAATTCAAGGTTGGCGAGCAAGGTCCGCTCTGCAACTTGTTTATTGGCGAGTAAGATCAGCTCGGCAAGGAACTCTAAGAGCGGGAGCAAGGTCTGCTTCGCCACTTGTTTCTTGGCGAGCAAGATCAGGTTGGCCAAGAACTCTAAGGTCGACGAGCAAGGCAAGCTCTGAAACTTGCTTCTAGGCGAGCAAGATCAGCTCGGCAAGGAAGTCCAAGGTCTGGCGAGCAAGGTCCACTCCGCGACTTGCTTCTTGGCGAGCCAGATCAGCTCGACAAAGAACTCCAAGAGCGGGAGCAAGGTCCGCTCCGCCACTTGTTTCTTATCGAGCAATATCAGCTCGGCAAGGAACTCCAAGGTCGGCGAGCAAGGTCAGCTCGACGACTTGCTTCTTGGCGAGCAAAATCAGCTCGGCAAGGAAGTCCAAGGTCGGCGAACAAGATCCGCTCCGCGACTTGCTTCTTAGCGAGCAAGATCAGTTCGGCAAGGAACTCCAAGGTCGGCGAGCAAGGTCAGCTCGGCGACTTTCTTCTTGGCGAGCAAGATCAGCTCGGCAAGGAAGTCCAAGGTCAACGAGCAAGGTCCGCTCCGCGACTTGCTTCTTGGTGAGCAAGATCAGCTCGGCAAGGAACTCCAAGGTCGGCGAGGAAGGTCAGCTTGGCGACTTGCTTCTTGGCGAGCAAGATCAGCTCGGCAAGGAACTCCAAGGTCGGCGAGCAAGGTCCGCTCCGCCACTTGTTTCTTGGTGAGCAAGATTAGTTCGGCAAGGAAGTCAAAGGCCAGCGAGCAAGGTCTGCTCCGCGACTTGCGTCTTGGCGAGCAAGATCAGTTCGGCAAGGAACTCCAAGAGCGGGAGCAAGGTCCGCTCTGCCACTTGTTTCTTGGCGAGCAAGATCAGCTCGGCAAGGAACTCCAAGGTCGGCGAGCAAGGTTAGCTTGGCGACTTGCTTCTTGGCAAGCATGATCAGCTTCGGCAAGGAATTCTAAAGTTAATTAAAACCATCAACAAAACTCTTACCGAGCAAAATGCGCCCTGCAAGGAATTTTGATCTTTCCGTCAAAATGATTGTTAGTTGCCCCTAGGACCGCACTAAATTCTCTTGGCGAGGCAAAAATACAACAATGCTCAAGAAAATGGTTTACTTGTTTCATTGCGCAATAACAAAAAGGGTTACAAAAATAGAACTAAGAACAAAACTTTAGATTGGCAGAGCTTGATGTTCTAGAAATGGATCAGCCATTTACAAACTGCGAGTTTTATGCCCCTTTTCCCCAGTCTTCTTACAGACGTCTTCCGAAACTTCCATGGTGGTTTCCATGGCCATCATTCTGTCTGACTGCGTGAACCTTTCGCACTACTTTCTTGTTTTTTACTACCGGACTTGCCGTCACGGTAGCTGCGGCTGCATCGTCTTCGACTCGGATGTGCTCATTAATGCGTTACATTAGTTGGCCCATGGATGTCGGCTGGTTCGTGGTAAGCTAGTCCCGCAGCCTATGTCCGACTGGGAGACCGCACTTATATTAGGTGATTGCCAGGTTGATCGGGCAATCTAAAATCTCGTTGAAGGTTTCCCAGTACCTGGAGTTGTATGCCTTGAGGGTGTCACTCGACTCCATCTTGACACTTAGAAGATGGTCCACTTCCTTCGGCATTTTGGTGTTGGTCTTGAAACGAGTCACAAATGCTTCCACCAACTGTTGCCACTTTTCGATGCTTTCCTCCGGCAACCTTTCAAACCATTTCAAGCCCAGCTCGCCCAAACTTGACAGGAAAATAAGGCACATAAGAGCGTCATTACGCCTATGTCCGGCCATGACCTGCCGGAAGTGGCTTACATGCATGTATGGATCGGTCTTTCCGTCGTAGAGCGTAAACTTGGGCTGGTGAAAGCCCGCGGGGAGTGGAGTGGTTTCTATCTCAAGGGAGAAGGGGGTGGCGTTCAGCTTCGCCAAATCTATGTCTAGAGGGACAGGCACGACTGGGCGAGGTGGTGGCATTATGACCTCCTCACTGGCGTGACCCCCGCAAGATAGCCGTTGGAGCGCCGGCACCCTTTGAGTCTCTCGCCGGGGAGCCCACTCCTTCAAGACAGCCTGCAAGTCCTCTGAGCGAGCGGAGTAGGAATATCTCGACGTCGTCGCCGAACGTGAGGTTGGTAGGTACTATCTTGCGCGCTAGACTTCTCTACAGCGTGTCGGAATCTCCAACCCTGTAACCTCTGGTGATAGAAAGGGAGGGAGTGTGCCGTTGGCTTTGACTGCCTGAACGGCGTGGTTGGGTGCGCTCACTGTGGTCTCCCACTCCAGCAACACCCTTTCCTTTGACATGCCGTTTGAGAGCTTCTATTTCTGCCGCCATTCTCCGGACAACGGTATCTTGGTCCCTTAACTTGTGCTCCAGACGTCTAGCGTGCGATTCTCTTCACCGCCAGTGTCCGTCTGGGCTCTGCGAGTAACCAAAACTTCTTGCGCGCTTATCTCGCGCATCTTTTGAATGTCCTCCTAGTGAAGTCTCCAGGTCCGCCATGTTTGGAACTGCGAGGAGTCCGTCTCTCCGTCTGGCTGACTCAGGGCTAACACCGTCAATGGCAGACAACGGTATTTCGTCGTTGTTCGCAATGGAAGGTGATCAGATGAGCTTGGAAGACAAGGTTTTATCTAGAGAGTTTCCCACAGACGGCGCCAATTGTACGGGGAGCAAATATTTCACAGTGCCCGTACTCCTTTTGTCCAAGCTCATTGTCTATCCGATCGACCTGCGAGGACAACGGCGGTGAGCTACCCGGCAGTGTGTTGCCGGAAAACCTCTCCGACGGTCAAGTTAGCACACACTTAGAGATAGAGAGAGGAAGAGAGCGATATATCACAATGAGGTTTCTCACCAAATGATGTTCCATCCCTAGCATGGGGGGCGCAGTCATGCTTATATACTTTCTGCGTTCACCTCTGCACCCATTCGTCTATTGACACGTGGAGCTGCTCTCCTATCTATCAGCGCAAATCCAACTAAACACCACTTAATCAAACAGCTAGACAACATTAGCGAGAATGGACAGCCCGGAAGCACCATCCCGGCCTCCTCCGACCGTGCTGCCTAACGAGCCCAACAATGCTCCTCGCCGAGCACCATCATTACCGAGCTCAGCAACACTCCGGTGCGACTGTGCTCCAGCCAAGTTAGGCTGATCTGCGGCAGATCACGATCACCGAGCTAAAACGAGCGAACAAGAGAAAACAAGCTGGCAGAGGATCATCTCGGCCAACTCTGGTTTGGATTTCGGCCGAACAAGCTTCTTCTCGTCACGGCCTAGCCCAGCTCAGCCCAAATATGCTTGGACCACTTTCAGCCCGGCCAGAACTGCGACCCAAGCCGAGATTACGGAAATCTCCCTCTCAATTACGGAAATCTCCCTCTCAGGTTCCGTGATTATCATTGTAACTAGTTGTAAGGATGCAAGTTATAGTAATATGAGAATTTGCACTTTTTGAATATCTCTCAATACATTTTTTTTAAAATATTTTTAATGAAATTTTTTCGTTGCCGATAAAAATAAAAGTAAATCACGTCAAATTTGGATCAAGTTTTTTTAATCTTTTTTTTTTTCATTTGGGATGATTTCATGTAGGATAACATTGGAATCAACAATGTTTTAAATGCTTAAGTCAACTTGTAATGTTTTATTTTTCAATAAAATATTAATTTTTTGCTATAAAAAAAATATACACTTCCAAGGTGAAATAAGCCAAGATTTGGGGCTCAAAAATTGTTTCCCCTCCCTTAACTGATACGCTTGATTTACAGATGGTTATACTTACCTGAAATTTACGCTACTCTTTATTCCCAAAAAATAACTAATCCCTTTCACTTGTCTAATCGATTGGGGAAGGCATAAGTAATCGGGGTTTTGGGGTGCTTCAATCTTATTTATTTCTTATATTATTTTAATAATAAATTATCAATAGGTCTTAATAGTTTGAATTAATTTCTATCAAGTCTTATTGAAAGTAAATCTTAGTAAAATCGTAATTGAAAATAATTTTTTGTGATATTTTTTGCATATGTTGCTAAAAATTGATAATTAGTAACTTTTTTTGTTACAATTTTTATAAATTATAGCTAAAACTTACAATTAATGATATTTTTCTATGACAATTTTTAAATTGTCGTTTAAAGTTAAAAATTAGTACTTTTTTTGATGATTTTTTTAAACTATCGCTAAAACTTATAATTAATGATTTTTTTATGACAATATTTTTAAACTGTCTCTGAAAATTAATAATTAATGACTTTTTTTAATAGTATTTGATGAAAAATACCATTAATTATCATATGACCTATCGAACAATAAGTCTAGACTGCCCCTTATTTTAAACAATTTGATATTAATTATCTTGCATCGAAGGAAATAAATGAAAGGGATTTTTCTTTTTCCACTCTTCATAAAACCTTTTACTGAGGACAAGTTTGGGTACTTATTAAAATAGTTTTTTTTTTTTTTTAAATCAATTATTTTCTCTTTTTTTTTGTACGTCTTTATGTAAAAAGTTAAAATAATTAATTCTCAAAACAAAAATCATATAGTGGTTTAGTTAGTCTTGGTACACTCCAAAGTCTAGACCTAACCTAATTCTTGACCATAATGTAATAAAAATAAAAATAAAAAAATTGATTGTACTATGGTTCCATGATTATAAAAATAATTGTGGGTTTATGGAAGTAAATTACATAAAATTTGGATATTAATTTTTTTCCTTTTCAATGCATTTGGGATGATTTCACAACTTGTAGAATAATGTTGGAATCAACAATGTTTTTGAATATGTCGTTGTTAAAGAATTTGTCCTCCCTTGACCAAGACCAATCCAATACATAGACCAATTGAAAGGTATGATGTGAACAAGCTCAAAAGGAAAAATGGGAAAATAGGTTATTGTGACTATCATCATCTCTCCAATTCCCCCAAACAGGTTCAACTATATATGTGCATACTTAGAAATTTCCATGTGTGAAAGATTGATGTTTAACTTTGTTGAATATTTGTGGGCGTAGACTCCTAATTGGGTCTTTTTCTGTCCTATATAACCTAACCTGCGTTTTTGCAACCAAATTATTTGGTCTTCGTAGAATAATTACAACTCTCTAGAGAGAGAGAGAGAGAGAGAGAGATGTGGCTCTATATGTGGGGAAAGTATATGGCATGCCAGCTATGGAGAGGGCACGCAAGAGAAAGATGAGTCTGGGGGATCTTGTCGCATATGTTGGGGAATATTTTGTTTGACTGAGTTTTTAGAATTTATTTTTTAAATTTTTTTGTTAAAATTAGTTTAGTGAAATAAATGAAAAATTATAAAACATTTACTCATTCTCGTAGAAGCTTCCAAAGACACCAAATTTGAAGACCAAATTTCTAGAAAATCTAGAGACAAAATTATGGCAAATATCACTCTAATAGATGATCATCTGGTTTCTGTGTTAGTTACTCACCAAGTTTTGATATTGGGCGGTCCTATTAATGCCAACCAAGTTGGGATTGATTTGTTTCGTCATGATGCATTTTGCACTCATCTTTTTTTTCTCCTTTATTGTTGTAATATTCTTATTCATCAATGAAGTTTCTTTCTTTTTGTTAATAAAAAAAAATCTATTATAGTGAAATTGAACTGTTCTTATTAAGGAAATTTCAAAAGCTAGCCAAAGAAATTTTACATTTTCTACTCACTATTCTCAATGTGGTCTATGTGCTTAACCACACCGAATATGAAGGAACAAGAAAAAGACATTGTGATTCAAACCCAAAATTAAGATGAAATGAGAGAACATATGACTACATCTATAAGCGACACATTTTAAATGAGTTGTTAAATTCCACATTCAATGTATACTTATTTTTTTATTTTTTATTTTATTTTATCAGCAATGTTCAACGTATACTACAGAAATTATTTCACGCTTCTAGGGCAATACCTCAATGTAGTCACACTGTACGGGAAACAAATAAACCTTCTCGTATAATCCTGTTGATCAAGTCTACGTTCCTCCGTACGTCGTCGCTTTACTCCCTGTAAACACAAACGTGAGCTAGCCGGCGGGTGTGTGCCGGAAACCTCTCCAATGCCTAAGTCAGCAAAATAGACAAATACACAAAAAGCTCTGTGTATTCGGGAATCAAAGTTGTGTGTTACCTCTCCATAGGTGATGTTGTAAGCTTTTATAGGTTCCGTGTGGCACAATCCTAATAGGACTCTTACTCCTCCACGTAGAGTCCTCCTAGGATTCACATTTTGAAAGATAATGCTTATCCTTCAACACCCCCCACACTACTTAAACCAAGTGAGATGGTTTTACCATGGTCAGACTCTAATAGGACCGAAGTAAGTGTAGCTATGCTGAGCCGCAGACTAGACCGAGATAACTCTACCTTGGTTCTTCCATTCACTGCTCCTACCTCGGTTTTCCCAGTGCTGACCATAGTATTGCTTAGACCGTGCTAACTATTAGCTAGGTCTGACCGTGCTAGATGCGCTATGCCGCGACCGGACTAACTTTGAATGCGGCAACCTGGCGACCGAGCTATCCGTAGCGCTCTCCTGGACCGAGATAACAAATAGGCTCTCTGGGACCGGTCTAATCTTAAGGCCTTCCGAGACCGGACTAACTTTAAGGCCTTTTTACTCAGCCCTTCGTATTGTGGGCCATAATGACCCATTGCCCAGCTCGGCCCAATTTTCACATAAATTACCCTCTCAATTGCCCCTTAATTCCATCTGCGCAGCATGATAGGGATTACCTGTCTATCAGCCGAGCTAAAGTTTTAAGCCTTTCCAGCCGAGCTAAAAACCCTTTAGCCTTTCCAGCCGAGCTAATTTCACACCGGGCTCTGCCTGTCCGGTCAAAACGTCTCTTCAATCACAGCAACTGAATCGCTTCTCATCCCAAGGACACGCGGCATGCTCTCATTGGCTGAAGACAGCTGTCACGCCGTCTTCGTACCTCGTGTTTTTTGAACAGTTCCCGCCTTTGTCCCTTCTCTTTTCACAAAACAAACCCTTTCACTCTCTTTTGAATTACTCACACCACTATTCATCTCCTTCTCTCTCTCTTCGAGCCTCCCATTGTTCTTCCAACCTTGCAACTGTGAAGCTCGCGTCTGTGGTGCTTTCTACTTCCCTTTCCTTCCTCTTACCTTGGTAAGTAACACAAATCTGTTCTCTTTTTGTTTGTTTTCGTCTTTGTTCTGATTCATAGCATATTGTTTGTGTTTTTGCAAAACACATTTTTTCCATTTTGTGCTATGCCTTGCATTTTCTGGAAAAAACCTTGTAAGAACCACTTTGTATTCATGAAACAACCTGTAGAATGCTGTATTTGATCCAAAATCACGATATAACCGGAGTAAAAAGTTGTTTGTAGTTGATGTCAATCTAGGCAGACCATTCAACCGAACTAACACTTCATGCTATACCAGTAGTTTTAACAAGTCAACCCATCTTTTGATTTATCTTAGCCGAGCTAACAAACCGTACTAGGCTGCATAATAGTGTGCTTGATAGCAATGTTTACAAACCCGGACCGGACCGGCCGGTCGAACCGGTTGAACCGGGACCCGGGCTCGGTTCCGGTCCAGCAAAACCTGCAAACCCGTTCTAGGTGTAAAACCGTTCATAATCGTGAGAACCGGATGGACCGCCGGTTCAATCGGAAAAACCGGTGAACCGGCCGAGTTTTGAGAAACCGTCCGGGTCTGTTGCACTTATATATAACACTAATAAAATCTAATTTCTAGCCTAGGGTTCCAAACAGATTCAGCTCCTCTCTCTCTCTCAACTCAAAACGGCGTGTTGATGATGGTCTTCCTCTCCGCAGATCGTTGGTGATCGGAGGACACAAATCCGGTGAGCTGCTTCTCTTTCTCTTCCCTTTCTCTTACTCTTCTGCTGTGCTGTGGATGTGGTGGCTGTTTGGTCCTATTTCTCTCCCCCCATTCTCTTCTTCTTTGCCTTTTTTTGCTGGTTTTGTTTGTTTGTTTGTTTTTTTTTTTTTGTTTCTGGTCTGATTTGAGTTGAGCCTTATATTCCTCTTTGATTTCAAATATATAAATTTATGATGAAATTTGTTTGTTTAAGCATAGCCAACGGTTAGATTGCAACAACTCCCTCCCAAACTCCAAACTCTAACTTTGCTCCCATTCTCCTCATTTACTTTTGTTTTGACTATGTACCTTCCATCTTCTACCTTCTAACTTCTAAGCTTCTTGCCTTGACAAGAAATTGTTTAATTACCTTTCAGTACTTTTGATTATCAAGAAATGTTCTCTTCTCATCTCAGGGGGACTTATATTGCTGTGTTCACATCTATATAGAGCACTGTATTGCAGCTGAAACAAAAAAAAAAAAAACAAGAGGTAAATCTGATCCTTCTTTTCCTTATTGAACAGAAAAAAAAATTGATTGATTGATTTGTTGAGCTACTGGTTTGTTGAGCTTCAAAAAAATTATGAACAAAAAAAAAAATGTTGAGCTACTGGTTTGTAAACATTGGTTGATTTGTTCCTTTTTTTCCTTATTGATTCTGGTTAAGCTTCTTAGATGAGTCCCTGTAATGGTTTATGTGATTGGTTTATGTAATTGATTCTGCTAGATTCTGCTAGATTAATTTGATTATTTGAAATCAAAATTAATTTGTAATGGTTTTTGATTCTGCTAGATAATTTTTTCACTTAATTATTCAATTGGTTTATGTGATTCTTGATGTAATTGGTTTATGTGATTTTGACTTAATTATTCCATTCCATGCAATTTTTTAATTTTGATTTCATGTAATTGGTTTATAAATTTTAATTGGTTTATGTAATTGATTTCATGTAATTGGTTTATGTAATTGATTTCATGTAATTGGTTTATTTATAGTACACTCTAATGCGTTAGTAAATGGTTATGTAATTGGTTTATTTCATGTAATGGTCCCATCTGGCCATAATTCAAATATTAGTAAATGTGTTATAATTCAAGTATATAGCAATAGCACACTCTAATGCCCCATTTGGCCATAATGTATTATATTTCAAATATAGTAAATGTGTTATAATAGTGTGTGTTTTAGGTGAAATGGATTCATCTGGCCATAATTCAACAGCACACTCTAATGCCCCATCATCAACAAGAGGTAAATCTGATCCAGCATGGGACCATGTAACTGAGGGGCGAGCTTCTGATGGGAAGAAACTTTAACATGTTTGTATTGTGGGAAACTATCAAAGGTGGAGGGATTAATAAATGAAGCAACATCTTGCAGGAAAGTCTAGTGAGGTTGGACCATGTAAGAAAGTTCCAGGTGATGTTAGGTATCGAATGGAAGAGGCCTGAAAGCAATTATTGAGAAAAATAAACGAAGTGAGGAATCTAATCCCTTTGGTCGGGCTGTTTTTGAATTTGAGGATGATGTTTGAAATTGAAGAAATAATTCCACAACACAATAAAGGCATCTCAATTAATGAAGGTGGTGGTAGTAGGAAAAAAATAAGGCAAGAATGACACAAAGAGGAAAAGGAAAGGAATCTACAAAATTGATAATTTTTTTGCACCAAGGACCACTCCGGGCTCTCAACCAACTATCAAAGTGCCCTTGCTACTAAAGAAGGTACATAGGGCACATATGATTGTGGCAAATTTTGTATGATACATGTTGTTCCAATGAATGTTGTCAATTCCATATACTTTCAGTCCATGTTGATGCTGCAATAGCCATTGGTCAGGATAATAAAGTTCCTACCTATCATAAGTCGAGTTTCGTTATTGAATGACTCAAAGAAAGAGCTTCAATTATGGATTGACTCTATAAAGAGTACTTGGGCTATACTGGGTGTACAATTATGGTGATGGTTGGACTGATGGTAGACATAGAACTCTCAATTAATTTTCTTGTCTATTGTCCTAGAGGAATCACTTTTGTTAAATCCGTTGATGCCTCGATGTTGTAAAAGATGCTCCTCTTCTTTTTAGAAATTGTTTGATGAAAAATTATTGAGTGGGTGGGAGTGAGCAATATTGCACATGGTGACAGATAATGGGGCAAATTATGTTGCTGCTGGAAGACTTGTTAGTCAAACTTACAAGAATATTAATTGGTCTCCTTGTGCAGCACATTGTTTGAACTTAGTGTTAAGTGATATTTCCAAGTTGAATCATGTGAAAGAGCTTGCCTCTAGAGCATCAAGTGTGACAAGATTTATTTACAATCGCCCATGGTTGATAGCTTGGTTGAGGAAAAGGAAGGGATGGACTGAAATTGTGCGCCCAGGAGCAACCCGTTTTGCCACTACTTTCATTGCATTGCATAGTATCCAAAAACATATGCATGATTTGAAAGCCTTAGTGACAAGTAAGGATTTTGTCGATTCAAGGCATGCAAAAGACAAGAAGGCAAAAGAAGTTGTTGCTATCATTTTAGATGGTAAGTTTTCAAATGATTGCTTGATCATTGTTAAGATTGTTGAGCCACTCATGAAATTGTTGCGTATTGTTGATGGAGATAAAAAACCTTCAATGGGATATGTATATGAGGGCATGTATAGGGCAAGAATAGCAATTAAGAATGTTTTATGAAGAAAAAACGATTGTACAAGCCTTATACAAGTATTATCAAAGATCGGTGGGATAGGACATTACGCAAAAATATCCATGCTGCGGCTTATTGGTTGAATCCGGCTTTTCAATATAATCAATCATCATTTTGCAAAAAACCAGAGGTTATGGCAAGTGTGCTTGATGTGATAGAAACAAAAGCTACATGTAGCAAGACAAAACTCTTGGATGAAGCAAGATTGTTTCGAGATCAATTAGAAAGTTTTGGAAGAGAGCTTGCTACTATTACATCTAAGACAACACAACCAGGTAAAATTATGTATTATATTTGTTTTTTTTTTCATTGTGATTGCTTAGTAATTCTTTGAGTGTAATATTAGATCTAATTTATTTATTTTTTCTTTTCTTTTAATAATAAGATGAATGGTGGAGGTTATTTGGCCATAGTGCTCCAAATTTGCAAAAGTTGGCTATTAGAATTCTTAGCCAAACTAGTAGCTCTTCTGGATGTGAAAGGAATTGGAGTGTTTTTGAACGTATACATACGAAGAAGAGGAACAGATTGGAACATCAAAGGCTAATGATCTTGTATACATTCATTATAATTTGCGGTTGAAGAATAGGTAAATGAACCATTTACCTTGTCACGCATTTTTTAATAGAATATTTATTCAAGTAGTCTTACTTTTAAGTGAAAATTATAGGCATTTCAACAAAATGAAGAACTATGATCCGGTTGACATTGAAAGTATTGACAAAACTGAGTTTTGGATTGTTGAAGATGAAGAAGAGCCTCCTCTTCTTGATTTTGATGAGTTGGAACAAATGCTTTATCAAGAAAGTCCGGCTCCACAAAATAAGAGGCAATGTCATGGTCTACGTGATGGTTAGTAATTAATTATTTCATTATTATATAACGATGTTTTTGTTATTATTAAATTGATTACTTATTGATTTTGTTGTAACTATTATAGAAGACGACGAGGATGATGTGGTCTTAGAGGTTGGAGGACATTGACCTTGGATCATTTGGTGATGTCAACATGGATGATAGATCTAATGCTCAAAGTGGTGGAGTTGGCACAAGCAACAATGAAAATGAGGATGACGATGCTTGGCTAATGGAGGGCTTGCCAAGGAATTAGGCAAAAAAAACAATGTTTTTGTGGCATGATGTGTTTGTTTGTAGTGGATTGGTTTTGAACCTTTTTTTTTATTTATTTACCTACTTTCATTTAGGAAGGATGGATGTTTATTATTGTGTTTTAAGATTTGGAATTATAGATCTTATCTCTATGCTTGTTTGGTTCATGTTTGTGTTTGAGATTTGACTCTTAATTGATGTAGTAAATTATAGTATTTTTATTTGATTATGTTTGTGTTTTTATTTGGCAAATAGGTAATATTAATTGCTTTTAGTATAATGCTTTTATTATTTTCATTATTATGATTGTATTTATAATATGTTCTATTTTCTAACTTTGATATATATGTAGATTGTGAAGTAATTTTTGCTTGTCAAAGTGTTGAGCAATCCATTTAGAGAAAGGTCTTCAACAAATAAAATAAGGTATGTCACATTATTATTGCAAATTACAAGTTCATTGTGAATGATATTTGAAAATTCTATTATTTTGTTGAATTTAATTTTTTTTTCATTTTTTCATTTATATTTTTATATATATATATTTAATATATTTATGATGTAATAATGACGTCACGGTTCGACCGCTTCGACCCGGCGGTTGAACCGGTGACCCATCCACCCGGTTCCTTTTCCGGTTCGCTCACCGGTCCGGGTTTCAAAACATTGCTTGATAGTCTTAATCACGGCCGAGCTATAACTTGGGGCTAAACCAGCCTTCATAGTTCAAACCGAACTAAGAGCGCTGCCCCTAGAGGCTCAACCGGGCTAACAAAACCCTTGCACAAACCGAGATAACAAAACCCTTTTGCACAAACCGAGATAACAATCCCTTGTGCAAACCGGGATAACAAAACCCTTTGCACAAACCGAGCTATCGAACCCCTTGCTCAAACCGAGCTAGGACTACATTTATCTTGCCTTTATTTCTTTTAGCACGGTCCCACGATCTGTGCTTAACACTTTTGTTTTTCACTTTGCAGACTTTAGGTTGCCCAGGCACTCTTTTGAGCGCTCAACCGAGCTACTCAGCACCTTTCTCCGACCGAGCTAACACAAGTTTAATTTATTCATAACTTAAGAGAAAAATGGCTAAATATAGGTTTTTAGTAGACACACCTGGTGGCTTGGCCGAATTCCGAAGGGAGTATAACATTCCTGACGATGTCCACCTCACCTTAGCCAAGCAAGATGTCACACCATGGGGAAACCATGGTTTTGTACCTTTTACCCTTCTGTCCATTATAGAAACCGGACTAAGATTCCCTGTACAGCCTTTACTTTCTGAATTCCTTAGGCAAACTAGGATATGTCCCACCCAGCTTTCCACAAATTCATACCGCATAATAAATGGCATAGCCGAGCTAAACCGCCGAGCTGGTATTAACCTCGGCTTAGTCGAACTCTTCCATCAATACTCCATAGGATCAAAAGAAGATGGCTGGGTCTATTATCTAAGAATACGCCGCCGCCGAGAGAAAATAATAAAGGACGCATCGGATAAAGACTTGAACGACGATGATTTTTTCTAGGTATCTGGGAATTTTGAAGATCACCAAGCCCAGATCCCTGGTCGTAGAATAAACTGGAATAAAAGAACCCCCGGTATAATTACTTCGGCTTCGTTGCATGCTTCTCTTTATTTCGGTCTCCAATTCCTGAACCGATCTAACTTTTGTCTTCTTTATGCAGATTCAGCCCACCTCAAGTCGTTGTACAGTTACCCCAATTTGGACACACTTCGCGCCGCACTGCGATATCCCGAAAGAAGTTGGGCCAAGCTACTGAACTTTGAACCGACATACAGATATAGCAGTCGACGAAAAGCGAAGGTAACTGACTTTTTGCTAGAAGCCTCTCCTGAACCGGACCCAAACTTGCCTCAAATCAACCTAGTCCGTACTACTGCTGAACAAGAAATGGCGAAGAGGAACAGAGTAAGGGCCCTCCTAATCGAAACACACCAAGCTGAGGTACCACAAACTGGTCAATCTACTGAGGCCGTGGTAGCTCTTCCATCTCAACAACCCTCTTCATCTCGCCCAAACAAGCGTGCCCGGACTATCCCAACCGAGCAACGCCTTGTTGATGAAGACGAAACCATTCTTCCACCCAGCCCTCCACCGAGCCCGCAACCGGAGCGCTCCGATCGAGCTAGCTCCTCCAAGTGGGCACCCAAAATCACTTTTTAGAACCGAGCTATTCAGGACACTGATTCGGTGGTTACTGAGTAAGATCACTTAATGGCATTCAACCTTGCCAAGAGTGTTTGCCTTTCAGCAGATATGGAGCACCACAATCATTTGACCGAGCTGAAGGCCATCCGCTCGGCCACAAAATCCATGGTGCTTGTAAGTAGCTTCTTTTGTTAATCTTTCTAATTTGCACAACTTTCATCTCAGTTTGATTACAAGTCTTCCCATTCTTTTGTAGGCCATGCAGAAGAACCACATCGCTCACAAGCGTGTGCTGGAACTTCACAAGACAACAAGGCAAGCCATGGCCGAAGTGACTGAAAAAACTACCGAGCTAGATCAAGCCAGGAAGTAGATAGCCGAGCTAAAAACGGAGAACGGTTGTCTGACCGGACTGGTTAGCTCGGCCGAAGTAGACAAGCAAAAGGCTGCGATTGAGTTAAAAGACAAGTATTTGTGCCAGCTTGCAAAGCTTGAGAAGAAGAAGGACACCGAGATCACCAAGCTAAAGGAGAGTGTGAAGGATGCTGAACTCCGGGGCTTCAAGGAGGGAGAGGCAATTTATACGCAACAATGTGAAGCTGCCAAGGATCTGTTTTTCAAGTGCGGATGGAGGGCAGCTGTGACACAGCTCGGCCATGGTCCAGAGACCGAGGTCTTCCATTCTCCTGCATATTTTATACCAGGCTCCATGGCGGAGTATGCTGCTGCCCTTCAGAAACAATTTCTTGAAGATTCAGACGATGAAGAAGAAACCGTGCCCAACGATACCCCGGTCATTAATGAACCTGCCGATCAGTCAGCTCGGTTGGAGCCAATGGTGGAAGACCTGACTAACGAGCCGACGACTGAAACCGTGCTCCCAGCCGAGACCGAGCTCCCAACCGAGACCGTGCTCCCGTCTGAAACCGGGCTCCGGGTTGATATTGATGC
Organism: Camellia japonica; assembly: GCA_030407325.1. Taxonomy (NCBI): domain Eukaryota; kingdom Viridiplantae; phylum Streptophyta; class Magnoliopsida; order Ericales; family Theaceae; genus Camellia; species Camellia japonica. Next base: position 30,031,461 of record JAPPVO010000059.1, read on the forward strand.
TGACCTTGATGATCTGTTTAACTGATTTTGTATTTTCGTTGGAAAAAAAGTTTGTAACCGGGCTGAGTCCCCTTCTTTGTATTTGCTTTGAACTTGCTTTGAACTTGTTTTGAACTTGTCAATGAAAATCTTCTCTTGCTCTAACTGTTATCTCAGTTTGTTGCTCTGTTTGTACTTGCTTTCTTACTGTAATTTGAATGAAGTAGAGTGTTCTCTTGCAGAGATCATTTATCCTGGTTTTGGCTTTGTAATCCATCTGGCCATACCAGCCAACCGCTTCAGCCTAGATCTTTATCTTGGTTGAAGCATAATAAGAGTTGGTTTTTCCAGCCAACCACTCTTCAACCTTGATCCTCACTTCAGCTGGAGAGTACTAAGAGTTGGTTTAATCCAGCCAACCACTCTTTAGCCGATATCCTTACTTCGGCTGAAGAGTACTAAAAGTTGGTTTAATCCAGCCAACCACTCTTTAGTCGATATCCTTACTTCGGCTGAAGAGTACTAAGGGTTGGTTTAATCCAGCCAACCTCTAAATTGGTTATTCCTGCCAACTTAGAATAAAATGTTTGGTTATTCCGACCAAACATCTTGCAGCCTGGATCCCTATCCTGGGCTTAGGAAGGGTGTTGGTTTTTTCAGCCAACCTCTAGATTGGTTTTTCCAGCCAACCTAGAGTAAAGTGTTTGGTTATTCCGACCAAACGTCCTGCAGCCTGGATCCTTATCCTGGGCTTAGGAAGGGTGTTGGTTTAATCCAGCCAACCTCTAAATTGGTTATTCCTGCCAACTTAGAATAAAATGTTTGGTTATTCCGACCAAACGTCCTGCAGCCTGGATCGTTATCCTGGGCTTAGGAAGGGTGTTGGTTTTTCCAGCCAACCTCTAGATTGGTTTTTCCAGCCAACCTAGAGTAAAGTGTTTGGTTATTCCGACCAAACGTCCTGCAGCCTGGATCCTTATCCTGGGCTTAGGAAGGGTGTTGGTTTAATCCAGCCAACCTCTAAATTGGTTATTCCTGCCAACTTAGAATACAATGTTTTTTAATGCCCCTAACTTACCTAACTCACTAAAACAAACTTTGACAGAAGGAAACGTCTATACTGAAAAGAAACTACTTGTTTTTGAGAAAGGAAAAAATTACAGATACTTAAAAGAAAAAGCTAAAAATAAAATAACTTGAGATTGGCAATATTCCATGGCCTGGGAATTGCCTTGCCGTCCTTATCTTCTAAGTGGTATGCCCCTTTGCCTGCTAATCCAACCACTTTGTAAGGTCCTTTCCAATTGGGCCCTAACTTGCCATCTCCCGGTACCATGGTGTTTCCTATCACTTTGCGCAGCACCCAATCGCCGATCTTGAATTGCCTTGGATGCACTGTTTTGTTGTATTTCCTGGATAACTCTTGTTGGTATGAGGCAATGTGAACCAGTGCTCTTTCTCTTCTTTCTTCTGCAAGGTCGAGCTCCAATGCTATGGCTTCGCCATTTAAGTCTGGATCAAAATTTTCGCTTCGAATTGTGGGGAGGCCAACTTCTAGTGGGATTACTGCTTCCATACCATAGGCTAAGGAGAATGGAGTTTCTCTTGTTGACCGTCGAGGTGTGGTACAGTAAGCCCATAAAACATGAGGGAGCTCTTCTGCCCACTTGCCTTTTGCTTTCTCTAGCCTTTTTTTCAATCCATCCAAGACGACCTTGTTTGATGCTTCTGCCTGACCATTTGCTTGGGGATATGCCGGTGTAGAATTGTAGAACTCTATCTTGTACTCTTCACAAAAGCCTCTAAAGATTCTGCTGTCGAACTGAGTACCGTTGTCTGATATTAGGGCTTTTGGTATGCCAAACCGAGTGATGATGTTCTGCCAGACGAACTTCTTCACGTCTTTTTCCTTGATTGATGCTAAGGCTTCTGCCTCCACCCACTTTGTGAAGTAGTCGGTTGCTGCAAGAAAGAACTTCCTGTTGCCTAGTGCTGTTGGAAGTGGTCCTACTATGTCCAGGCCCCACATTGCGAAGGGCCATGGGCTGGTTAGGGTAGAAGCTCTCTGGCAGGTTGATGTATTTGGTGTGTCGAACTTCTGACATTTCTCGCACTTCTTCATATACTTCTCTGAGTCTGCTTGCATGTAAGGCCACCAATATCCTTGCGAGATTGCTCTGTATGCTAGTGACCTTCCCCCTTGATGGCTTCCGCACACGCCTTCGTGTATTTCGAACAAAAATGCTTCAACTTTGCTGGGATGGACACACTTTAGGTAGGGTCCTGAGAATGATTTCTTGTACAATGCTAAAGATGGGGAGAGCCAAAATCGTTGTGACTTTGCTCTTGTTCTGTTGGCCGCTTTTTTTTCTTCCGGTAGGGTGCCATCTTTTAAGAACAGTATGATGGGATCCATCCAAGAAGGGCCTAGCTCGGCGCAACATACCTCTTCTGCTTCGGGGTCTTCAATGCTTGGTCTAGGTAGGTAGTCGATCAGCAATGGATGAGGGATGGAAGTATCTGCCATTGAAGCAAAGCCTGCTAATTCATCTGCTCTACTGTTTTTCTCCCTGCCAATTTGTTCTATCCTGACTACTTCAAATTTCTTGATTTCTGTTCTGACCAACTCTTGGTACTTAGCCATCCTGTCGTCCTTTGCTTCGTAGTCGCCTGAAATTTGGTTTACTACCAGCTGTGAGTCGCTGTAAACCATTAGCTCGGTGGCCTTCATATAGAATGCTGATTTGAGGCCTACAAGAAGCGCTTCATACTCCACTTCGTTGTTTGATGCTGGGAAGCCAAGGTTGACTGCTTGCTCCACTACTAGGCCGTCTGGAGAGATGAGGACTATGCCGAGTCCTGTTCCATGCCGGTTGGATGCTCCATCCACGAAGAGCTTCCACATCTCTCCAACGAATAACTTCCAGCAAGTGGAGGGATCAGATGATGCCTTCGGGTCCAGCATGTTGCTGGTGTTTTCTTCAAGGTCCATGCTTGCTGTTTGCCCCTTGCTATCTGTTTGTACCAAGTCTTTATTTGTTGGTGAGTCTTGGCTTGGTGTAGCATGGTTTGCTTCTTCCTTGCTTTCTTTATTCTGGTCTGTCTTGGGGTCTAACTGAGTATCCTGTACTAGGGGTTGCGCTATTCCGGCGTCAACTTCCATCCCTTGTTCGGTTGTGTCAGTCAGGTCGACTGGGCAGATATGATGACTTCCTGGGGTAAATTCAGCGACGAAGTCTGCCAAGGCTTGAGCCTTTATCGCGGTCTTGGGTTGAAACTTGATGTCGTATTGTCCCAACTCTACTGCCCACTTCAAGATTCGCCCAGAAAAGTTTGCCCTTTTAAAAAGAGCTTTTAACGGGAAAGCTGTGAGGACGACTATGGTGTGGGTGTGAAAGTAGTGCGACAGCTTCCTTGAGGCCATCATCAAGGCTAAGGCCAGTTTTTTCCAGTGGCAAGTACCTTGTTTCGGCGCTCAGTAATGTCTTGCTGACATAAAAGATAGGCAGATGTTGGATTCCTTCCGTACGGACCAATACTGCGCTAATTGCGTGCTGTGAGACTGCCAGGTACAAGAAGAGTTCTTCTCCAGGTATTGGGGTGACAAGCAGTGGTGGGGAAGACATGTATTCTTTCAGGCTTTCCAGAGTGCGGTCGCATTCTTCGTCCCACTCAAATTTGGCCTTTAAAGCATGGAAAAATGGTCGTAGTCTGTCTGACGACTGGCTTATGAACCGATTGAGCGCAGCCGCCATGCCGGTGAGATGCTGCACTTCTTTTACTGAATTTAGCCTCTCCAGGTCCTGAATTGCTTTGATCTGAGAGGGGTCTGCTTCTATACCCCGGTTGGTCACCAGGAAGCCCAGGAATTTGCCAGATCCTACTCCGAATGCGCACTTAGACGCGTTGAGGCGCAACTTGTCCTTCTTCAGGATTTGAAACATCTCACCTAGGTCCTTGAGATGGTCATTCTTATCCTTGCTTTTGACCACCATGTCGTCGATGTAAGCCTCCATTGTTCTGCCTAACAATGGTTCAAACATCTTGGTGACCATCCGTTGGAATGTTGCCCCTGCGTTCTTTAGGCCAAAGGGCATGACCTTGTAGCAGTATAGTCCTCTTGGTGTTGTGAAAGACGTGACCTCCTGGTCTGGTTCATACATAGCGATTTGATGGTAGCCTCTATACGCATCAAGAAAGCTAAGTCGGTTATGCCTCGCCGTTAGGTCTACCAGTGAATCTATCCTGTGTAGGGGGAAGCTGTCCTTTGGGCATGCTTTGACTGTTTTGTAGTCGACGCAGACACGCCATTTGCCATTCTTCTTTGGCACTACACGTGTTGGAGATCCATCTGGGTAGTGCACCTCTCTGATTGCTCCTGCCTCCAGCAGGTTTCCTACTTCTTCCGCCACTATCTCGGCGTGGTGGAGTGCCGATCTGCGTGTGCGCTGAATGATTGGTCTGGCGGATGGGTGGACATTGAGTTGGTGACAGATGAAGTTGGGATCAATGCCTGGCATGTCGTATGGTGTCCAGGCGAACACTTCGATGTTAGAGGTCAAAAATTCCAAGACCTCTAATCTCTCAGTGCTGGACAACGACGAACCGAGCAAAAAGAACTTATCCGGGTTCTTTTCATCTATTCTTACCTCTACCAAGTCTTCCACCGCTTTTTGATTAGCTGCTTTGCCGACATCTGCGAACAGTTCATTACTCTCAGGTTCTTCCACCGAATGAACATATCCCTTGGCAGCGCGGCTGCCATTCACAGTGACAAAGCATTGCTTGGACATGATCTGGTCTCCAAAGACCTCTTCAATTACCCCGGCTTCGTTGGGGAACCGCATTACTTGATGGTAGGATGACGCTACCGATCGCATGGCATGCAGCCATGTTCTTCCCAAGATTATGTTGTAAGTGGAAGGGACTTTCAACACCCAGAATTCCACTTGTTTTGTCACGCTTCCTGCTCTGACTGGTAGGATTATTTTGCCGACTGGCCATTCTGGCATTGAGTTGAATCCAATCAGGGGAGACACGGCAGGTGCCAAGTCTTTGTCTTGTAGCTTCAATTGTTTGAATGTTTCGTAATACATTATCTCACATGAACTACCCTGGTCAATCAAAATCCGCTTGACGCCAAAATCCTTGACTCGGAGAGTGACAACAAGGGCATCATTGTGGGGACAATATATCCTCGCCAAGTCTCTATCTGAAAAAGACATGATGTTCGTGGCCTCTGTCTTCTCCTTTTTGATGGTAGGTTGTGCACTTAGTACCTCCCTTAAGTGCTCGGCCTTCTTGATTGACCCTCTGAGCTCGCATACACGCTCAGGTTCGAAGATTCCATGTATCACATTGATTACGCCTTGAGGTGGGGCGTCGATTGGCATCCCGTTGGGGTTATTGTGGTCCTGGGGGGCTGGTTGCGTCCCTCCTTCAATGTATTTATCCAGGTGACCTGCTGCCACCAACTCCTCCAGGTGCTGTCTCAATGGCGTGCAATTTTCAGTGCGGTGCCCCTTTTCTTGTGGAAGGTGCACCGTGATCTTTCGTCGTAGTCCTTCTGAGCTTCTCCTAGCTTAGCTGGCCATCTGACGAAAGGCTCATCGCGTATTTCGCTTAGAATCCGTAGATGGTTTTTGAATACCGTGGTATGGCAGTGCGGACTCTCAACCATCTTTTATCCTGGTCTCTCCGTTGTCTCGCCTGCCTCGTCCGTTTTTGCTCGGACGGTCTACCGTTGACCTTTGCTGAGGCCTTTTTCTCCGGTATTGCGGTCGTGCCAGATTTTGTTTTGGCACGGGCGCCATCCTCTTCCACCCTGATGTGCTGATGCACTCTTTCCATCAAGGCCTCCATGGTGAGGGGTGGCGTCATGGTGATTGAGGCCCTTAGTCTGTTCCCTACTGGAAGGCCTCTTTTGTACTGTGCGATGGCGAGATTGGTGGGGCAGTCCCCAATCTGGTTAAAGGTCTCCCAGTAGCGACTATTGTAGGATCTTAAGGTTTCCTTGTCGCCCATGTCGATGGAAAGCAACTGATCGATCTCCACCGGGGTTTTGGTGTTCGTTCTGAACCTTGTTACGAACGCCTCTGCTAATTGTGCCCAGGAGGCTATGTTGTCTTCTGGAAGTTTTTCGAACCAAGTCAAGCCTAGGTCACCAAGGCTGGATGGGAAGAGGATGCACATCAAAGCCTCGTTGCGTCGATATACCGCCATAACCTGGCGGAAGTGGCTTAGGTGCATGTAGGGGTCTGTCTTCCCCTCGTACGTGGTGAATTTGGGCTGAAGGAAGCCTGAAGGTAGGGGCGCGTTTTCAATTGTCGAAACAAACGGTGAGGTCTGCAGCCTTGCCAATGTTTTGCCTGTCGGTTCGTAGGCAGGGTGCGGTATTGGCATTCCAACCTCGACGCTTCCATGCGTCCGAGGAGCCAACCGCTGCAAGGCAGAAACTCTGTGAGGGTCGCGCGCCCTACTGTCCTTCTTCCATCGTGCCCTTTCTTCTAGCACGGTTCGTAAGTCGGACGATCTGGGCAACTCCGTTGCCTGGACCTTGTCTGGTACGTGTGCGAGGGCCGATAGGTGCTTCCCTTAGTATATGACCTCTCAGATCTCGTCCTCTCAGACCTGGAGTGACGAGTTCTGGAAGTCCTGGATTGTGTATCGTCTGTCCTGAGGCTCCTACTCTCCGCTTGGAATGGTGTGGTATGCCTACTACGATCTTCTGAGTGGCGAGGGGGCGTCTTGCTCTTGCGCCCCTCTCCTGTCGCCACTCTTTTTCCTTGCATTTGGCGCTTCATGGACTCCATGTCCGCCGCCATCCGTCGTATCAATTCGTCCTGCTCCTTCACACGGTCCTCCAGAGCTTGAGGATCAATCCTCCGCCTTTGTCTCTCAGGACTTTGTGAACGAGAGTGACGGGGGCTGTTAGTCCGCCTTCTCCCCCTTGCATCCCTCCTGGGATTCTGACGCTGTGGCTCCAAGTCCGCCATAGAAGGGATAGAAGGTAGACCTTCGCGCCTCGCACCCCCCTCTGGTGTTTGTCCGTCAATGGCGGATTGTGGCAAATCTTCGTTGTGCGCCATTGATTCTCAAGAGGTTTTGTCCTTTATTATATTCCCACAGACGACGCCAATTGTACGGGAAAGAAATAAAACTTCTCGTATAATCTTGTTGATCAAGTCTACGTTCCTCCCTACGTCGTCGCTTTACTCCCTATAAACACAAACGTGAGCTAGCTGGCGGGTGTGTGCCGGAAACCTCTCCGATGCCTAAGTCAGCAAAATAGACAAATAGACAAAAAGCTCTGTGTATTCGGGAATCAAGGTTGTGTGTTACCTCTCCATAGGTGATGTTGTAAGCTTTTATAGGTTCCGTGTGGCACAATCTTAATAGGACTCTTACTCCTCCACGTAGAGTCCTCCTAGGATTCACATTTTGAAAGATAATGCTTATCCTTCAACACCCCCCTCACTACTTAAACCAAGTGAGATGGTTTTACCATGGTCAGACTCTAATAGGACCGAAGTAAGTGTGGCTATGCTGAGCCGCAGACTAGACCGAAATAACTCTACCTTGGTTCTTTCAGTCACTGCTGCTACCTCGGTTTTCCCAGTGCTGACCATAGTACTGCTTAGACCGTGCTAACTATTAGCTAGGTCTGACCGTGCTAGATGCACTATGCCGCGACCAGACTAACTTTGAATGCGGCAACCTAGCGACCGAGCTATCCTCAGCGCTCTCCTGGACCGAGATAACAAATAGGCTCTCTGGGACCGGTCTAATCTTAAGGCCTTCCGAGACCGGACTAACTTTAAGGCTTTTTTACTCAGCCCTTCGTATTGTGGGCCATAATGACCCATTGCCCAGCTCGGCCCAATTTTCACATAAATTACCCTCTCACACACCATCACGTAGCCCACCTCTTGATCAGGTGCCCAGGTAACCATACGACTCCTGAGATGCTCGGCATGACCCAGCGAGTAGAACACAATAACAAATTATTATTATTCATATGAAAAGATTATGCTGAACAATAATTGATTCATTATCAAAGATTTTTATAAACACACTATAATTGAAACAAAGTTTTCATATGTGCAAGAGAAGCAATAAATAGTCCTACTTTGTTATTCATTGTGTTGAAATCAGTATTTTAAATATTAGTCATTACGTATCATATTGGTCATTATCTAATGTAATTTTGACTTTCAATATCATTTTTTAGTGACATATTGATTGATTCTAATTGATACTATCTAATATCAGTCAATATATAACCATATTATCGATACTTATACATATTATAATATTGTTATTAAAATCATGGTTATATATATATATACATATATTTCCTTTCCCTCTTACCCACCCTCTCTCTTTCTCTCTCCCACATACAGTAGAAAGATGCATTCTTTTCACTGTAGCTTAATATGCTTCAAAAGAAAATTATTTACAAATAGAATTTTATATATAAAAAAAAATCATATAAACAATATGACATTGATATTTTTAAAATTATAAGTCAAAATTATAGCTATTGTAACTTGAAATGAAAGAACAACAGGAAAAAAACATCATTTTGTGTTTATGTAGTATTAACTGTTGGGATTAGGGATCCCGCCTAAGACCTTGTAGAAATTATTCCAAGCAGAAAAACACACCCACACTTAAGGAGACACATATTTAACGTGGTTCGGCCTCAATGCCTACGTCCATGGGAGAGTAGCCGGTTATCACTATAACAATGGAGATATTACAGAAAGATTACAATAGAGGAGGAGCTCACACTCTCCTCACTCACCCACTCATCCGTCTCCCTCGCTCACACCAAGAAAGACAGTCTCTCCGCCTCACATCTCTCACTCTCTTTGGCTTGCTCTATCACTTTTATTTCCCTCTGCTTTCACCCTCTCCATTTATACACATGAAGATGGAGGAATGGTGGAGAGTCATAGCTGGCCTTGCACATGGCTAGCTTATTCCTTCACATGGCCAGCTCACCTTTGTGACTTTGTAGGTTGGAAGAAGCTGCAGCACATGGAGAAGAGAATCACCCCTCACATGGGGTGATATCTAACAAATCACCCCCTCAACCCATGTGAGGTGATCCACTGCACACATTGTTGCTAATCTTGTCACGCTCAAAAAATTTCAGCATAGTCAGCTTCTCTTCACTGAGATGTTTGCACCCCCTGAAGCTAGAGATAATACACCAGAGATATAAGAGGAGGAGGGAATCCTACATCCTCAACTTAACTCACACTACTCTCTAATTTGGAGAGAGCCTTTGTTCCTATCTCCCACAGATCTCTTCCACGCTTCCTGTCTCGGATGCTTTCACTTGCTATGCTTGAACTTGCGTAACCAATATATCCGACACCCCCTGATTGGATGTCCTGCACCCCCTGCTGGGATGCCCTTAACTGTCATACATTACCTCGCAGGACCAGTCATTGGAGCAATAGAAAACTCGTTGTTTATCCCATCAACGTCCTCTGTCTTCTTTGCTCGGAGCTTTTTCTCTAAATTATCAGCCTTTGCCATCTGTACTTCTGAACCACCTTCTAGCATTTCCATATACGCTCGTTGTCTGTGCTTTTGCAATCCCTGATTTGCTGTCCAGTAGATTGATGGTTGACAGTAGCTCCATCTGTCAAAGCATTGTCAGCTATGCAATTCCTTGCATAGTGCTCGCACCCATGGGTTCTGGTCTCCCTGCGTCGAGCTCGCTTGAGAGATCCGTATCAACTCTATCCTCCGCTGCCATGGAACTAAAGAAACCACCATAGAAAAAAAAGACTTGCCACTCATTGGCACGCACTCTTCCGTCTTAATTTCTCTGTCTGGCAATTTCTGTGAACTTTCAACAACCCGTTGTTACACACTCTTCTCACGCCTCTGTACAACACTCTAGCGTACCCTTGCACTGCTGCACGTCTGCATTTGTGCTTCTGCGCTTAGTATGTTCCTCTGCAACTATTGTTCTACACGTCCACATACCACCAGTACCTATTCGTATACAGTAGCTCCAACAGCCACAACATTTCCTTAAGCTTGTACTTGTTGCCAAATCATCTGTCCGTCGATGAATGGACTTTTGATTGAACCAGATCTTCTGATCAACTCCGGAGATAATCATTTCTGCAATCCTCTGATCACCCCCTGACCAATCCTGATCTCCCTCGATTTGCCATTTGATCAAGCCTGATCTCCTTTGGTCTTCAATGATCTATCTTGATCTGTATCTGGTTGTCAAATCTGGTCAGAATTTGCCCATTCTAACCTCTTCAATGAATCTGCAGCGTTCCACAATATCCGGCAACCTTCCTTCGTCTATTGAAGATGACAAACTCCCGTGTTTTGATAATCTTTAAAAACCGTTCAGAATTTCACTATTTTGACCTCGCGGTTACGACCAGAGCGGTCCGTTTAGCTAGGACCAACCTTCGCTGCACTTCCGGGGACCTCACGGAAAATAATCCTCGAAAGTTGGGCCACACCACAATTTTTTGAAAATTCTGGATCAAATTGCAATTTTCAGAAGTTTAAGGAATATTCTGTGTTCCAACAAAATATTCTGTCCACTGCACCTGACGCCATCTGCCACTTTAATCTGCATTCTTTTTACAGAAACTCCGATTCCAAAATCTGACCATACGGATGTGTCCGGAATACTTCAAATAGTTGGAAAGCACTATTGGATCGCCAGAAACCGACTCCGAATGGCTTAGATCAAGCCAAAATATTTTGTACGCCTCAGATCTGCGGCTACACCTTAGCCGCGTCGCACTGGATCCCTCATCGGAGTGTTGACGTGGCACTGACTGGACTGCCATGTGTCGCTGACGTGGGATGCCACGTGTCGCCGACTGGACGGCCGCGTGTCACTAACGTGGATGACACGTGGCAGCGCTGCTGACATGCTTCTGCTGATGTGGCAATACGTGGCTTGCGCATGGGAAACATGCGCGCTCGCCACTCACTTTCTTCCTTCCGCCGTGCGTGGGGTGCGTGCAAGCGACTAGGCCGACGCGACATCTGACTTTATAGCGCGTGGGAGCGCGTGCTGAGACTGGGCCTCACGTGCAGTCTTCAGGGGGCGCGTGAGGACGTGTCCTTGCTCCTTTGGTGGTCTTCTTTGCATTTCTGGACTCCTCTCGTCGAGCCGTTGCTCCTGGTATGCTCAAAACTTGATTTCGAGCAATTTGATTTCTGGACAGTTTCGAAAATCACATTGTTTTTGTTCCAAAACGCCACCGACGAGGCTCTGATACCACTTGTTGGGATTGGGGATCCCGCCCAAGACCTTGTAGAAATGATACCAAGTAGAAAAACACACCCATACTTAAGGAGACACATATTTAATGTGGTTCGGCCTCAATGCCTACATCCACGGAGAGTAGCCGGTTATCACTATAACAATGGAGATATTGCAGAAAGATTACAATAGAGGAGGAGCTCACACTCTCCACACTCACCCACTCATCCGTCTCCCTTGCTCACACCGAGAGAGATGGTCTCTCCGCCTCACATCTCTCACTCTCTTTGGCTTGCTCTGTCTCTCTCATTTCCCTCTGCTCTCACCCTCTCCATTTATACACATGAAGATGGAGGAATGGTGGAGAGTCATAGCTGGCCTTGCACATGGCCAGCTCACCTTTGTGACTTTGTAGGTTGGAAGAAGCTGCAGCACATGGAGAAGAGAATCACCCCTCACATGGGGTGATATCTAACATTAACATGCTCCAAAATTAAAGAAAGAGCAATAATTAATACTCATAAAATTAAATGTAGCATGCTCATCCTTGAAAGTACTGTCAATCAACTTGAACACAAAACATATGATTCTGGACAACTTTAACTGATACATGTGAGCATCTATTTAGGTCCCACTAAGAGACACCAATTATTTTTTCAAAAATAGGTATGATTTGATTCCAATTGAGAATAATATTGGTTCATTGATAGATTTACTATGGTATTCTTTTTTTTTACAAAAGAATCACAATATTGAAAAAAAATTCCGAGACTTAGTCCAGCCAATCAATTCACTATAAAGAATAAAATACAAGTTGCGACTTAAGAATCAATTGTAACCAAATCCACGATGTCTGATCAACGAACTAGCTGACGTACTCCTATTGAATCCACGAGCTCTAATTGAGTCTCGGATGAAACCGTCCCTAGTTTGGTTATAATTTTTGGAACCTTGGAGAATTGTGGAAGTTGCAGCACCTTCATTAGAGTCTTTGATCAGCAGCAAGTCATTATCTAGCAATTTTTTTGTGTAATAATGATCGACTAGATTTCCATATTCATCATTATCCATCATGATAAAACTCTGAAATTTCCTTAAATCATTAATACTGAATTTCTTTTCTTTTTTAACCAAGTCTAATTTACTAGAATTTTTGCAGATCACTAAGATGTCAAAGTCAAAAGTTTTGCCACCACTCCCTATTGTATTCTTCAAAGTACCAAAAAAAAAAACTTTTTTATTTTAATTCTATAATTCCAAACACAACTTAAATTTTTTTTAAATTTTATTAACAAGAGTCTTTAAAATATATGTTAAGAAGCTGAAAATAAAATGTGCTTAACACGTCGCATTTTAAAAAGACACGTTCTATTACAAAACTACTACAAAAATGATTATTGCATAAAATTTTAGTACACCAACCAACAGAGTCAATCCTCTCTGCTTTGTCTTTTCCACTTGTGTTTGTCAGAAGATGGGCCAAATCAAGGGTAACCAAAACCTGTGAACTCGAAAATCATAGGCCCATAAAAAACAATGCCCCAACAGCCTCAATTCTATAGAGGTAAGCTACAGACTTCACTCTGGGCTCAATGAAACATATGCTTTTTCACAACTATTAAATTATTTATGAATATCAAAGTTCAAAAGTCTCGACTATAAGCATTTTAGAACAGGGAACGGAGGATGCTGGGTCACTTTTCTGTAGTCACAATCTATTTAGATCTGTTGGTCACATATTTAAATTCAACAAAATATTATTATTTAAGATTTTTGATAAAGAATCATTCAACATAATGACATGATAGTAACCTTTTTATTAATAAAATAAATCATTTTAAATCATTACTCTTAATTTTAAAAGAGAATCAGGAAGCATATCTAGATGACTTGGGGAACATGAACTTCTTAATCCATCATGGCCAACCCAAAAAAAACCAGCTTCCTCCATTCTCAAGTGGAGTCTCAAAACTCTAATAAACAGGCAAAATATTAGATCACCTATGCTGACACAGCTCCTGCAGACATTGATCCAATGTAAAAAATGGTCGCAACCAAGACACATGCATTCAATAACACCATAATCATTCGCGTGTGAAGAAACATAACATTTCATTTTCAGATCATGTGAGCCATAATTTTATCCCACATCAAAGTAACCATCGACCAAAACATAGCTACATTGGTATCATCCAATAACAGATTTCCTCCATTGTTGATTTTCCTAACATTTACCGTGGTCCTCCCAACAGCACTAGTCCTGATGAATACAGATGGTGATGCCAAGTCTTGATGAATACAACTAAAAAGTATGACGGGTGTAAAAGGGGTTACAGACACGAAAAAAACCCAGATCAGACACGTGTATTTCACGTTGCCACGAGCCTACAAGCCTGAGAGATCATCTACGCTTTAAGCACTCGTTTTCCTACCTGCACAAGATCAACCCTTTTTCTGATATAGACCTATTGGCATGAGGAGTGTTTTCTAGAATTGTTTTTGTTATTTGCATTGCCTTGGTCGGAAATTATCATTTGATAAGAGGGAACTGATCAGATTTTCTAGCCTTTTTGCACCAGCAGTTGGACGAACAACTGTGATATTACCCACAATAGAGCATGGATTGGTCCCATTTTCTCTGCTTCCTATGCACCACCCACCAGGAACAAGCATGTCTTGACCACGAAACAAGAGTTCAGAGTCAATCTTGTCAAGCACCGGATCGTCCTGGTGGAACTTTCGGGCAAACGGAGCGTTACTGTCGACCATCTTCAACATGTCTTCGATGGTGAGGTAGTGTGGATGCTGCTTTGGAGGGTTGTCCGAGGATATGAAGTGTGGGTTGCTGTTGACAGTGGTATTGTGAAATGTAAGATTTAATAATACATGTAACCATAATAATAATGTGGAATTAAATTTCACAGGATCTTGAATTCAATACAACTCAAGAATAAAATGAACATACCTTTGTCAGCCATTGAATTAGAAAAGTTGAGAAAATACCTCTAATTGTTGAACCTTGAATTCTTGGCTCACCTTCTTCTCTCTGTCTCTCTTAATTAGGATGACTATAAAACTTAGAGTGATGGAATACTTATCAAAAGAAGGGGAGTCACCTATCCTTATATAGAGAAGAGAAGGGGCCAGATAAACTCTATTTGAAGAATTCCTGTCTATCAAGGTTTCCTTCTTATCTTAGAAGAGTGATTATATTAAAATTCTAATTACTGAATTTTATATCAAATATTGGCTTTATCTAATTGTGGAGTCCAAATAAATTAAAATATGTAGATATATGTAGGCTATTAGGTTATACTAGAAAATAAATCCAACATGAAATTCTTGAGCATTACAAATGACGGTGTGGAAATAGCCTTCTGGGGAGGAGATGAAGTTTGCATAGTACATGAGGACTGTTCGAGGTAAGTTGTCCCATCCCCATATGCAAAAATCAACAAATTGCTGAGAAAGTGCCATCCAAGCAGAACTTGTAAAATAAAGGAGAAATTGGGTTTCAATAATCTAGACTTGAAGGTGGATCAAGTTTAAGGATTTTAATAACAATCAGTCATTACATGATGTTTTCACTGTACTACAGAATTGTACGGGGAGCGAATATTCAACACCACCTGTACTCTTCGCGTCCAAGCTGCGCCTTCCTCTGATTAACCTGCGAACACAATGGCGGTGAGCTACCCGGCGGTGTGTTGTCGGAAAACCCCTCCGACGGTCAAGTTAGCACACACTCAAAGAGAGAAAGGGAGTGAGAGAGAGAAGCTAAGGGTTTCCTTCACAAGATGATGTTCCCTCCCAGCATGGGGGGCGCAGTCATGCTTATATACTTTCTGCGCTCACCTCTGCATCCATTCGCTTATTGACACGTGGAGCTGCTCTCCTATTTGTCAGCAAATTCAGCTAAACACCACCTAATCAAACCGCCACTCGGCATTGGCGGGAACAGGCAGCCCGGCGGAATCATCCTGGCCTCCTTCGACCGAGCTACTTAACGAGTCCAACAGTGCCATTCGCCGAGCTCCATCACAACCGAGCTCGGTAGCATTCCAGTACGGCCGAGCTCTAGACATGTTAGGCCGGTCCGAGAGAGACCTTTTCGCCGAGCTACTTGTGCGAACAATAAGCCTGGGTTGACAGACGATTATCTCGGCCGAATGGGCCCTGGACCTCAACCGAGCAAACCACTCTGGATCAGCCAACGTGAGCTCGGCCCAAACATGCTCGGACCTCTTTTCTGCCCGGCCTCTACCACGGCCCAAAACCATATTATGAATCTCCATCTCAATTGCCCCTTAATTCCGTCCGCGCTAGCGTGACTGGGATTACATGATCCGACCGGGGTCGATTCTACACCCGGCCTACTCCGCAGGACAACAACCGTGCTAATCCTCATGCTCGGTCTCTTATCTTGCTCAGTTGGCGCCTCTATTGCCCAACCTGTCCATTCAGTACTGACGCCGCTGTCATTTCAGACACGTGTCAGTCATTCATTGGCCTCGAGCCCCCAACCCCACCGTCTCTTCATATACAAATTTTTTTTTCTCTCTCTTTCTTATATGCACACCGCTTGCCCCTTTCGCATTTCTTTCTTGTTCAGTTCACCTTCTTTTGCCAAAACCATCCTGCGATCCAAAGCTCTCGCCCTCACTCTTCATTTTTGAGATCAGAGCGTCCCCGCAAGCAAGTCCCACTTGATTGTCGTCGCTGAGGGCCTCCATCCCACCACTTCGAGCCACCATCAGTGCTCTAGCCTGTAAGTTCTAAATCCTTCAATGTTCTTCATTCGTTACTCGTCTTTTTTTTTTTTTTTTATATGCCTCTGATTGCCATAGTCGAGCTTAGGGCATGTTAGCGGTGGGCTTTAGGGCGTAGCCCCAAAAAATCACCTCTGCCCCTTCTCCTTCTACTGTTCGTCATCTTCTGTGATGAACACGCGAGGATTTGGGGCGGACCGGGCTCCAGGTCTTCTTTTGATCCCAAAAAACACCAAAATCGAGCAAGTCGCGAGTTTGCAAGACTCGTGTAGGAACCGAGGTAACAGAATGTTGGACCGCTCGACCGGGCTAATATCTGGTCCGCTTGAACGGCCGAGCTTTTGGGTATACCTCTATGACCGAGATGGTCTGGCACTCCATCTGACCGAGCTAAAGTCGAGCTCGTTTTGCGCGACCGCGCTTCCACTTACACTTACTTTTACTACAGAGTCCTAGGGGACCAAGTACCAACACCAAGGCTTTCAAAAGGCCGAGCTGCCTTCGCACAAAATTTTGCCAACCAAAACTGCCCCCCTGAGATAGGCCGGCTTCACATGGGGCGTTACCGCTTCCTTGTTGACACGCCGGTCGCACTAGTCGCGTTCCGGGAAGAATATGGTGTCCCCGCAGACGTACATCTCGAGCTCGGTGCCGAGGACATCAACCCTTGGGGCAGACTGGACCAATGCCCCTTCACCGTGCTTTCCATAATCGAAGGTGGCCTTTGCTTCTTGGTTCAGCCTCTAATGTGCGAGTTCCTGAGGCGCACCGGGCTAGCACCAACACAAGTTTCAACCAACACCTTCAGAATAATAAATGGGGTAGCCGAGCTGAACAACTGGTTGGGCTTGAACCTAGGATTAGCCGAGATTCTACGCCAGTACACCCTCGGGCATGCAGGCGATGGGCTTAACTACTACTTAAAGAATAGGCCGGGCAAGGAGAAGCTTGTAATCGGCACCCCAAATAAAGATATGCACGATGATGACTTTTTCTGGGTGTCTAGAAATTATGAAACAGCCGACGTGCCCGGCTGGTACATCAGTAAGAACTTCGGTTCGACATGTAAGCCGTGCTTACTGCTCGGTCAACCCACTTTCCTTCACTGTTCTGCATTAATGCATTTTCTTCTTTTCCTCTTTGCAGCTATCAAAGCCTTGTAAGCGAACTACTTCAACCCCAACGAGGCTGCCATCAGAACCGTGTTGCGGTATCGTAACCGGGATTGCCACGACCTTCTTGGCTACGTACCGAGCTACAGATACACAGCTCCCCGCCGGAGTAGGGTTACAGACTTTCTCGAGCATCGTCTCCACCACCCGATCCAACACTATCGGACGTGCCCCTAATTCGGCTGACCGAGGAAGAGGAAATAGCCAAACGAAGCCATATCAAAAATCTCATCACCGCCACATCCACCGAGCTTCTAAGCATCCCTTCCCATGCCCTGGCTACCGGTCAAACATCTGGGACGGTGATAGCATTGGCATCGACTGCTGTGGTGCAAGCTAGTAAAGAAAGTCACCGAGCAGGAAAAAGGCCTCAGTCCGCCGATCCGTCAGCCGAGCTTGTCGCTGAGCTGAGCACCGAGCAACCAGCTGAAGCCTCAGAGCCAACTCCCCCATGGCAACCACAGTTCAAGCACCGGGGTAAGGAGATCCCGGCGAACGCCTTAGTCAAAGGCGACAAAGAACATCTCCTAGTTTTCGACCTGACAAAGGTTCTACTCCTACTGAGCGACATGACTAGCAGCGACCACGTGCCGGACACTCGGCTCGTGAAGTCCTCGGTCAAATCTATGACCCGGGTAAGAATTCCGCATGTTTATTCAAGTCGGTGTAAGTGTTTTCACGGTTACTCTCTTTTTCTGAACTCTTAACGTGTCCTCTTGCAGGCCATCCAGAAGCAACATCTCGTGATGGACCAAATTCATAGACTCCGGCAAAAGGTGACTGACGCCGTTGGTCAGGTCAAGAACCTGGAAGCCGAGTTGGGACGATCAAAAGCTTCCTTGAAGATTGCTAATGCGGACAACTCCAAATTGCTCGGCCAACTTGGGTCTGCCGAGAAGGAAAGAGACGCTCTCCGAGCTGAGTTGGAAGCACTAAAGCAATCGAGAAAAGATGAAGTGGACGCTGCAAACAATCTCGGTTTCAAGGAGGCTGAGGACAACTACACCAAGCAGGACGAGGCCACCAAGGACATATTCTTCAAGTCCGGTTGGAAGGCTGCCTGCGAACATCTCGGCCAAGGATCTGGAACCGAGGTGTTTACCTCTCCCCCTGCTACCTTTCTCCCAGCCTACATGGTGCCATATGGGAACGAAGTCTTTAATGCTCTGCAAGAGGAGGCCGAGAAAGAGGTAGAACAGGACGCCGAGGTCTCCGAGGAAGCGAGCCGCGCAAAGGAGGCCGGCTAGGTTGGTTCCAGCGCTCGTGAAACTACCTGCATAGTCGACCTGGAGGCTGCTGCAGAGGGCACCGGGGACGACTTCGTTGACCTTTCCCCCTAGTTTAGTCTACCCTTTTTTTTTTTTTTTGAACTCTGAAATGTAACCGGGATGCCTTCTTGTCCCACCATATGTACTACAGTTTATCATCAATGAAAAGTTCTTATTTTGTTTACTGTTGCACTGCTTGTTGTATTACATTTCATCATCTCGGCAGGAACCTTTGAGGTGGGCAAATGTAACAACCCTCACACTGCTGACTGATAACACCACTGATTAGTGCTAATCTATGATTAAGCATGTTAATTGACTGATTGACTGAAATTCTGAACCGATTGATTGAGTATGTTAGTTCGAATGCAATCCTATCTATTGACTACTAAATTATCTGTTCATGTTTTATGTGTTAAACTGCAAATTGAAGGCCTTATCCGCGGCCGAATCTAAAATTGATTAGTATTTTATGCTAATTAGAATTAATGTGATTTTATGATATATTTAGTTGAAATTTGATTTGGTATGTTTAAATTGGGTTAAATAATGCTAATTTACAAGAGTTAGACTTATTTACCTTAGTGCTATTAAGTGGACTTTGCTAGACCAAATGTTTAGTCTTGCTTTACATGTGTTGGCCTCACTTTTCATCATCCTTCTTGAGAGACCAAACGTGAGAGAGAGCTACAGAGTTGGAGAAGAGCTTGTGTTCTTCATATTTGCTTAGAGTCTTGAAGATTTTGAAGTGAGATTGCATATTTGAGCTTCTACATCTTGAATTCTAGACCTGAGGTAGGATAATTACCCTCTTATTTATGAATTCTAGTCTTATGTTGCATGGTTTATGGAAGTTAAGAGATTGAAGTCTAGAATTGGTTAAGATTGTTGAATTAAGTTGTAATTCATGCATGCATGTGCATATCTTGAAGTTTAAAGTTGTTTTCATGGAAATTCTTGCATGCATGTCCATATTATTGTTATAGTCCATGAATTCATCATGATTTTGAAGGAATTGGCTCTTTGGAGCAAGTATTTGAAGCCTTGAAGTTGTTTAAATCCATGCATGTTACATATCCATCTTGTTCTTGAGCTTTGTTTGAAAATGAGTTTAATTGAACTACCTTTGGGCTTTGATTTCTCAAATTGATCTTTGAAACATGTAATATTATGGGTTTTGAAGTGTTTTCTAGAAAATTTGCCCAAGAGGATCGATTTTGGTACATTGAAATTGAGTTTTGAGCTTGAGGTTCAAATCTGGAAATTCCAGATTTTGGACTCACGCTCGAGCGTACATACTGAATTCATGGAGTCCGCTCGAGCGGGAAAAGTGACGCTCGAGCGGGAAATGCGTGTATCCAGTACTTTGCATGAGTTTACAGTCAGCTCGAGTGGGGGAATTCACGCTCGAGCGGGGACCTGAGTCACACGCTTGAGCGGGGGTAGAGCGCTCGTCGAGCGTGAATTTCATGCATCCAGTACTTTTGCCATGTTTTGTAGTCCGCTCGAGCGAGGGAAGTGACGCTCGAGCGGGGAACCTTTGTCTGCATGTTTGCTCGAGCGTAGAAATCCACGCTCGAGCGTGACCCCTATTTTCTGAAAATTTTGTGAAGTGTTTAAAAATGCATCTTTGCATCCTCTTTCCATCCTAGGCACTCTTAGGCCTAATTTAAGGCATCTTAATGAGGATATGGATGTAGAACCACACCAAGGCAAATTAGGGATTAAGTTATTATTTTCCCAACTGTGTAGCTTAGTGTGTGTTCACTCTGTAACTGTGTAGGGTTGGCATCCGGAGACGCTCTAGCTTATCTGTAGCCCAGAACTCTGTGAGTAACAATGTTGTAAAGATATGTTCAATTGAGATTACTTTTTGAACGAATGACTAAACTGTTTTATGAAATAACACTATTTACTGAATGAATGCTTGTCCTAATTGCGAACTGTATTCGTGGCATCCCTAGCAATTTACTGTTACTGTACCGTACTGTTACTGTCACAGAGATCTCTGTCGGTTCCCATGTTGGAACCACTACTGTTTACTGATATGATGGCCATCAACTGACTGTTCGGTCTGTCAAGACCTACTGTACTGTTTGCTATTGGATGTACCACTTATGACTGCTATGATCGAATAACTGTTATACTGATTAATGACTGTTTTCAATACTGAAAGGATATTCATTCTCAACCTCCTTACGCATATGTTATTCACTGGACTTTAGCTCACTGCTCATATATATATGTAGGTGTACAGGCACCGGACCTGTCACGACCCAAACCCGCCCCTATGGGTTTAGCACCGTAACCGGCCAGTAATCCGAGATTACCGAAGGCCTACTTAACAGTAAGACAGTAAGACAGTATAACAAGTACAGGGGCATGGCGGAAGCCATTACAGTAAATAAACAATGTCCAATGAGCTGTGACAGTCTGTATGCCAAAAAGATTTTTCATACATTTATACAGAACAGTACGAAACAGTATGCATATATATACAACCAGTCAGTACAGGGACTTAATCCCTGATTAACAGTACAGTGCGAAACTTTCAGTCTATACAGTATTACAAAAACGGAACAGAAGGGGAAATTAAAACACCCCACAGCCTAAGCTTGGCAGGCTCGGAACCTCGCAGTGAGGCACATTGGTTGGCTTGACAAAACTGGGAATCTACCCCGACGCTTCTAGCTTTTATCCGGTGCCTGACCACCTACATATATATATATGAGCAGTGAGCTAAAGCCCAGTGAATAACATAAAGCGTAAAGGGGTTAAGAATGAATGTCCTTACAGTAATGAAAACAGTTCATTTCAATCAGTATATCAGTTGTTCAGTACAGTAAACAGTCATATGTGGTACATCCATTGGCATAACAGTAACAGTAGGTCTTAAAGACCGAACAACAATGATGGCCATCAATCAGTAAACAGTAGTGGTTCCACGAGGGAGCCGACAGAGATCTCTGTAACAGTGACAGTAAACAGTAGGTGCTAAGGATGCCACAGTACAGTTCAGAAATAAAGGACATACATTCATTCAATAATCAATATCAGTTCAGTAAGCAGTTCAGTTCAGTATTCAAAAGATAATCATTTTGAACATATCTTTACACAATTGTTACTCACAGAGTTCTGGGCTACAGTGAACTAGAGCGTCTCCTCGGAAAGCCAACCCTACACAGTTTACAGATTGAACACACACTAAGCTACACAGTTGGGAAAGATAATAACTTAATCCCTAATTTGCCTCGGTGTGTTCTACATCTATATCCTCTTTAAGATGCCTTAAATATGCCCTAGGAATGCCTAGGATGGAAAGAGGATGCAAAGATGCACTTAGAAGACATTTTCAGAATTTTCAGAAAAACAGATCCCCGCTCGAGCTCAGTTTCCCCCGCTCGAGCGGACATGCAACAAAGGGCCCCGCTCGAGCGTCAACTTACCCGCTCGAGTGGACCAAAAAGTACTGGATAGGTGAAATTTACGCTCGACGCCCGCTCGAGCGTGTCACCCAGTCCTCCGCTCGAGCGTACATTCCTCCGCTTGAGCGGACTGATGAACAGTGCAAAGTACTGGATGCTCGATTTCCCCGCTTGAGCGGCACTTCCTCCGCTCGAGCGAACAACCAAAATCTGGAAATTCCAGATTTGAGCTCTAAGTTCAAAATCAAGTTTAAATGCACTAAATTCGATCCTCTTGGGTCAATTTTTCCAGAAAACTCTTGTAAACTCATAGAATAACATGTTTCAAAGGTCAATTTGAGAAATCAAAGCCCAAGGGTGTTTCAATTAAACTCAATTTCAAACCAATATTCCAAGAACATAATTTCCAATGAACATGCAAGACTTTAAATCAATTCAAGGCTTCAAAACATGCTCTAATGAGCTCATTCTTTTCAAAACAAGTTGAAAACATGGACTTAAGCTTAATTATGAACATGCATGTGACAATTTGCCATGAAATCAACTCAAAATTCATCAATACACACATGCATGCTTGAAATGAGCCCTAATCCAACATGCTAGAACTAATTCATGGCTCAACTCTCAAATTTGGCATGAAACATGCAAGAACAATGTTAAATACAACAATGAGAGGTTCAATAGTCTACCTCAAGTCTTGTATTCAAGGTCTATGAGCTCAATTAGCAACTACACTTCAATTTCCTTCAAGTTCTCAAGCCAAGCAAGAGGAATTCAACTCTCTCCCTTATCTCTCTCTCTCAAGTCGGCAAAGGCAAGGAATGAGCTGAGCAAATATGTGCCTAAGTGTATACTAAGGCTCCAATGTTGATCATGTAGTGGGCCACTAAGTGGCGAGATTGTAAATAAGTCGAACTCATGTAATTTAGCTTATTTTAATCCGATTTAATCGTACCAAATCACCTTTTAATTAAATACACCATAAAATCACATAAATTCTACTAATCATGGAACATCAATCAATTTTGGATTCGGCCGCCGATAAGGCCTTCAATTAACAGTTTAAACATAGAAATTGAACAGATAATCATACAGTCAAACAGATAGAATGCAATATAACACATATAAACTCAGTCAATTCAGTTCTAGTTTCCAGTCAGTCAGTTCAGTAATTCAATCTGTTCATTTACTTTCCATAATTGATCTTAATTTAGCAGTAATCGGTATTAATCAGTGATCAGTAACGAGGGTTATTACAGTCTCCCCTCCTTATAAAGAGTTTAGTCCTCTAAACTCGAGTTACCTTCATTCTGGAAGAAAACAGGATTCAGCGGGAACAAATCAGGATATCTCTTAGCCATGTCATCTTCCCTTTCCCAAGTGGCATACACACCACCATGGTTTTGCCAGTCAACTTTCACAAGTGGGATCTCTTTGTTCCTCAACTTCTTGATCCGTCTATTAACAATCTGTATGGGCCGTTCCTCGTAAGTGTAGTCATCACTCAACACTATCCGAGTAGGCTCAATCACATGGAAAGGATCCCGGAGATAATCTCTCAACATAGAGATGTGGAAGACGTTGTGCATATGCTCCATTTCAGGAGGAAGCGCAACTTGATACGCCACCGGATTGATTTTCTCAATAACCTCATACGGCCCGACATATCTCGGCGCTAACTTGCCTTTGACTACAAAACGAGTCTGGCCTTTCGTTGGTGTCACTTTCACAAACACGTGATCACCCACTTCATATACAGACTATCACAGCTCATTGGACATCTTTTAATTACTGTTTTGGCTTCCGCCAGCCCCTGTACTATGTATTACTGTTTCACTGTTAAGTAGGCCTTCGGTAATCTCGGATTACTGGCCGGTTACGGTACTAAACCCATAGGGGCGGGTTTGGGTCGTGACAGCAAATCACCAAACCTTTTAGCCGGGGTATATTATCTCGGCTTGAGTTGGACACATCACCAACTCTTCTAGCCGGGGTAGACCATCTCGGCTAGAACCTTTACGTTGGGCAAATTACCAACTCTTCTAGCCGGGATAGGTCATCTCGGCCAGAACATATGAGTTTGGCAAATCACCAACTTTATTAGCCGGGGTAAAGCACTTTTGGCTAAGACCTTTGAGTTGAGCAAAACATCAACTCCTTTAGCTGGGGTAAAGCATCTCGGCTAGGACCTTTGAGTCGAGCAAAACATCAACTCCATTAGCCGGGGTAAAGCATCTCGGCTAGAGCCTTGAGTTGAGCAAAACATCAACTCTTTTAGTCGGGGTAAAGCATCTCGGCTAGGACCTTTGAGTTGAGCGAACCATCAACTCCATTAACCGGGGTAAAGCATCTCGGCTAGAGCCCTGAGTTGAGCAAAACATCAACTCCTTTAGTCGGCGTAAAGCATCTCGGCTAGAGCCTTGAGTTGAGCAAAACATCAACTCCTTTAGCCGAGGTAAAGCATCTCGGCTAGAGCCCTGAGTTGAGCAAAACATCAACTCCTTTAGCTGGGGTAAAGCATCTTGGCTAAAACACAAGAGTTGAGCACATCATCAACTGTTCTAGCCAGGGTAGAGCATCTCGGCTAGAGCTTTTGAGTTGGGCAAATCACCAACTCTATTAGCCAGGGTAAAGCATCTCGGCTAAAATATGAGAGTATGCCCCTTAGACACTACATTACCTCGAACACAACAAACTTCTTCAGCAAAGATAATTTACTTCTATTACACTTGGCAAAAAGAGTATTACATTCGGAAGTATAGGGAAACCAAGTCCTTCCACAAAAAATTACATAAACAAGACAAATACTAAAAATAGTACAATTTGAGGTTAGCCGCATTCCATGGCCGGGGTAGGCCTTTGCTGTCTAAGTCTTCTAAGTGGTATGCCCCCTTGCCCGCCAGACCGATTATCCTGTAAGGCCCTTCCCAGTTTGCCCCTAGCTTGCCTTCGCTTGGCACCAGTGTGTTGCCTATCACCTTCCTTAAAACCCAGCCTTCGACTTTAAACGGCCTGGGGTGCACCGTTTTGTTGTATTTTCTAGATAATTCTTGTTGGTATGCGGCCACGTGGATTAAAGCCTTTTCTCGGCGCTCGTCAGCTAGGTCCAATTCCAGGGCGATGGCTTCAGAGTTCAACTCGGGCTCAAAATTTTCGCTGCGGATGGTAGGCATGCCGATTTCCAATAGGATGACCGCCTCCATGCCATATGCCAGGGCAAAAAGAGTTTCCCCGGTCGAGCGTCTCAGGGTCGTCCGATATGCCCAAAGGACACTTGGGAGTTCCTCGGCCCATCTTCCTTTGGCTTTCTCTGGTCTTTTCTTCAACCCATCGAGAATGGTCTTGTTCGATGCTTCGGCTTGGCCGTTGGACTGCGGGTAAGCCGGGGTGGAGTTGTAGAATTCTATCTTCAATTCCTCACAAAATCCTCTGAACAGGCGCCCATCAAATTGGGTGCCATTATCAGAAATCAAAACCTTGGGGACGCCAAACCGCGTTATCACATTCTGCCAAACAAACCGTTTGACATCTTTCTCTTTGATAGGCGCTAAGGGCTCAGCTTCAACCCATTTGGTGAAGTAATCCGTAGCCGCAATGAAGAACTTTCGATTGCCCGGTGCCGTTGGGAGTGGTCCCACTATGTCCAGCCCCCACATCGCAAAATGAAGCAACCACTCCTCGTGCCTTGCACATATTGTCCGCTTTGGCGAAACCCGCCTCACGGTTTTGTTCCTCCCCCACTGGGGGAAAAGGCATATGCAAGGTAAGAGGAGCCAGTCTGCTTATAAGGTGGGAAAGTAGTCCCTCACAGACCAATGTGGGATTTCCCCGCACATTAGTCCCCAGCCGAGCTGGCTCCGGCACTGGCACAAGTCATCCAAGTACCGAAGGGAGTTCCCACAGACGGCACCAAATGAAGCAACCACTCCCCGTGCCTTGCATATATTGTCCGCTTTGGCGAAACCCGCCTCACGGCTTTGTTCCCCCCCCCCCCCACTGGGGGAAAAGGCCTATGCAAGGTAAGAGGAGCCAGTCTGCTTATAAGGTGGGAAAGTAGTCCCTCACAGACCGATGTGGGATTTCCCCACACATTAGCCCCCAGCCGAGCTGACTCCGGCACTGGCACAAGTCATCCAAGTGCCGAAGGGAGTTCCCACAGATGACGCCAAATGAAGCAACCACTCCCCGTGCCTTGCACATATTGTTTGCTTTGGCGAAACCCGCCTCACGGTTTTGTTCCTCCCCCACTGGGGGAAAAGGCATATGCAAGGTAAGAGGAGCCAGTCTGCTTATAAGGTGGGAAAGTAGTCCCTCATAGACCGATGTGGGATTTCCCCGCACATTAGTCCCCAGCCAAGCTGGCTCCGGCACTGGCACAAGTCGTCCAAGTGCCGAAGGGAGTTCCCACAGACGGCGCCAATTGTACAGGGAGCGAATATTCGACACCACCAGTACTCCTCACGTCCAAGTTGTGCCTTCCTCCGATTAACCTGCGAACACAACGGCGGTGAGCTACCCGGCGGTGTGTTGCCGGAAAACCTCTCCGACGGTCAAGTTAGCACACACTCAAAGAGAGAGAGGGAGTGAGAGAGAGAGAAGCTAAGGGTTTCCCTCAGCAGATGATGTTCCCTCCCAGTATGGGGGGCGCAGTCATGCTTATATACTTTCTGCGCTCACCTCTGCATCTATTCGCTTATTGACACGTGGAGTTGCTCTCCTATTTGTCAGCGCAAATTCAGCTAAACACCACCTAATCAAACCGCCACTCGGCATTGGCGGGAACGGGCAGCCCGGCAGAATCATCCTGGCCTCCTTCGACTGAGCTACTTAACAAGTCCAACAGTGCCACTCGCCGAGCTCCATCACAACCGAGCTCGGTATCATTCCAGTACGGCCGAGCTCCAGACAGGTTAGGCTGGTCTGAGGGAGACTTTTCCGCCGTGCTACATGCGCGAATAATAAGCCTGGGTTGACAGACGATCATCTCGGCCGAATGGGCCCTGGACCTCAACCGAGCAAACCACTCTGGATCAGCCAACATGAGCTCGGCCCAAACACGCTTGGACATCTTTTCTGCTCGGCCTCTACCATGGCCCAAAACCATATTATGAATCTCCCTCTCAAGAACCAAAATGTAAGGCATGTTTCCATCTCAGTCACATCTTTTAGATAGAAAATTATACACAACTCAAGAAGAAAATTGAGAGAGAGAGAGAGAGAGACTCACATAAATGGTCTTGTAGCCTGCTCTTGCAAGAGAACTTGAAACTTTTGTAGATAGTAAAAAGCGACAAAAAAAATATAATCATTCACAGAAATGGCTTGTAACATGTTCTCTCTGCAAGAGAACTTAAGGCTGTGTTTGGTTATGTTTTTCAAACACATTTCCATCAACTTTTAAGAGTGTGGTGTTTGTTTTGAGCTTTTAAATTATAATTCTACACTCACTTTTGAAAACTCTTTTCCAAGCGAGAAAATTTGGCTAACTCGGTCGTCCTCCCGGACGTTCCCTGGACATCCAGCTGGTTGACCGAAATAGTGTTCGGTTTTTTTTTTTTTTTGGCACTATTATTTTTATATTGTAAATAAAAAATATTTTCGGAATTTTTTTAATTGTTATATGAGCTTTGAATAGAATTTTATGTTGTGTGTTTGGTTATGAGTTGTAAGTTTTTGAATAAAATAACTTTTCTAATTTCAAAAACTCAAAACTCCCTCCAAAACTCAATTCAAAACTCTTTTCAAAACTCATAACCAAACAAATTTTTCACACTCAAATCATAATTCCAAAACTCACAAACTCAAAATACTACTCTATTCTCAAATCATATTTAGAAAACTCTACCAAATGCCACTTAAAATTTTATTTTAGATAATTAAGTGCAACGGGATAAGAAAAACAAAGAAGTCACACTTAATTGACTACTCTTAAAGAAGCCTCAATTTACTTGGTGCTTGACTTTGATATCAACATAATGATATTAGTACATTTTGTTTTTCATTTACAATTCCACAGATTAACCAAGCATGTAAGAGAACAAGACAAGTGAGGCAAGCAAACACTTTCACTCATCTAGAATGCCTTATTTTGACACTAGAATGAAAATTATGACATAAAAACATAGTTTATAGGGTAACACAATGACCTTGTAGCAGTGGTTTATAGGTTATGTAACCAGTCACTAGCATTAACACACCCAATACATGACAGGTCAGTATGAGAAGTCAGTATTAACACAACATCATAAAGGAATTTTAACAGTACAATATCCTAAACTTTACTCAACAAGGGAAAAAAAAGGTATGAGAGGTCACACTGAGTTTGGATAACTGAATCTGGACTACTAAACCTCGCAAATTTGGAATTTGAAGGGGAAAAAAAAAAAGGTGCGTGCTGTTGGGTGGATTACTTTGCTCAAATCATCACATGATTATAAATTATGGCTTTCCACACATCAGGCACATTGAGAAGGGTTGACACACAGGACAAATAGAAGACAAGCAGACAGGCAGAAAGAGAGATGACCCCACATTAATAATGGAGATGCCGAGTTAGGGCTCACAAAACAAGCAGACTGATAGGCTATGATTCTAAAATAAAATCCTTCCCTAGTTACTTCGATTCAGGGTCATGTTTTGAAAAAAAGAAAGAAAGACACAAATGCAAATCCAAATGCAACCATATAACAAATTTCTCCTCTCCCTACAAATCAAAATGTGTAGAACAAGATGACACAAATGAGGGTATGTGAGCTGCAAATGATGCATCTGTTACTCAAGGTGTCATTGGCCACAAAGGCATGAAATGAGCATGAGGTATTAAAGCATGATACGCTCTTATCACTCTCCAACTCAAGTATATATTCACTATTCTCATACATGTCTCAAATAATTCACGTAAACAACTATCCAGACACAGTCGGATCCTAATGCAAAAACGATAAAAATAAAAATGTGGGTAAGATCATTTCAACCAGAAAGTAAGATTGTGATGCAGATGATAGCCAAAATCAACCACTTCATATTAATGCTGGTGATGGCATCAACTAAAGCAATGACTTCCTCTTGCATACCTCCCCAAGTGACATGCAAACTAAACCACTATGCATATGGAACCCAGGGTCCAAAAAAAGGGGTGACAGATATTTCCATGGTTATAAATAACGGCTGTTTGGAAATTTAGTTCTTTGTTACCATTCTGACACTATTAATCGGACATAAAAAGAATTCACAACCACATCTGCTGCTATGGTCACAACCCCATTCCCGATGGCCTAATTGCTAACTGCTATTAACTTAATTGATGGAAAATGTCACATGGCACCAACCTGACATAAACCCAAGGAAAGGTAGAGAGGTCGATGGTCCTACGATCCTTGCCTTTAAACGAGAGTTTGGATATCCTTGTGAGTAAACATCAGTAAAGGGTGCGAGTAGACATAACACATAAGTTATTAAAAGTGATGTATATGTAAAAACTCATGAATCAATGAGATGTAGATAGTAGTATGTCATAGCAAGCCTTGTATTAGCCACTAGCATTTTTGTAACTATCTATTTTACTAGCATTTCTAATTATCCTAGATAATTAAATTCTCTTACTAGATGAAATTCTCCACTTTTTTGGCCTAAAACTAACACAAAATTCAATATCATTTAAAAAACTTGTTTTTAGGTGCCAAAATGTTCATTAGAACCCATTACAAACATTCAAATTGTGATAAATAGGTTACATGCTTATTAATGAATTCTATTAAGCATTTGCTAGGGCTTGAGAAAAATTCACAAGTTCCATTTCCGATTTTCATTACACATTAGTTGAAACTTTCAATATTGTTACACGGTAGCCATTAAGCTTGCCAATACCTCAATTTAAAGACACAGATATTGTACTCATTGCTAATATCTTCACACAATCACAATTTGGTCCCCCAGATGAGCTTTGTTATAACTTCACTCAAATCACTAAAGCATTATAAGCAAATGCATTATATTACAACCATGGAGATACATAGTGGGGATGATCACCATAAAGGTACATCATGAAACTAACCATTCCCTAATGTTCACCCATCTATTTGAGAGTCTAGGTGAGGTCGAACACGTACAAGCTAACCTCTTTGCACAAATAGGCAGCCATGAAATGTAACCTCATGCTTGAGTTATAACACAATCGCAAAGGTACATAGTGAAAATAACTATTTCCTAGCGTTCACTAGGTGGGGCATAATGCAAACAAACTAACCTCTTTATTTGCAAAAAGTGGCTACCATGACATTCAATCCCATCTCATGCTTGACAATATGAGCTTTTACAAATACCCAAAGAAATAGTGGAATTTAAGTACTTATACTTTCTCAAAAACAAATAGTTTATACCCAAATTCTGCCCAATCACGTTACAAAAGGTACCACACAACGTGAACTTGGAAACACATGTTGGATTAAAAGATGTGTCCATACATACACTTCATCTAACCTCAAAATGTTAGGACATGGGACGGATTTTCAAGGTTGTCTAACATTCTTCTCATGTACTCTAGGATGGAAAGAATTGTCTAACTTATATTAATCCATAAAGCTTCACCCTTTCCCAATCAATGTAAAAGTGAGAAACAAAATAAGAAAATATTCTAGAGGAATTCTGTCAACCACAGGCTGCTTTCATCTCTTCATCTAGTCAAGCATACCTCTTGGATACATATGCAACCTTAGGCATGTCCAACACCTATCTCGCAGCCATAGCCTTTTCTCAAAATGGGAACTTTCCGGTGATGGAAAAAAATGACCACCTTTGCAATAGAGAGAGAGAGAGAGAGAGAGAGAGAGAGAGAGAGAAATGAGGATTGTAACCAGCAAAACTAGAGCATAATGAACGAAAGAGACGTTAAAAAATGCTGCCAATCAGCATATCCTTAACAAATTGGAAGTATTAATCTTTAACTAGAAAACTAATAATAAGATGCCTGCTTAAATTGGACTTTGAAAAGGCCTACGACTCTATTAATTGAGAGTTTTTATTTGATATGTTATCGAAGTTTGGCTTTGGAAATAGATGGGTAAGTTAGATGAAAACTTGTGTGTCCTCTGCTATGATCTCTATTTTGGTGAATGGGTCACCAACATCTGAGTTTTGTCCACAGAGAGGCCTTAGACAAGGTGATCCATTGTCACCATTCCTATTTAACGTTATAGCAGAAGGTCTTAAATATTTTGCTGAGTAGAGCTAGAGAGTTGGGTCTAATTCAAGGGGCCGGGGTGGGTTCAAATGATTTTAAGAGTCTCGCACTTGCAATTTGCAGACGATACAATTTTGTTCTGTAATGCGGATTTGGTGGAAGTGAGCAACATTAAAAGAATTCTTCGATGCTTTGAGATTATATCAGGTTTGAAAATTAATTATCACAAGAGCGTCATATGTGTGGTTGGGGTAGATGAGGGTTTGCTACAGGAGTATGCTTCTTGTTTAAACTGTTCTCATCAAAAGTTGCCTTTCAAATACTTGGGGCTCCCTTTGGGGGTTAATCCTAGTAGGAGGAGTACTTGGAAACCTGTTCTTGATAAATTCAAGCAGAAATTGTCTTCATGGAAGCGACATTTATTATCTTTTGTGGGTCGTTTGACTCTAATCAATCTGTCATGTCTAATTTGCCCATCTATTATCTCTCATTGTTCAGAATCCCCGCTGGAGTAGCAAAAGAAATTGATAGAATGCAATCACCTTTCTGTGGGGTGGATCCGATCTTAGAAGGAAAATACATATGGTCAAGTGGGAGGTGGTTACTAAGAATAAGAAACTAGGTGGGTTAGGATTGAGGAGGATTAAAAGCTTCAATCAATGTCTTTTACTGAAATGGTGGTGGAGATTTGGTAGTGAGAAACACTCCCTGTGGAAGGAAGTGATTTGTGCAAAGTATGTGTCATTGGATGGTAGATGGATTCCAAAATTAATAGGCAGAGAGTCCAAGATCTGGTCGGATATAATTCAGATTGTTCTATCCAATCCAGAGCTGCATCAATTTTATCTCAATAATTCCCAGATTGTTCTGGGGGATGGGAAGAGAGTTAGGTTCTAGAGGGACAAGTGGGTGGGTAATGTTTGCTTGAGGGATGAATTCCCAAGGCTATTTTCCTTATCTGATGATAAAAATGGTGTAGTGAGTGTGTTTTTTGAAAGAAGGGAAAGGAATGGAGGCTGGAACATGGGTTTTAGAAGACCTTTGCGGGTCTGGGAGGAGGAAGAAGCTAACAGACTCTTCAATTTGCTGCTCATTGCACCATCACTGTGTCCTACCAGATCTGATGAGCTCAAGTGGGGTGCAGATCCATCTGCTTTTTTTTTACTGTTTCATCAGTCTATAATTGGATTGAATCTCATCTGGGACCTATAGTACCAGTGGCTGCCACAATTTGGAATAACTTTACCCCTCCCAAAGTGCAATTCTTTGGGTGGCTGGCTTGGCTGGATAAAATTAAAACTTCTACTTTCCTCCATAGAATTGGTATATTACCAAGGAGTGCAAATCTTGATTGTGTTTTTTGTCATAATGAGGTTGAAACTGTGGAACATCTTCTCCTTTACTGTCCTTTTGTTTGGTTACTTTGGTCAAACATTGTAAGATGGTGGGGTATGCAGTGGGTGCTACCAGGTTCAGTGATTGGACTGTTGCATTGGTGGTCTGGCTGTAGGATGAAGAAGCTGGAGAAAAAGTTTTGGATGGTTCTACCTTTGGCTATTCTCCGCTTTACATGGAAGCATTGAAATGATTGTGTTTTTAATGGATCTCAACCAAACTTGGATGATTTGTGTGAGTTAGTGAAGGTTCGTGTAGCTATATGGTTCAAAGCCTCACCAGTTCAGATGGAGTTCTCTATTGATGACTTGGTCTTTAATTTGCCACAGGTGATGTTCTGTATCAGAAATGGAGGATGACTGATATGGATCAAGTCTGCTGGCATTTTGTACTCTGCTGTTATTTTTCTGCTGCTAGTGTTATTCTTCTCTTAATTACTTCTGGTATTTTTTGGGTTTCAGAGGTCTGTTCAGGTGCTCATGCTTTCTTTTGTTTGGTTGTGTTTTGTACTGGTCTAATTTCTGTTGATTGATTTTGTTACACTGGTGGTGGATTGTTGGTTTGAATTGGCTATTGATGAAATGGTTAAAATGAAAAATTGCATGATTGATGAAATGGCTAAAATTGAATTGGTTACTGTTGAAATGGTTTGCTAATCCTAACATATCAGATTTGCTGATGGCTGACTGTTTAGTCTGCTGGATAATCTGTTCTGCATCAGGAACAGTGGGCTATGAATTTGGGAGGTTGTGCTATGCTATGGCTGGATGGTTTGTTGTGTTTTTGGTCTGTTGTTGGTTGATCTAACGAATCTGTTTTGGACTGCTATGCACTTTTGCTGATGGAATGTTATGCACTGATTTATATACTGCTGTTGGACTGCTATGCACTGATATATCTGCCTGTGATCTATTTTGCTATGATCTGATGTGGACTGCTGAATTGTTGATCTGTTCTGATATGTTGTGGGTAAATATGATATGTTAGGGCTATCTACTGCTGTTGGGCTGCTTTGAACTGATATGCTCTGCTGTTATAAGTTGCTGCTGCTGTTAGCTTTTGAGGTTTCTCCCCTTGGATGTGTTCTGGTGGGTTGATCTGAGTTAAGGTTCAAGTAACCATTTAGAAGGTCTTGGATATGGTTCAAGCTGCATAGTTGATCCTGGACTGATATGCTTGGGTAGGTGTAGACACCCCATTTTTGACCGACCTTAAGACTCAGACGTCACCGATTGAGCGCTCGGTGATGTTGCATATTGTGCTCGTTCAGAAGTCTCAGAGTCACGGCTGCGAGCCCTGCCTCCAGACTTCCGAACCCTCTTCTATACCTTGCCTCGGTTTGCGAACCGGACTCGATTTTCTCTGTTTTCTTTCCTGAGGGGAGGGAGAGGTCCCGTAGACCATCTCTCAGTGGCCGTGGGCTACATTTTGTGGCCGTAGGCCATTTTGCCCATTTCGGAGCCCGGTTCCCGGTTTTCGGAGCCATCAGGCCGTGTGCCTCGGTTCGGGACCACCCAACCATCTCCGATTCCTCCGGTTTTTGGCATGCATCTCATTTACTCCCTTTCGAGGGACACTGGGGTCTTAGATACCCACTTCGTGGCCGAATGCCACTTTCGGTGCTTAACAGCCTATTTTCGGGACCCCGAACTGCGTGTTTTGGCCCCCGAGCATTCGTTTTGCATCGGTTTTCATTCATTTTTGGCAGGTACCTCTGTTTTATCACCAGGAAGGTCACTGAAGGGTGGGAGGCCAGCAATTGTCTCAGCAACCAGTTATGCTCTTCCGGCGCCCTCCGACGCCCGTTTTTCTCACTTCCGAGCCAATGTTGACCACCCTAGGGCCATTTTCTTCAACCCCAAACCACATATTTGTGTTGTACACACATAGGAGGACCCTAATATGCTATGGCCGGCCATTAATTCCATTTGACCCTTTTGAACCCTTTGGAAAAGTGGGTTGTTCTCTCTCCTGGTTCACAGTTGCCAATTTTCAACCACAGGGTTGTGTTGAGGACACATGGGAGGACCCTAATCTAGCATGGCCGGCCATTAATTCAACATGCCCATTTTGCCCTTTGGCCGGCCGGCCATAGGGGGTGGCCGGCCGGCCACCTGCAGCCCAAAAAGCTGGCCGGCCCTGATCCCCATGCTGTGCATTCCAGCTGTGCTTTGGTTTTCCCCAAAAATATCTCTATCCGGGGGACCCATTTGGAGGGAAATAAGGGCTCATTTCCCTCCACTTGAAAAAGAACTCCTCTCTCCCTCTCTTGTCGAGATTGCTGTCCTCCCAACTCAAGAAGGAAGGTTACAAACATTGGTTGGGGCATATACACACTTATCACTCCATTTCCTTCAAGTTTGGTGCCATTTCTTCATCATCATCAAGCATCACCACCACCACTCCATTTCCAGCAGAAAAGAGAGGTCCTCAACAGCTAGAAGGCATCCATTCTTCAAGCAAAAGGCAGCCAAGACTTGTCTACAAGGGTAAGCTTCCATTTCCCTCTTTTGTAGCACTTTCTTGCCTCTTTTCTTAAGCCTATTTTCTCATTGTTTTAGGCTCTGACCTTAACTGAAACTAGGTCTATTTTGAGCTATTATTAATGTTTGTTCAAGGGCTCAACCCTGTTTGAGCCCTCTCTGGCACACTTGCTTCAATATCATCTTGTATGTCAATATTTTGCATGCTTTTTCTAGCCTATGAGTGATCTGTTTTCGAGCATAATGTAAACTGTGAGTAGGCCTATTTTGAGCCCCTCTTCAACATTGAAGAAGGGCTCAACCCTGTTTGGCCTCTCTATCATGCACTTTCTTCATAATCTCTCATATTTACCGTAAATTTGCATGATTTGTTTGGCCTACATGTAGTCTGTTTTGGAGCATGTCATGAACTGTGAGTAAGCTTATTTTGTATCCCTCTACAACATTGTAGAAGGTATCAACCTTGTTGGGGTCTCCATGTTGTGCTTGT
Organism: Camellia japonica; assembly: GCA_030407325.1. Taxonomy (NCBI): domain Eukaryota; kingdom Viridiplantae; phylum Streptophyta; class Magnoliopsida; order Ericales; family Theaceae; genus Camellia; species Camellia japonica. Next base: position 30,066,883 of record JAPPVO010000059.1, read on the forward strand.
CTTTATATCCCTCTTTGACCCCCATTTTTGCATGCTTTTTTAAGCTTATCTAGCTTCTGTTTTCGGCCATCATCAGAACTGGAAAGAGTCATATTTTGATCTTCTTGACATATTTCATTAAGGGTCTTTTCTGGTTTGATGAATGTTTGGGGTACCTCATGTTATAGCCTTATATATCCTAGTTCTTGCATGACATTTTTAGCATGTTTTCATACTGATTTGGGGGATGTCATCTACTGTAAATGTTCATATTTTTAGTCCCTCATCAGTGTTGTAGAAGGAAATTTTTCAGTTTGAGCATCGCATACATCACTTGTTTCAATACCCCTCTCTTGGCCCCCATTTTTGCATACCATTGTTGTCCTGTCTATGCTTACTATTTTGCCATGTTTTGTATTGTAAAAAATGCTATTTTGGGGCTGCCTTGCTACTGTTTTGCATGCCATGTACCAATTATGCATGTTTAGTATGGCTGTAGGCCATTTCGGGTGCTTAATATCGCATTTCGGGACCATTCCGTGCATTTGGTGTCATTTCCCCACCTTTCGGGACTGTTTTGCATCATTTGTGAGTGCTAAAATTCCATTTGCATGTTTGCATATCATTTCCATGTCATTTCATGCCTTACGCCCATCGCCTCGGTTTGCGCGCCCGTGTGCACGCATTTCGAGGCGCTTTTTTTTCATCCGACGGCCTCTTATGTGAGTGTTGCTGAGGCTCACTCATGTTAGTATAAGTCCATTTTGCATTCTATATGTCATTTTAGTCTCATCGCATTGCGTATGCCATTGCCTCGGTTTGCGTGCCCGTGTGTACGCATTTCGAGGCATTTCATTTTCATCCATCGGCCTCTTATGTGAGTGTGGCTGAGGCTCTCTCATGTTAGTGTAAGCCCATATTGTATCGCATATCTCATTTTAGTCCTGTTGCATTCCGTTGCCATTTCGGTTTGCGTGCCCGTGGGCACGCATTTCGAGACATCTCATTTTAGTTTCATTGCATATCATTTCCATGCCATTTCATGCCTTACGGCCATCACCTCGGTTTGCGTACCTGCGTGCACGCATTTCGAGGCATCTCATTTTCATAGCATTGTGCATGCTAGGATTGTATTTTAGTTGCATTCATGCATATCATGCATATTGCATCGTGTTCGAGATAGGAGTTAGCCCGGGCACGGGAAACGAGGCACGTTCCGTACTCCGAGTGACGGAACGGGTCTCAATTCCCAGGTCAACGACACTCCGGATTACCCATGATGGAGTTAGGTTTTGTTGTAGCATTCATCTGCATTCATCCTATATTGAGTTGTGCAATCCGACTCCTCGGCCATCATGCATCGAGATGCGTGATTGGTGGCACGAGGATCGAGGCATGCATATATCTGTGAAATACATTGCTATGCCCCTTTCCTGCTCTCTGTTGCAGCATATCAAGAATCAGCAGTCTTCCGAGGCTTGGCACGCATTTCGAGGAACATTGCAAACAGAGGCTAATTGGGGCATCCCAGTGGATTTCCGCGCAAGGCAGCCCAAACTTGCAGCATTCATCAGAATCAAGGCACCCCCTGGCTTGTATGCCAGTTTACAGCTTTTCTTAGTTAATTTGTTAATTAATTAGGGATCTGTATATTATTCGGACTGTATATTTCGGACTGTATTATTTATTCGGACCCTCTGCGCGAGGGCAAAATTGTAATAAGTGTGGGTGAGTGTGATGTATGTCTTCCAACCCCACGTCTTTCTTCCCTTTTATTTATCCGCTTATGATGGTTAGATATAGGGCATACTTCAATTAGCATACAGTATGACAGCATGTTTGCATCATTCATTTGTTTTGCACGCACCGGGCTCGGCGCATCATACAAACTGCATTTGTATTTCAATTCCAAATTGAGTACATGTTAGCTGTAGCATTTCACATGCCATGTTAGAATAGCAAGTCGGTCGGCCGACCACTTGAACTGGTCGGCCAACCATCTCCTTTTTGGCCCTCCTGAGTGCAACACAGTTGTGCCAGCTGTGAAGCACTTGACCCTTCCTCCGAGATTTTGCCCCTTTTTTTGTCTTCTTAAGGAAGATTTGATCCTTTTGCTTAGCTTCAAGGAGAAGCTTGACCCTTTTTTCAAGCTTCTTGAGGAAGCTTGACCCCTTTGGTCTAGCTTCCTCAAGAAGCTTGACCCTTCTGATTAAGCTTCTTTGAGAAGCTTTGACCCTTTCTTGAGGCTTCTCCAAGAAGCCTTGGCTCTCTTCCTCTATAAAACAAACATTCCCTCTCCATTTGCAAGGGTTAGAAACATTTGGCTGAGATAGATACACCCTACCCTCTATAGCTCTCTTCTTCAAGCTCCAAACCCTAATATTCTTGGCCATTTACACTACACCTCATAGCCTACCACCTCTACCATCCATTCAATCACCTTGGAGCTGTTTTTCAGAGGTTGAAGGCTCACCTTCTTGGTCCAGAACTTGCTGCATTGCTGTGCTACAAGGGTAAGTCATCATTTTCCCTATTTTTGCATTATTTTGCTTCATAACTTAGCCCTATTTGCAAGCATTTTTGGATTTTTACATAAACTGGAAAAAGTCTTATTTTGATCTTCTAAACATGTTTGTTTAAGGACTCTTTTCTGTTTGGGGTCATCTACCCCCTTTCATGCTTCATTTCTTCATGCTTTGAGCCATGCATTTGAGCATTTGCATTGGTCTTGGTTTGGCCTTTTAGCCACTAAAATATAATGGATTTTCAATGGCTTAGATGTGTTTTTGAGCCCTAAAATCAGAGAAGGTTGACCCTCTCACCCCTTGTTCTCTTTACTAGCTTCGTTGGCCTTCCAAAGGAGCTCCATTTTGCATGTTGAGAAGTCTTGTTTCAAGCCATTATTTGTGAGTTTCAAGGTCTACCTTGACTCTGTCCAGAGCCCTTTTGGCCATATTTTGTGTCTTTGATGCATGTGTAGAACAATCCCATTCAAGGCCTTTCAAAGGGGCCTTTATTTGCATTATTCCTAGACCCATTTCAGGCACTTTTTTGTGGGTTTTAGGACCCTCAGAACCTCTGTCCAGAGGTGGTTTTTCCATTGTGTGTGTCCATCATGCATGTGTAGAACAACCCCCTTATTGGCCTTTCAAAGGAGCCCATCATTCTTGCATGCATTGACTGAGTTTCAGTGGTTATTTGGGCATATTTTGGCATGGCATACTTCTATTTTTGGCTGGTTTGGTGAGCCTTCATATGCTCCATATAGTTGTAGTGTAACTCGTGGTTCACTAGCTTTCTTTGCATGCTTTGTTGACCCTTGATTTTAACACTTTTTGGCCATGCCTTAAACTGATATTGTGCTTATTTTGGACAGCCCTAGCTCTGTTTTTGGGTCTCATGGTTGAATGATGTTGGTTTTGCATGCTTGTAGTTCAATACCCATGCTTAACTTTGAGTTTTGAGGTTCATTCCATGCATATACTGAGGTGTGTTCATGTTTTGGGCTCATTATACATCATATTTCAGAGCTTGTTTGAATGCCATATTGCCATGTTTTGTACTCTTTAAATGTGTTTGAGAGTTGGACTTGTATGCCTTGTTTTCGGACCATTGAATGAGCTCCATTTCGTTGCATTCCGAGCCATCATTTTAGGCCATTTCCCCACTGTTTCAGACCTACCTAAGGTCTGTTTGGGGTTGGTTTTGCCATTTGTGCATTGCTTTGTGTACCTCTAGTGTGACGCGCTTCACTAGTTTCGATACCCGGGGCCCCTAGCTCGCATTGTGTGACATATTTGCATGTTTCGGGACCATCTTTTATGCCATTTTAGAGCTATATCATGTCCCATTCTATGCCATGTTTCATCCTTTACCATGCTTAGTTGGAGTTGCATGTTATGCCTTAGGATCGGTCCTTTGCATCCATGCATGTTTGCATGTGTTTCGGTTATCTCATTTTCATCATATGGCCACTGATGTGAGTGTGGCTGAGGTCCACTCATATTGGTGTAAGTCCATCTTGCATTGTGTATGCTGTTTTAGTCCATAGCATTGAGTATGCTAGGTTGTATGTTAGCGCAATGTGTTGTGCATGTTATGTTGTTAGCATTGTGTATGCCATGTCATTCCTCGCATTGTGTATGCTAGGTTGTTAGTCGCATTGAGTATGCCATAATTCATGAGCGTTGTGCATGTCATATAGTTCATAGCATTGTGCATGATTAGTCGTATTTGCATCACTTAGTTGCATCGCATTAGGGTTGCATGATAGATTTGCATTGGTGCATGCCATCTCATTTGCATTGTGTTTGGGATAGGAGTTAGCCCAAACGCGGGAAACGAGGGACGTTTCGTACTCAAAGTGACGAAACGTGTCTCAATTCCCGGTCCCCGATACTCCGGATTACCCATGATGGAGTTTAGGCCTTGTTGTGTTTATATGTGCATTTATTTCACATCGAGTCGTGCAATTCGACTCCTCGGCCATCATGCATTGAGATGCGTGATTGGTGGCATGAGGATCGAGGTGTGCATACATATGTGAAAATACTTTACCATGCCCCTTTCTTGCTCTCTGTTGCAGCAAACCAGAAATCAGCAGCCTTCTAGAGCTTTGCACAGCATTCCGGGATTAATTGCAAACAGAGGCAAATCGGGGCATCGCGAGGAATTTTCCGGCAAAGCGACTTGAGCATGCATCTTTCATCATTCGGAACAGAGCTGAGGCGGTCCATTTAGCTTGCATGCTAATTTACTTGCTTACCTAGTTAATTTGTTAATTAATTAGGGTTTTATAATATTTAATTATTTATTTGGACTGTAATTATTTATTCGGACTGTATTATTTATTCGGACCCTTCGAGCGAGGGCACAATTGTAATAAGTGTGCGTGTGTGTGATGTATGTCTTCCAACCCCACGTCTTTCTCCCTTTTATTTACCAGCTTATGATGGTTAGTTTAGGGCATGTTTCAATTAGCATACTTATGCTCGCATGTTTGCATTTCATTCTGTCTTGCATGCACCGGGCTCGGCGCATTATACTAACTGCATTGTATTTCAATTCCGAGTTGAATACTTGTTAGTTGTAGCATTTCACATGCCATCTTTAGAATAGCCGAGCCTATTGTAGTTGCATTCCTGCCTGTGTTGCATTAGGCATTTCAGCGTAGTTAGGATCATGCATGAATTTCTAACATAGCTTCTGTTTTGGCCTGGAGTACTCGGTAAGTGCTTATGCTTTAGCATCCTTGCATGCGTGTGAGTGACTGCCATGATAGCATGCTTACCATGAGGCTAACTGCTTATGTGATATACCTGCCTGAATGCCTGTGGGTGAAGGTTGGATTATTTGGGTTGGAACAATTCATCGACTGCGAGTTTTAAGTCCACTTAAGAGTGGCAAAACCATCTTTTCTAAGCCCACCTGAGGGTGACAAATCCACATTTTAGCCTACTTGCGAGTAGCAAACTGTTTTCAAAACAAACATGAGATGTTTCGTTCCAATTCAGGCGACCCAGTCTATACTTGTATGCTGTGCGCATCATATAGTAAATCTAGGCTAATAACCGGAATAAGAACGCATAATGTTTTCAACGTTTGCTTATATCCTCTGGTAATCATTTCGTTATCCCTTCCGACCTGTTATCTTGGCCGAAAGTCTATGCTTTAGCTTGCCTTGTCCATGGTGAAGGCGTTCTGTCCCGATGGAGAAGGGTTATCGCAATAAATGCTGTAAGGGCCCTCATTAATGGCGATGTGCCGTAGCAATAACTTTGCAGATCTTTGTCTACTGATGTGGCTTGCCCTTCTCTTGCCATGTGTCATGATGCTATTGGTTCTTATTGCTACGTGGGGCTTCAGCAGTGTTGGGCTTTAGTATTTGAGATATGTATTGGGCCCTAAATGGTGGGCTATAATCTTTATGGACTTACCCATGTCAGTAGTCCCCCATTCCCGGGTGCAGCTTTAGTCCAACGAAGGGAATAATGAAGAAAATGAGAGTTGTGAGGGACCGACAGGGTGAAGACCGACCGAGAGGAGGGACCGACCATGGAGAGGGCCGACCGCGAAGGGTGGCCGAGTGGAGGGACCGACCATGAGGAGGGCCGACCGCGAAGGGTGGCCGAGTGAAGGGATCGACCATGAGGAGGGCCGACCGCGAAGGGTGGCCGAGTGGAGGGACCGACCATGAGGAGGGCCGACCGCGAAGGGTGGGTGGTGTGGCGCGGGGCTCCAGAGGCGGCGGGGCACATGTTGAAGTGAAGTGGAATAGACAGGGAAGGGGAAAGGGCCAGTGGATCGTGATCGTACACGTGGCAGAATCTCGTAGTGGGGAAGGTTAGGCGTTGGGCAAGAAGTGAAACGATAGGTCATTATAGGGTGTTGAAAAGATAGTTTTGGCGGATTTTTAAAAATTTTCAAACTGGCAGAATTTAATTGTGACCCTTGGAATACGAGTAAGCCTTGGGCCTTTGGTGTTATTCACTTTATCTATCTTTTTACAAAAAATCAAAACATTCTAAGTGTAAACTCCTTCGTTGCTAGTGATATACCCCTGCAACACTTTGTGAATTTGCTTGTACCCGCATCCAAAGCTATTCGCAGACACACAAGAGAGATGGCCCAAGAGGAAGCAAGGGTTGATCCATTGGGTGACGATGATGCGGTAGATTTGGCGGAACAATACCGTACGGAGCGACGAGTGGGAAGCGAGGGGGAGCCGGTGGGGCGACCTCGTTCGTTCACAATGATAGCGGCTGCGCGGCCAATCTGGCAAGTTGAGCCAGATCACTGGCATACGAAGGCCGAAAAGTCAACCGTTACCGTGGAGGAGTTGGTGGGTATACGCGAGAAATACTAGATTCCCGCAGAAATAGAGTTAAAGCTGCTGACAACGAAGGAGAGGCCATCTGACGCCCGACAGGGGGAGTTTGCCCTCTACGAGGACGTGTTGAAAGGAGGGTTGAGGTTACCGCTCTCGCAGATGGCAGTGGATGTCCTAAACCTGTTGGAAGTGGCGCCGGGTTAACTAATGCCCAACGCGTGGAAGATTGTACTAGCCTATGCAAGTGCGTGGCCGAGGGCGAACGAGGGGGCGGCTATGACGGTGGACGAGTTTTTTGCGTGTTACAATACCTCGGGACAGCAAGAAACTTGGGTCACTTTGCAGGCGGCGGCAGGGAAGGGCCTGGTGGCGGGGTTGCCGTCATCAATAAAGGGGTGGAGGCCGCAGTGGTTCTACGTGTCCGCAAATGGGGGAGTTAGAGTGCGCACGGTGTGGAGAGTGCCCAACCAAGTCTATGGAGCCAAAACTGGGGGCAGCAGCTGAGGAGAGGGTGAAGAAGGTGAAGGCATGGAGGGAGAAGGAGGGCGCCAAATGGGATGAGCATGTTCAGCCGTCAGCCTTGTTTGCCGTAGGGTTGGGCCCTCAGTCGACCGGTGGAGACCTAGAACCGGCGAAATTAGAGGCGAGAAGGGAGGCGCAAGAGGCGGAGGATAGGAGCATTTTCGCCAAGGCCAGTAAATTCAAAGAGTCACAGGCAGACCGGCCACCGAAGCCGATTGCGAAGGAGAGGATCCGACCGCGCCCAAAACCGCTGGAGGAAAAGGACTTGGGTGGATTTGAGCCATGACCGCCCCCAATTGATCCTTTGAAGGAAAGGGCCAACAAGGAGGTGGAGGCTGTGGCGAAGAAGAAGAGAAGGGTAAGGGAAAGGGAGGAGGGGCCAGCCCTGAAGAGCAGGAAGAAGGTGACGGCGGAGGAGATCCCCGAAGTGGGGTTGGGGGAAACAGCAAAGCGGGTGGAGAGTGGGGCGACCGCCCCTGGAGAGCGAGTGGAGGTTGGTATGACTGACCCTGTGGGGGGGGGGGTGAAGCAGCAACCCAAGGACGCTCCTGCACCCCAAGGAGAAGGAGAGGGGACCAGGTTGAAGACCGCTTTTTACCATGTCCTAGCCGTATCTGGGCTGCTGGGGGGAGAAGGGATAGAGGCCAGGGCTGTTGCAGATCGCCTCTTGCGAGTAGTGGAAGACGCAGCCGTGCGCTCGGTGGAGAGTTTTACTGAGGCTGAGCTGCTGAGGGGGTTGTGTTCTGCCCAAATGGAGGCGACCTCCTTAGCAGGGGCCCTTCCGAGAAAGGCGGCGGCTGCAAAAGTCGAAGTGGGACTGTTGGCGGCAAAGTTGGAGGGGGTGGAGGCCCAACTTGAGATTTTAAGGAGGGAGACTGCAAGGTGGCGGAAGGCCGCGCGAAGTGCATGTGCTAGGGGGTTGGAAGAGGCCTAGAAGGCCAAGAAGATGCAAGTGTTGGCGATGGTGCAGGGGTATTCAGCCGACCGAGCCAATGCTGAGTTGCTCGCGACCAGGTTGGAGCTGGAGATAGAATGTCGCAAAGTGGTGTCGCTCGAGTTCTAGTTGGCTGGCGAGCAGAAGAAGTTGAAAGAGGTCCAGAGAGCCTGCACCGTCGCCAACGATCGGTTCGAAGAGGCCATGACTAGCAATGAAGATCTGCGCACTCAGTGGGTCAAAGAAAAGGAAGAAGCAGACCTAAAGATCGCTGAGTTGGAGCGGGATCTGGCAGACGAGCGCGCTAAGGCGGCAGCGGAGAAGGCGAGGCTGGAGAAGGAGTTGGAGGAAGAGAAGATCAAGTCAGCCTCTGAGAGGGAAGCATACCCCGATTTATGCGTCGCGGTAGTAGAACAGTTCAAGGGGTCTGCTGACTTTCAGATCGCTATTGATGCCGTGATCGCCAGCAACTTGGCAAGGGAGGGGTTTGAGGGGGCTGGCCCGTGAAAAGCGAACGCTGGGAGCAGAAGTGAAGAAGAAGTAATCCAGAGCTTCCAGCGGTCGGACTTCTACAAACACGAGATGGCTGAGTTCTGGGACAGCGGCTGGAAGATGTTTAAGCGTAAAGCAGAAGGGCTGTTCCCAGACTTGGACTTCAGCAGTGTGAAGATTGATGAAGACGACGTGGCCCAGACCCCCTTAGATGAGGGTGTTGAAGAAGAAGACCTCGTCTCAAGTGAAGAATAATGATTGAAGTGGACAAAATTTGTACTCAGAGTTTTGGTTGTTTTGTTTTTTTTTTTTTGAATTGCTGTAATAAACTTATGTATAAGCTTGTGAATGAATAAAATTATGAGTTGTATTTGTGTTTTTACGCGATTGTCTGTATTGTTTGAGGATTTGCAAAGAATGAGAGTGGTGACTTACACAGGACTTGCGTATAAATTGTTGTGAAGTTTAAAATGTAAGAAAACCTTAACGCAGAGTGAAGTGTAAAATCTTAGAATGTTAAAAACGTGAAGTTCTGAATTTAAATGTAAAGAGTGTTGAGAGGTGTAAAAACATGGACCTGGAATTTGACTAAGTATGGCCACTATGCCACAACCATGAAGTTTGCACAAATGGCCTTGACCGAACTCTTCATTCGTGCTCAGTTTAGGTTAAGCTATGGTTAACTGACTCTTCAAGTAACTCAGTGGCTTTAAGTAGCTCAGTCTGGCCGAGCTCTTTATGCTCAGTCTGGCTGAGGCTTTAAGTAACTCAGTCTGGCTGAGCTCTTCATGCTCAGTTTGGCTGAGGCTTTTCATGCTTGGTCTGGCTGAGTTCTTTATGCTCAGTCGGGCTGAGGCTTTTCATGCTCAGTCTGGCTGAGGCTTTAAGTTAACTCAGTCTGGTTGAGCTTTTCATGCTTAGTCTGGCTGAGGCTTTAAGTTAACTCAGTGTGGCTGAGCTCTTCGTGCTTAGTCTGGCTGAGGCTTTAAGTTAACTTAGTGTGGCTGAGCTCTTCGTGCTCAGTCTGGCTGAGGCTTTAAGTTAACTCAGTCTGGCTGAGCTCTTCGTGCTCAGTTTGGCTGAGGCTTTAAGTTAACTCGGTCTGGCTGAGCTCTTCGTGCTCAGTCTGGCTAAGGCTTTAAGTTAACTCGGTCTGGCTGAGCTCTTCCTGCTCAGTCTGGCTGAGGCTTTTCATGCTCAGTCTGGCTGAGGCTTTAAGTGGCTCAGTCTTGCTGAGGCTGCAATCAAAGTGTTATTGAAATACCACACAGATAACTGAGATATAAGCTTGTTGTCATTAAAGTGTAGCCCATTTGATCAGAGAGTTACATCACATGAGAGGAGAATGAGAACAATGAAGTGCGTAAATTGTCAAAAAGGAAATACAGCAAAAGATTGATACAGGGATTGAACTTTTATTGAAAATAGCGCTTCAAGTGCTCGGCGTTCCATGGGTGGGGGAGATCTCGGCCCTCTATGCCTGAAGTCGGTAAGTGCCCGGACGAGGTCTGGCTTTAACAACGTAAGGTCCTTTCCATTTGGTTGCCAGTTTGCCCTCAGTCGGATTCTTGGTGGCGAGGGTTACTTCGCGCAAAACAAGGTCCCCCACGGCGAACTCCCTTGGTCGGACTTTGCGGTTGTAATGTGTTCTCATCTTCTGTTGGTATGAGGCCCGTCTGACATCAGTGGTTTCTCGGAGCTCTTTGATTAGATCTAGGTCTGCCCGACGCAGCTCTTCAGTTAGTTCTAGATGAGGATGTAGAATTCTTGGGGTAGGCAGACCGATTTCCACTGGGATGACAGCCTCAGCGCTGTATGTTAAGCGAAAAAGGGGTCTCTCCAGTGGGGGTTCGAGTGGTAGTGCGGTAGGCCCAGAGTACATTTGGTAATTCCTCAGCCCGGAGTCCCTTAGCAGCTTCCAGCTTAGTTTTGATAATCTTGAGAAGAGAACGGTTGGTAACTTCAACTTGGCCATTGGCTTGGGGATGGCCTGGGGAAGAGAAACATGGCTGGATTTGAAGTTCTGCACAGAATTTCTGGAACTTGGCGTTGTCGAATTGTTTGCCGTTGTCGGAGATGATGGCTTGAGGGATGCCAAATCTGCAGATGATCAACTGCCAGATAAATCTGGTTGTGTTCCGCTCAGTAATTGTGGCAAGGGGTTCTGCCTCCACCAATTTAGTGAAGTAATCGATTGCGACGATGGCGAATTTGGTTTGGCCTCAGCCAGTGGGCAATGGGCCAATTAGGTCGATCTCCCATTTGGCGAATGGGTAGGGACTGCAAAGTGTGATCAATTCTGCAGGAGGAGCATGGGGGACGTTGGCAAAACGTTGGCACTTATCACATTTGAGCACAAAGTCAGTCGCATCCTGATTGAGAGTAGGCCAGAAATAACCAGTGCGAAGTATTTTGTGGGCTAGGGACTGGGCGCCCGAATGATTACCACAGATACCCTCATGGACTTCCCTCATCATGTAGGCTGCTTGAGCTGGATTAAGGCATTGCAGATACGGGCGTGAAAAGCCACGTTTGTACAAGAGGCCGTTGACGAGAATGTAGTTGGACGACCGGGCCCTTACTTTGGCGGCCTGCTGTTTGTCGGCTGGTAGTTCCCCCGTTGTCAGAAATAAAAAGATGTCGGCTGCCTAAGGAATGGGTTCATTTTGAAGGAAGTAGACTTGCTGCTGGTTTGGGGAAATGGCTGGGTGGGCTAGGTACTCGAGGCGGACACCGTGGTTGAGGTCTGACTGGTCTGCCGAAGCCAACTGGGCCATTTCATCTGCCTTGGAGTTTTCCGTCCGAGGGATGTGCTTGATGTGGAAGGTGTTGAAGAGTCGAGCAAGGGAGAGTGCAATATCCCTATAAGCCTGCATTGTGTCTTTCTTGGCATCGAATTCCCCCGTAATTTGTCCGACAATAAGCTGGGAATCACTGAACACCCGGATGTGGCTGACACCAATGTCTCCGGCTAGGTGGAGACCTGCTATCAATGCCTCATATTCAGCCTCATTATTGCTTGCATCGAACAAGAATCGGAGAGTACACTTGAAATAACTAGCCTCGGGGGCGGTGAGGATGAGACCAGCCTCGCTGCCTTCTTTGCGGGATGATCCGTCGACGTTGAGAGTCCAAGAGTGGGGGTCTTCTGACTTGGTAGGGGGTGGCGGGGGCGGAGGAGTTGTGGTTGGAGTGGGATTAGTAAATTCCAAGATGAAATCGGCAACAGCTGCCTTTAATCGCCGTTCGAGGCCGGTAGGAGATGTCAAATTGACTGAGCTCGATCGACCATTGCATAAGTCTACCGGAAAGTTCCGGGTGTTGCATTATCTTCTTCAATGGTTGGTCAGTGAGGACCACTATAGAATGGGCTTGGAAGTAAGGGCGGAGTTGTCTGGAGGCGGTGACCAAGGCCAAGGACATTTTTTTTCTAATAATGGGTAGTTCTGTTCCGCCCTCCTAAGAGCCTGACTGATGTAGTAGACCGGTCGTTGGACAGAGTTGTCTTTCCTGATGAGTACTTGTAACGCCCTCAAAATAATAACATTAAACCCATAATATTGACATATAAAAGATCAACATCCTTCTATTCATCAGAGTCATTACATAAAGTATTACATCTTAATAACATTAAATGCCATATAGGCTTTCATCTTTCCAAGACATTGCTTGGTTACACAAATAGAGTCTCGCTCATTACACATTAAGCCCTTGGCTTGAATCTATAAGTAATACATCAAAACAAGGAAATGCAACAAAAAGTCTGTCCGCCTCTAGCCTCCCAAGCTATGTCCTTGGAGGTGGCATGCTACCTGTACCTGAAAATGATATTCCCGTATAGGGTGAGCTAACAGCCCAGTAGAAATACACTAAACCAGCTATGAACAATGACTAAAAGATTAACAGTTTGATAGATGGTTAACACTTTTACATTATTTCATAACACTTTACAGTTTCATGACATTCAAGTCCATGGTACATTTCATTTTCCATTTTCTTTCAATTCTCAATTCATAATTATGGCTCAGAACCTGACCAAACAATCTATATGAGACAGCAACTCATATTAAACATTTTCCCATTTCACAATAGATAAGCATACTAGCTATATCAACACATCAACAGATAAGTATAAGAACTATATCACACTTCCAACGATAAGCATATGAGCTATATCAACACTTCAACAGATAAGCATATGAGCTGTATCTACGGAGTCCATCCCCTATCTCCTCCCAACAATATCCGGTTTAGAGGTCCATCCCCTATCTTTCCCTAAACCGCGGAGTACATCCCCTATCTCCTCCAACACAACACAATGCATATAAACAATTATTATACACATCATCAATCAATACATAAAATTAATGTATTCTTTCAATCGTCATACTCAATGACACATTCCAGTGATTAGTTTTAGTTTGCCTAATCATCATGCATTGTCTACAACAATCAAGACTATCCTCCACCGATAGCCCAAAGCAGTTATTTCTAAACAGTAAATAAATGCACAAAATGGATAATATATCAACATTTCAATTAGGTGAGCAATAAATAATTCAACTACACCCTTTAATCCCATACATTCCCAATTCTAACATTCCCATTTCAATTCCTCATTTCTCACAATTAATTATACCAATTAATTAACCAATGTAATTAGGGCATTTTTCCATAATTAACATTACAACCCTAAGGTTCCATTTTCATCAATGTTTCAAGATTAATTCCATTTCTCCATGCCAAACATGCATATAGGTTTAATATATTTAAAACCCTAACTTTTGTAAAATTACACAAAAGCCTAAACTTTCCCAAAATTACCCAACAACCCCCAACATATCAAAATGCTAAAATTTAAAGACAAAGCTCATAAAGAAGAGTATGATATCCCTACCTCAAGCCAAGAAGAGAAGACAAGCAAAAATCCAATTTTTGTTTATATGCACGCCGAAAGACAATTATTTCTCAACTCAGGAATGTCAGATGAAACATCCAATAATAGTCACAGAATCAACCAGAATAGAAGTTGCTCCAAAGCCTAGAACTCAATCTTAGCCACACCCACTTTAACTTGATTGTCAGATGCACATACCCGATCAACTTTGATTCATATTCATATGATAAGATAGAACAAACTTCTTCTCACACCATCCGCAACAACTTCATACTTCCACTCGAGTTGGCAGCAACAACCATATTTGATTTTCCCCTCCAACAAACACTTGAAACAAACTGCCCACTATCATCACTAACCTCATGTCCAGTCATAGGATCAACAGACCCAAATTTGTGTGAAGCGATGGGCATAGGCAGAGATCTATAATAAGTATATACCTCATTAGTTTCAGAACCGCACGATATATATATATATCTATCGAATACAGATAAACCCACGAAGTTCCTCTCCCATTCTAATTCCGGACCGGATAAATCAGCAAAAGTTGCTGATAAGAATCTCTCAGGCACAGTGATTATCCCTTTGCCCCACTCCACCACTTACTTCTCTCTTTGTCTACCATAATGCAACCCCATGCTTGACCCATAGTTTAATCCGTGGAGAGAGATACACACTTTACACTCTTTAATCATTCTCTTCACCACTTGAGTATATACATATACTTTTCTTTTCATTCATTCTCCACCGAATTGGTGAGTATATAAATATACTTTTCTTTTCATTCATTCTCCACCGATTTGAGCAATGATCCAGCTGTAACCATATATATTATATATATAAAAAAGAATTTTCCAACTCACTCTTGTCCCACCCCTTTCTCTTTACACCAAAAAAATAATATTTCAATGACCCACCAGCAATTTTTATTTATTTATTTATTGAGTCATTACAGTACTGCACTGACTGCAGTGTTTGACACGGCTAGATAGAGGAAGAGGGGTTCGCTCGTGATTGATTGAGAAAGTAAGGGGGGTTAGCCATGTACTGTTTCAACTGCTGAAAAGCCTCTTTGGATTCTACCGTCCATTCAAAAGTTTGCCAAAGAACTTTCAAGAAGAGGAGATACTTATCCGTTGCTCGGGAAATGAAGCAGTTGAGGGCGGCCACTCGGCCAGTAAGCCTCTAAACCTCCTTAACCGTTCTGGGTGACTACATTTCGATTAAGGCCTTGATCTTTTCGGGGTTTGCTTCAATGTCTCGCTGACTGACCATAAAACCCCAAAACTTCCCAGATCCTACGCCGAAGGCGCATTTCTCCGGATTGAGCTTCATTTGGTACTTTTGTAGGGTGGCGAAGGTTTCTCGCAGGTCGGCCAGATGATCAATGGAGAGCTTGCTCTTGACCAGCATGTCGTCGACATATACTTCTATGTTGTGGCCTATCTGATGATGGAAGACAGCATTGACCAACTGTTGGTAAGTGGCCCTAGCATTTTTCAACCCAAATGGCATCACACGGTAATGGTAGATGCCTCGGTCGGTGATGAAGGAGGTGTGTTCCTGGTCAGACGGGTGCATCAGGATTTGGTTGTATCCAGAGAAGGAATGCATGAAACTGAGCATTTGATGACCGGTCGTGGCGTCAACCAGCAGATCTATGCGAGGGAGATGATAGTTGT
Organism: Camellia japonica; assembly: GCA_030407325.1. Taxonomy (NCBI): domain Eukaryota; kingdom Viridiplantae; phylum Streptophyta; class Magnoliopsida; order Ericales; family Theaceae; genus Camellia; species Camellia japonica. The sequence continues at coordinate 30,082,218 of JAPPVO010000059.1, forward strand.
CTTTGGGGCAAGTTCGGTTGAGGTGGGAGTAGTCGACACAGAGTCGCTATTTACCATTGTTTTTACGAACCAGAATCACATTCGACAGCCATCTGGGGTAGTCCACATTTGTGATAAACTGTGCCTCAAAGAGCTTATCTACTTCAGAAGCAATAAGGTTATTGCGCTCCGGTGAAAAATGCGCTGCTTCTGGCGGCTAGGTCAGAAATGGGGCTCAATGCTGAGATGGTGGCTGATGAAGGAGGGGTCAATACCCGGCATATCGAAGTGAGTCCAAGCAAACACATCGTTGTGTTCAATCAGGAAGGCAGTGAGGTCGGCCTTGGCCTGGGGGGATAGTTGGCTGCCAATCTTGGCGGTTTTGGCCGAGTTGTTGGGATCGATGAGGACCTCGACAAGTTTTTCCACTGGTTCCCCCCTAATCAGCTCGTCCTCGTCTCTAACGTAAAGTCCTTCAATGATCATAGCCTCCTTCAGCTTGACTTCTTTAAGTGAGGCGACATAGCATTCTCTGGCCACGGTCTACTCTCCCCTCACTGTCCCGACCCCAAGATCGGTGGGGAACTTGATGGCAAGGTGATAAGTGGATGTGATAGCTTGGAAAGCGTTTAGGGCGGTGCGGCCAATGATGATGTTGTAGGCAGAGGGGCAGTCAATAACATGGAAGGTGAGCAACTTTGTGGTCTGCCGTGGGTACTCACCGATTGTGATGGAAAGATCGATGGAGCCGATGGAAGTCACCCGGTTGCCAGTGAAACCGACTAAAGGGGTTTGGAGAGGAGACAGACTTTCTTCCCTGATCTTGAGCTGGCGGAAGCAATTGAGGAAGATGATGTCTGAAGAACTGCCGTTGTCGATGAGAACCTGTCTGACCTTGTAATTGGAGAGGAGAGCGGAAATGACGAGAGGGTCATCATGGGGGTAACGGATACCTGTGCAGTCGGCGTCTGTAAAGGTGATAGGTTTGGTCCACTGCTTGGGCTGTTTGGGGGGTCGGTCCAATGTGGCAACTTTTTTGTCTGAGCCCAGCCTTATTTTCCTGAGTTCTGCCCGCTGAGCCGAGCGGGATGGTCCTCCACAAGCAAGCCCGCCGGAAATAACTCTGATTTCTCCAACAGGTAGGGCGGGGTTACCTTGTGCCCGAGGTTGCTGTGGAGGGCGATCATGACCTTGGTTAGGTTGTGCTGGTTGTCGGGGAGGGGTGCGTCGGCTGTTGTTTCTGATGGGTTCAGTCCGTTGCCTCTACTGAGGGCGAGTATCCGTGAATCGACTGAGACGTCCTTGACGAATCAAGCCCTTGACCTAATCTTTGAGGTTGACACACTCCTCGGTATTATGGTCGTGGTCCTGGTGAAAACAACAATATTTGGACTGGTCTCTTCGATTGGAAAGGGTTCGTGATGGTTGAGGCCATTTTAGGGGGTAGTCCCGTTGGATCTGATTGAGGACTTATTCCATGGGGGAATTGAGGGGGGTGTACCGCTCGAATCGGCCAGGCGGTCGGGCTGGTGCCAACCGGTCGGCTCGGGGGGGTCGGTCGGTATCCTGACTTGTTGGGTTATTATACTGGGTATTTCTGGTTTCTGCATCCTTTCTCTTCTCCCTGGGGGTCGGGTTTTTGGCTATAGGATCTTGTCGGGCGGCTAGGGAATCTTCGGTGTTCATGTATTTTTGAGCTTTGGAGAGTAGGGTTGCCATGGAGGTCGGGGGGTTTTTAGAGAGGAAAAAAAGGAAGCCAGACGACCGTAGACCGGCCACGAAAGCCGTAAGGATGACCTTGTCATCGTTTTCCGCTATCTGCAAGGTTTCGGTGTTGAAGCGGGTAACGAAACTGCGCAACGACTCCCCCTCGGTCTAACGGATGTTGAGGAGTTGGGTTACCAGACGCCGCCGGCGCTGGGCTCCAATGAAATGGCTGAGGAAGGAGTCACTAAGGTGCTGGAAAGTGGAGACAGAGTCTGCTGGCAATTGACTAAACCAAAGTCGAGCTGACCCCTTGAGTGTCACGGGGAAAGCCCGACACATGATTTCGTCAGGGAATATATGGAGGATCATGAGGGTTCTGTAGGTCTCCAAGTGGTCGACTGGATCCGTTGTACCATCAAAAGAGTCAATGGTGGGCATTTTGAACTTGGGGGGTAGAGGTTTGTCCCGGATGGAGGCGACGAATGGTGAGTTGGCTGTGGTGGAGGGTTTATGCTGTATGTTTTGCATGACTCCTTGGAGTTGGAGTTTCATGGCTCGGAGTTCTACATCCCAGAGGGGAATGTTGTCACCATCGGAGGGCAGCGGGGGCTGGATGCTGCTGGCCTCTTCTTCAGGGGTTGGTGCCAGGACCGATGGATATGGGACTCGGGGTGGTGGATTTATATCTGGGAGAGGGGGTCGCAAGTCTTCCAAGTTGGGTGGATTAGGCTGTTGGATAGTATGGCTTGGGGCTCGCTCTTGGTTGGGTGGGATATCTGGTGGTGGTGGAGGAGGCATAGGAAGGTTTCTTTGGAGTAGAGCATCAATCAGGGCTTGGTTTTGCTCGGCCAGGCGGTTAATGCTGTTGGTGAGCTCGGTGAAATACGGTGGTGGGTTGTTTGGATTGGGAGGGTCAGCTTGATGGTCGGCAACATTGGGGTGAGAAGTAATGGATCTAGTTGTGACCATCCACCTTCACAGGTGGTAGGAGGGGGTTACGGGGAGAGGGTCTCCGGCGACAATGAACACAACTGGCGCGCGGAAGAAAAACCTTCCCACAGACGGCGCCAACTGGTGATACAGTTCGTTCCAAGTGGAACGGGTCAGACTGATCCACGCTCCTCAAGCCTATGTTTGAATGGCCAGGCCCACCAGAGAACCTGCACAAGAGTTCAACAAGGAACGAGAAGTCCCCCAGCGAACCCTCCGACGGGCAAGTTAGAAAGAGAAATGAAGTATATGGATGGATTAGAGATAGAAAAGCGTAACCTTCTTCCTGTCTTCAACGTTTACTTATATCCTTTGGTAATCATTTCGTTGTCCCTTCCGACCTGTCACCTTGGCCGAAAGTCTATGCTCTAGCTTGCCTTGTCCATGGTGAAGGCGTTCTGTCCCGACGGAGAGAGATTATCGCAATAAATGCTGTAAGGGGCCTCATTAATGGCGATGTGCCGTAGCAATAACTTTGCAGATCTTTGTCTGCTGATGTGGCTTGCCTTTCTCTTGCCATGTGTCTTGATGCCGTTGGTTCTTATTGCTACGTGGAGTTTCAGTAGTGTTGGGTTTTAGTATTTGAGATATGTATTGGGCCCTAAATGGTGGGTTATAATCTTTATAAATTTACCCATGTCAACGACGATTTTCTTATGTGATTAATTTTATTATTAATTCTGTCTCCATGGTCTTATCTTCGAAATTTCTCAGTAAGAAAATGGATTTTTTTGTTTATTTTTATTTTTTTAAACATAGAACGTGGATTGTGTTGGTCAGCTGTTGGCTGCTGGACTTTGATATATATGGGCTTGACAAAGTCTACGTCCTCGTCTTTTACTCCAATATGGTTTAATTTAGAACAAATCTAAAGCAAGAGTGCATTCGAAGAACACCAAACTCCTTAAGTCATGCTTATCTGGGGTATATTGTTTTCACATTGGATTAATAATTTAATAAAATATATAATTTTATATTAATTAAAAAATTTGAGTTTAAGCTAATAGTTCTTATCTTTTATGAGACTACTGAATTTCAAAATGGGTTGGGATACAAAATAGAGAATTAAGAAAACAAATTTAGCTAAATTACAAAATTAACAAAATTTTGTCAATTTCTTCCCATAATCCTACACCAAACCAAACATGACACAATTCAAAAAGATTTATATTAACAATACTAAGAATGTTAATCTCACCTAATTTTGTCTAGGCAAACAAGCACGGCCAATAAACTCCATAATTTGAGCTTCAAAATCTCTTTTTCCCTCTTCCCTATCCCTAAAAAAACAAAAAATATATATAATATAAATATATATGTTACCAAAAAAAAAAAAAAAAAAAAAACTACAATATATAAGGGTTTTAGAGATCAAATATTTTGGTCTCTAAAATAAAATTTTGTTACAAAAGACATTTAGGGACCAATGTTCATCGTCACAAGGATAGTCGCTAAAAGGTCGTCTCGAAAAGTTAAAAATAAGGCTTTTAGCAACAAAATTTTAAAAATATCATTAATAAATAGACTTTTAAGGACAAAATAATTTAGTCTTAAAATGGTTTATTTTTTTAGACAAAAAATTTGGTTCCAAAAAGATAATAATTTATCACTAATGTCCAATTACGATGTTAAAAATATAATAATGACATTTTTCGCAACAAAAATATTTAGTATCAAAAATATAATGTTATCTTTAAATTTTAATTTCTAAAACCTTAATTTTTTGTAGTGACAAAAACAAAAACAAATAACATCATTACATGGTAATAACCATTCAGTGAATCAACTAAATGCCAAAGTAGTAATTGATCTAAAAAAATATATTATTTTAATTCCTACCTCGAGAGGGTAGAAATTACATAGTAAGTGTCATATCAACAAGAATAATTGTGAATACTCTTGTTTCCACTTTTTAAAAAATACTTTTTAGAAAATTTTATTTTTTTATTTTTTGTATTTTTTTGTTTTTATTGATTTTTTTTAATATTTTAAGTAATTTTTTTACTTTTTAGACACACTTAACATAAATGTACCTAAAAAGTAAAAAAATTATAAATTTTTTTTTTAAAAATTCACTAAATACCAAAAATACAAAAAAATACAAGAATTCTGTACATTTTTTATATTTTTATGTATTTATTAATTTTTAAAAATATTTTTTCACAAATTTTTTACTTTTTAAATACATCTAAGTAAGGTGCATCTAAAAAAAATAAAAAAAAAATTTAAAATTTTAAAAATATTCACTAGAAACAAAAAAATACAAAAACCAAAAAAGTCAATTTTCAAAAAACTTAATCCAGAAAATTCAAACCAAACACACTGAACATTTTTACTAAAAATCTAATTAAAAATGTAAAAGATTAAAATTGATTGGATATCAAAAAAGTAATGATATTTAAACATTTCATAATGTTTAGACATAAATATTTTTAATAAAATTTTCAATACAAGTAGCATTGTTCTATAAATAACGTGAATAATTTTCCAATGGGAAAACAAAATTATGAACTTGTGGGAGTTTAAAATATTGCTTTGTTGAAGAGCACTTGTTATTAGCCTTCGAGAACCAAACTATGCCCAACCATGACTTCTTCTAGAGAGACCCCACTTTTTAATTATATGGGACCACTTAAACATGGAAAAGGTAATTGCACAGAAATTTCTGAGATAATTCTAGGCATTGGTGAGAATGTTCATAGTACTTGGGCCCAATTAGTGGTTCATTATTGCAAATTAAAGGAATATTTTTCAAGTTTGACTTTTTGACAATTTTGTACTTTATTGAAAATTTATGAAAATAATACCCATCTAGCTTAGGGAAGAAAAAAAAAAAAAAATCAAAAAAACAAAACCCAATAAGCTAGCTACACTAGGACAATAAAAAGATAAAGCTAGGGTTCCCAGATTTCCTTTTGGTTTATCCATGGGGTCATAAAACCTTAGACAAATAAAAGCCAACCATGTTAATTGATTTATGCATGGGCACACAAAATTTTAAATAAATTATACTCATCATGTTAGTCTGAACAGTGACAAAATATATATAAATGAATCATTATAGCAACTACTTTTTTAAAAGAAAATTAAATGAATGTGTAAGTATATTTAAGCATTTCTAATTTTTTGTCTTGACCAAAAATCATGTTTGATCAAAAGAATGAAGAAATTGTTAAGAAGGAGCATGATTCATGAGAGTAAGTTCAAGGAAATGTAGTCCTATGTCTCATTCTCCCAAAACTACCCTGGTCTTCTCATTAATTCCCCGTCCAATCAACTTCATCAAACTGGTTTTGCAATGTGAATAAGCATGCTCTTGAGTCTAGTTTTATCATGGATTCCCAAGTCTAATTTCATTTTTTTTCTCTTCATGTGTATATAAATATACTAATGGTGAGGGTAAATATGATACATTTGTAATTTTACATTTAAAAGTTTGAACAGTTTGATAAATAAAAAAATGGATTACAATTGTAAACTATTTAGCAGTTATTCTATTATAACCATTTGGCAGTTAGTTTATGGACATTGTTGAAAAGAAAAAGAAAAAAAAAGTGTTACAAAACTTCAAACAAACCTTTGAATTGTATGTTTTATATAATAAAATATATGTATCTATATGGAGAGAGAGAGAGAGAGAGAGAGATATTCTTAAGTTTTTGGCACTACAAATTCATGGGTAGTGTACATTGTTTGGAAGGCAAGGGTGACAAGAAACAAAGGAGTTGGGGTAGTCATGTCGCAGGAGAGATGACACTTGTTGTGGTTGCACAATTTATGCGCAACAAGAGTCATTCTCTTGGGATGTGATATCCTACAACTTCTATTCTTAATTTCTTCTTTTCATTCTTCTTATGTAATTATTAAGGCTTTCTTTTTCTTTTCTTTTTTTTGGTTTGATTGGCAAAAAAAACCCTTCATTGATGTAGAAATTTTGTACAAACAAAGATGATACATCAACGAAAAACAATGAGCAAGAACCTTAGTCAAATCTCATAAATATATCCTTAAGCGTTTCTCTTAATTTCTTTGGCATGTTTTATGTTAGTTTATCATAGGTAACATACCAACTTTTATAATTATTATTGCATATATATTTATTATCTTATTATGTTTCTATTCAAAGAGGCATGATTGTTCCTTTTCCATACTAGATTTCATATATTAGTTGCTTTACCTTTTCATATATCACAGCACAGTTGTCATAGGAAAAAAGTGGAGTTTGATTTGAATTGTATGTATGTTCATATTAGGGCTGGTTTTCAACACCTTAACTGTCAAAAGACATTCTTGTTTCAGGCATAAGCAGTGAAGTTATGAGATTTGACACATTCTTAGAACTTTGATAATGTTGATCAAACTAGAGGAGAAGCCAATAGAACTCTCTTTCTACTGTACAAAACCATAATCTTCCAGGACCAAGACATAGAAAGATTTGAATTTTACTAGAGATCTACAATTTTGATAGGGTAAGGAGAAAGAATGTACTAAAAATTAGGATAATTTTTAACTGCACAAGGCTGGTTCTAGCCATTAGGGAAACTATTCATATTGTGGAATTAATATATATATTGATGATGCAAAATTCGCTTGATTTAAAAAGAAAAATGATGGATTTGTCACTGAAGTAGTGCCGGCCAAAGCTCCTTCGTTGTTTAAGTCAACATTCCATTTTTTGCAATAATCTCTAAGTAATTCATGAGTAGAGAGAGGAAGAGAGAGGGAACCATGGAGAATTAGGGTTATAATGAGCCGCAACCTTTTCCCCTTTTAGTTGTTTTTTATAATTGGTTTTTCACATGGTGTGTCACATGAGCCTACTCATGACTAACCAACATTTTGATAAACCTGATTGGTAAGTCGGTCTATTCTTACTCATATCTAGCTTGATCAAATTATCTTTTGAGGATTCGTATCTCTTAGACAATTGAATATATATACCCATTATTAATTCAAGAATCTGAAATTTGGCCCACCACATCATGTTTTGCAAGAGAAAGAAGAAAGAGTAAGCCGACATCCTAGACTGAGCTCCACAAGTATTTGATCTTTCAGTCTCCCATGATGACCATTTGCATGAACTATAATATTACCAAATATTTGATTGACTTGAAGTCAAGGTCCAAGAAATTACGTAGTGTTATATATATAACATGAGACTCCCACTAATTTAGGTTAGTAAAGGGCATAAATTAATAGTATATATACCACTAAAAGACCCTGGTTGTTGCAAGGGATACCTTACCTGCAGAGACTTTTTTTTTAGCCAGTTGGTTTCAACTACATGTATATTACCAGTCACAATCTAGTTCTTCAATGTTTCATTAACTTTAGTTTTGCCAACTTTATAGTAAAGTATTTTCTGAAATATTCACAACATTTAAAGGAAAAGAGAGCTAGCTTTATTAAAACATTGCAACCAATTTTGATACTTTGAGAGACTACTTTTGTCTCTCATTCAAAGACTATGAATTCAATCCTTGATAGATTTTGTTGAGGATATGTAAATAATAAAGTTATTTTTCTCTTTAACAACTTAAATTTTTAGATGAGTTGGTAATTAATGATTTAATATGGTATCAGAACAAGTAATGATCTTGTGTTCAAGATATAAGTCGTCAATCTTTCTAACATTTTAACCTTTCAATGAATTAGTAGATAACAATTAACCAGAGGATTTATTCTCTCTCAATTTATCAATAGCAACAAGTATGATAATTTGAAAGACAAATAATTATCAAACACGTAAGCAAGTAGAAAAAGGGTTCACTTTTCATCCTTCATCACTCCACTTTAGTTTGATTTTTTTGGCACTAGGAGAATCAAAATCAACTTGACACAATTTTACATATATTGGTACAGTTTAATTGATCAAGTAATATCCCTTCCTTACAAACCCTAGGGACATAAGAACAAAAGTAGCTTTAAAAACATTTATGGGCCTACCACTGTGACTAAAAAAGCATCTCAGAATTTGTTTAGAGCCCTGTGAAGGGAACTGTATATCACCTTTTCCTTTTTCCATATGCATTGATTACTTTTGGGAAGAAGATTATTATTTCCCCGCTTTCGGAAAGAAGATTATCATTTCCCCCTTCCCTCTCTCTCTCTCTCTCTCTCTCTCTCTCTCTCTCTCTCCACACACAAACACACTATATATGTGTGTATCAGAAAGATTGAGTTAACTAACCAAGGTGATGATCCATGAGAAAGGAGAGGGGATCAGTGGCTCTTGTCGCAAGGGAAATGGCATCCAGTGTAATATTGTTGCAGTTGATGCCATTTCTCTTCGACAGGAATCCATTCAACCTCTACTATATAGACAATATTATTGTGTGATTTGCTTATTTAAACTCTTTCTCTCACAACTATATGTGCATGCATTAGAAAGATTGAGAAAACAAATCAAGGTGAGGATCCATGAGAAAGGAGAGGGGATCAGTGGCCCCTATCGCAGTAGAAATAGCATCCAGTGCAATACTGTTGCAGTCGATGCCATTTCTCTCAGACAATGCCATTGATATGAAGAAAGGGTGCTTACATGCAGATAATAGCTAGTAAAGAGAAAACAATTTCCCACCAATCAAGCTGCACTAATTGTTAAGAAAGACACTAAGGCCTTATTTAGCAACCTTCAGTTTTAGTCAAAAAGTCACTATAAGTTGCCACGTCACTTTCTCTACTTTTCTGCACATCATTTCGTAAAAAATCAAAAAACTATTAAAATAATACATTCCTAAACGAGGCTTAAGTAAATTTTCTTTCTTTTGCATGTAACACCTACAACAATTATATTGTAAGGGTTGAAGTCCTTTTTCTTATTCTTATTTTCTCTACGTAATCCTTATTTCGAGTTAATAAAATCTCTGGAAAATTTATATTGTTCATCTAGCATATTTATATTACATCAAAGGTTTAAAAAAATCACATCTTATGAATCAATAACCAGAAGCTGTGGCAGTGGTTAGTGTGCCCTACATGAGGATCAGAGGTTTGGCTGATTTGTGCTGTTATATGATTGCTGATTTGGCTGCTGGTGTGTCCTCTGAAATTATACTTACTGGTGTTATGGTTTGGTTTTTTAACCTTTAGTGTGTTTTGTATTGAGGACTGTTGTTTGTTGCATACTTCTTGTTTTTTGCTTTGTTCCCTCATTTTGTTGATTTTTCACCAACTCCTTTGGCTTGAGCTAGCATATGATTGGTGTTTTTCTAAGTGCCAACCAAGTTGAGATTAGAAATATATACTATGATACTTTTTGCTCGTCTCCCATTTATTGATGTATACCCATATCTAATGTATGTTTGTTGTCATCAATGAAGTTTTCCTTTTTTGTTGACTAAAAAAAAAAAAAAAACTAGCTAGCTAGATGTTTATGGTCGATGGACATAGAAATGCATTGGATCTAATTTAGTTACTGTACAATTAATCTTCATTAATATATGTGGTTTTCTTTTATTTAGTTACTGTACAAAAAGAAAGATTTATTGATGAAAATATAATGTACAGCATAAACAATAAGGCAAACATTAATAATATATGTTAGTTTGTTCTTTACTGATATTTGTCTTGTATTCTTTGTACTTGATTTCATCAATAAAATTTTTTTTTTGCTGATTAAAAAAAAAATTATTAGTTAATCTCAAGTTTCAACTTGATTGTGTAGCCTGAATTTGTGTATGTGAACAGTATGTCCTAGATATCAAAATGCTTGTACTATATATATTGCACTACATAAACTATTCAAATTGTGCAAATATATATATAACTCTCAGGAAAAGCGAAATCCGTTGAATCATCATTCCATCGTAATGTTGATTATGTCATTTAGTTCAGTAAGAAAAAATTATAAAAATTGTATTAGAGATGGAATCCTTATTCATCATTGTAAATGAATATTTATTTCATAAGATGACTAACAAATCATTCCATTTTATGAACTTATACATTCAACATTTTTAAGAAGCAATGATCAGTTTTATACAATCACACAACTAACTTTCTAACACACTTTCCTTGTTAATTCATTTTCTACAAGTTGAAATTTTCAAATTTTAATTTTCAAAAGAAGGATTCAATGTTGTACACCAATAACAGTTGGTTCCATTCCAACTAAGCGCTGCGGTCAAACCATTACAAAACTTCCTTCCAATTTCCTATGAAATGCAGTGTGTGTATATATATGTGGATTTGTTTTAGCACAACAAATAAATATGAGCGAATTATACTAACAGTCTCTATAGTTTGGAATTTGTATTATTTTAGTTCTTGACTTTTCAATTGTGACACATTTAATCCTGAATTTTGAATCTTGTTCCAAATAAGGATATTGAAGATAACAAGGACAAAATTGTCAATTTGATAAAATATAAACTAATTTGACAAAAATAATGTCAAAAAAATATTTTTGAATTTTTAAAAATTATTTCTACCCACTAAAGATAAAATTATGTAAAATTGATAAATCTTTTAAATATTTATTTATTTTACCAAATTAATTTTTATTATGTGTTTGGATAATGATTATGTAATGGGTGATTGTTTTTATTTTAATTAAATTAGTTTATATTTTTCTAAAAGTCAAATATGGCGACAATTTTGATATCATTATTAAACCAATCCATTAAATCAAAAAATCCATAATTAAAAACATTTTATATATTAAATATATCAATTACTCATTAAAATCCTAACAATCATCCATTACATAATCATCATCCAAACACATAATAAAAATTAATTTTGTAAAATAAATAAATAAATGTCTAAAAGATTTATCAGTTTTACATAATTTTATTTTTGGTAGGTAGAAATAATTTTTAAAAATTAAAAAATATTTTTTTGACATTTATTTTGTCAAATTAGTATATATTTTATCAAATTGACGATTTTGCTCTTAAAATTAAGCAATGATATCTTTAATTGTCCTTATTTGGAACATGATTCAAAATTTAGGGTCAAATGTGTCACAATTAAAAAGTTAGGTACTAAAGTCACACAAATCTCAAACCATAGGGACTGTTAGTGTAATTCACCCAATAAATAAAAACCTAATTTTGGAATCTATCCAAATCTTAAATCGCATAGAATACGCGTGATTTATGAATGATTATGTTTATCCGGAGTTTAGACTGTCCTTTGACAGACTTCTTTTTTGAAAAATTCTATTTCTACACACTTAATTATCTCAGTACACATCTTCTCTCAATACACGCACTTATCAATTTGATTGTTAATTAATTTTCTCAATCCACACATTAAAAGTTATAATTATACCATTCACTCATAATCATTGTACATACTACTCAACCCTCCTTTTCACACTTTTTTGTTTTGTTTTGTTTTTTGTTTTTTGTTTTTATGTTTTTCGGTTTGGAGATTTCGGTACTGATTTTCCGAAATTACACATTTAATTCGAAACTTAACTTCCGAATAAAAGTGATTAGTTCGACAAATTTGTTCCAAAAAAATAAAAAAAAACTTTCAGCAGTTGATGTCCGAATATAATGAAATAATTCGGTACTGGTTGTCCGACTAAAAACCGTGAAAGGAAAAAAAAAAACTGCACGAAAAAATTAACATTTTCATCACTAATAGAGTATAAATTTAGAGATTAAAACAATATAAGAGTTGTTATGAGAGTGTTGATTTGCAAGTAATAGAGGAGTATGGAGTATGTACCAAGCAAAGTGACAATAATAGAAAAATTAGAATTTAAATTTTTTTTTTTTACTTAAAAGGTGTACATTGAGATTTTTTTTTATTTTTAAAAGAGGTGTACATAGAATATTTTTATATAATATTATGGGTACTAGTGGATGTCCATTATGGTCATTTTAATTTAGGATATAATTACCATTAAAATAATATTTTATTAAGTATGTACACTGAAATAATTAGGTGTGTGAAAATAGAATTTTCATTCTCCTTTTTGTTTTGTTTTTTTTTTTATTTATTGGAACTCCCTGATTTTATTTTATTTTATTTTATTTTATTTTATTTTTAACCTTTCATAAAATCTTATCCTGGATGATATAGTGAACTAATTGGAGTTCTCCGTCACTTAAAAAAAATATATTTCTTAATATACTCTTGACCTAACCTAATTATTAACCTTAATTATAAAAATAAATAAATAAATAAAAATTGGTGTTACTATGGTTCCTTGATTATCATTGTAACTGGTTGTAAGGATGCAAGTTATAGTAATAGGAGAATTTGCACTTTTTGAATATCTCTCAATACATCTTTTTTTTTATACTTTTAAATTTCATATTTTTAATGAAATTTTTTCGTTGCCGATAAAAAAATAAAAGTAAATCACGTCAAATTTGGATCAAGTTTTTTTAATCTTTTTTTTTTCATTTGGGATGATTTCATGTAGGATAACATTGGAATCAACAATGTTTTAAATGCTTAAGTCAACTTGTAATGTTTTATTTTTTAATAAAATATTAATTTTTTTAATAAAAAAAATATACACTTCTAAGGTGAAATAAGTCAAGATTTGGGGCTCAAAAATTGTTTCCCCTCCCTTAACTGATACGCTTGATTTACAGATGATTATACTTATCTGAAATTTACGCTACTCTTTATTCCCAAAAAAGAACTAATCCCTTTCACTTGTCTAATCGGTTGGGGAAGGCATAAGTAATCGGGGTTTTGGGGTGCTTCAATCTTATTTATGTCTTATATTATTTTAATAGTAAATTATTAATATATCTTAATAGTTTGAATTAATTTCTATCAAGTCTTATTGAAAGTAAATCTTAGTAAAATCGTAGTTGAAAATAATTTTTTTTGATATTTTTTGCGTATGTTGCTAAAAATTGACAATTAGTGACTTTTTTTTGTTACAATTTTTATAAATTATAGCTAAAACTTACAATTAGTGACATTTTTCTATGACATTTTTTAAATTATCGCTGAAAGTTAAAAATTAGTACTTTTTTTGATGATTTTTTTAAACTATCGTTAAAACTTATAATTAATGATTTTTTTTGTGACAACATTTTTAAACTGTCTCTGAAAATTAGCAATTAATGACTTTTTTTCATAATGTTTGATGAAAAACACCATTAATTATCATATGACCTATGGAACAATAAGTCTAGACTGCCCCTTATTTTAAACAATTTGATAGTAATTATCTTGCATTGAAGGAAATAAATGATAGGGATTTTTCTTTTTCCACTCTTCATAAAACCTTTTCCTGAGGACAAGTTTGGGTACTTATTAAAATAGTTTTTTTTTTATATATATAAAAAAAGTCAGTTATTTTCTCTATTTTTTTTTTACGTCTTTACGTAAAAAATTAAAATAACTAATTCTCAAAACAAAAATCATATAGTGGTTTAGTTAGTCTTGGTACACTCCAAAGTCTAGACCTAACCTAATTCTTGACCATAATGTCATAAAAATAAAAATAAAAAAATTGATTGTACTATGGTTCCATGATTATAAAAATAATTGTGGGTTTATGGAAGTAAATTACATAAAATTTGGATTAATTTTTTTCTTTTTCAATGCATTTGGGATGATTTCACAACTTGTAGAATAATGTTGGAATCAACAATGTTTTTGAATATGTCGTTGTTAAAGAATTTGTCCGCCCTTGACCAAGACCAATCCAATACATAGACCAATTGAAAGGTATGATGTGAACAAGCTCAAAAGGAAAAATGGGAAAATAGGTTATTGTGACTATCATCATCTCTCCAATTCCCCCAAACAGGTTCAACTATATATGTGCATACTTAGAAATTTCCATGTGTGACAGATTGATGTTTAACTTTGTTGAATATTTGTGGGCGTAGACTCCTAATTGAGTCTTTTTCTGTCCTATTTAACCTAACATGTGTTTTTGCAACCAAATTATTTGGTCTTCGTAGAATAATTACAACTCTCTAGAGAGAGAGAGAGAGAGAGAGAGAGAGATGTGGCTCTATATGTGGGGAAAGTATATGGCATGCCAGCTATGGAGAGGGCACGCAAGAGAAAGATGAGTCTGGGGGATCTTGTCGCATATGTTGGGGAATATTTTGTTTGACTGAGTTTTTAGAATTTTTTTTTTAATTTTTTTGTTAAAATTAGTTTAGTGAAATAAATGAAAAATTATAAAACATTCACTCATTCTCCTACAAGCTTCCAAAGACACCAAATTTGAAGACCAAATTTCTAGAAAATCTAGAAGACAAAATTATGGCAAAGATCATTCAAATAGATCATCTGATTTTTGTGTTGGTTACTTGCCAACTTTTGATATTGTGCTTGCATATGATTGGGTGGTCCTATCAGTGCCAACCTAGTTGGGATTGATTTGTTTTGTCATGATGCGTTTTGCACTCATTTTTTTTTTCTCCTTTATTGATAAAATATCCTTCTTCATCAATAAAGTTTCTTTCTTTTTGTTGATAAAAAAAAATATTATAGTGAAATTGAACTGTTCTTATTAAGGAAATTTCAAAAGCTAGCCAAAGAAACTTTACATTTTCTACTCACCACTCTTAATATGGTCTATGTACTTAACAACACCGTATATGAAGAAACAAGAAAAATTCAAACCCAAAATTAAGATGAAATGAGAGAATAACATACGATTACATCTATAAGCAACACATTTTAAATTAGTTGTTAAATTCCACATTCAATGTATATTATTTTTTTTTATTTTTTATTTTTTTATTTTTATCAGCAATGTTCAATGTATATTATAGAAATTATTTCACGCTCCTAGGGCAATACCTCAATGTAGTCACGCCATCACGTAGCCCACCTCTTAATCAGGTGCCCAGGTAACCATACGACTCCTGAGATGCTCGGCATGACCCAGCGAGTAGAACATAATAACAAATTATTATTATTCATATGAAAAGATTATGCTGAACAATAATTGATTCATTATCAAAGATTTTTATAAACACACTATAATTGAAACAAAGTTTTCATATGCGCAAGAGAAGCAATAAATAGTCCTACTTTGTTATTCATTGTGTTGAAATTAGTATTTTAAATATCAGTCATTACGTATCATATTGGTCATTATCTAATGTAATTTTGACTTTCAATATCATTTTTTAATGACATATCGATTGATTCTAATTGATATTATCTAATATCAGTCAATATATAACCATATTATCGATACTTATACATATTATAATATTGTTATTAAAATCATGGTGTTATATATATATATATATATATATTGTGTGTGTCAATTTCCGACCACACTGCCAATCAAGCACTCAGCTGGAGAACACTGACAGAATAGATTAAGCCCGAACGACCTGTCACAAAAAGAAGAGATTCTGGCAGTGGTTCGTCCACCCGGGGGCACTTCGACGATCAAGTCAGTTATCTCTCAAAGATAACAAAAGTGCTTAACTCACTATTCAGAGCATAAAAAGCATCCCTTAGACCCATTAGGGTATCTCTCTTTTATAGCCAACACAAACCTAGTCCCAATAGAAGCCTAGCTTCAATGGACTTAGGATTACTGCTAATATTGGACTCCCAGTAGGATTGAGATAAACTCTCTAAGAGTCTTATCTTTACCCAAACTGAAGTCTTCTCTCATTCTAGGACTCTTGTCCCTTATCCGCTTATCCCGGATTCCGGTATCTTCGCAGATAACCTCGGCCTAGCCAAGATGATCTCGGCGTCATGACCAGGACATGTGGCACCTCGGCTGGCACTTCGGTGACACCTCAGCTACGTGTTGTCATTCAAAAATTATGTCCCCACAACTGTCCCCTAGGTTCTATTACCTCGGCATCCTGAGGTGATGGAACTTATACCATTCCTTCCTTTAATCCTGACCTCGGTTTAACTTCAACTTGTAAATTTTCCTTAAAATTTCAACAAGTGTTAAACATGTCCTCGGTTTAACTTCAACTTGTAAATTTTTAAAATTTCAACAAGTGTTAAACATGACCTCGGTTTAACTTCAACTTGTAAATTTTTAAAATTTCAACAAGTGTTAAACATGACCTCGGTTTAACTTCGACTTGTAAATTTTTAAAATTTCAACAAGTGTTAAACATATCTTCGATTTAACTTCGACTTGTAATTTTTTAAAATTTCAACAAGTGTTAAACATGGCCTTCAACTTGTAAATTTTTAAAATTTCAACAAGTGTTAAACATGTCATTGGTTTAACTTCAACTTGTAAATTTTTAAAATTTCAACAAATGTTAAACCAACCTTAGCTTGTAAATTCCAACTCCTAAGCATCATTCTCCAGCCCTCTTTGATTCGACGTGTCTTCTGGGATTCTCCCCTCCTTGATTCTCCATGTCCGACCTCCCGCGAAGGTCGATGAGAATGCCCCTTTGCCCTGTCGTGCTCAGGGACTGCAGGAACTGTGTTCTGCCCCCCTTTCTGGGCATCTTTCTTGGCCGCTGGAATCGACATATCTTGTAAAGGGAACGGTGACTGCATGACATTGTTCTGCATCATGAAATTAACGATCGTTTGCAGGTCCGCCAATTTGTCCGCCATTCCCTTCATCTCATTTTTCCATACTTGGAGGTCCTCCTCGTTATAATACCCACTCCGGTCCGATTTCTTCGGTGCGCCACCCTCTTGGCCGACGTCCTTTCCTCCGTGATTCTTATCACGAGTCTCTTCGTTGCAGTTGTCTTCTTCGACGTCAGGGTCAATATGTTTCCCACTCTCAGTAGGGGTGTCGTCCCCAACCATCTCTTTCTGTCCGTCGTTGGCCATCTATTCTCCTTTCTTTCCCACAGACAGCGCCAAATTGTATGTGTCAATTTTCGACCAAACTGCCAATCAAGCACTCAGCTGGAAAACACTAGCAGAATAGATTAAGCCCGAATGACCTGTCACAAAAGGAAGAGATTCTGGTGGTGATTCGTCCACCCGGGGGCACTCTGACGATCAAGTTAGGTATCTCTCAAAGATAGCCAAAGTGCTTAACTCACTATTCAGAGCATAAAAAGCATCCCTTAAACCCATGAGGGTGCCGCGATTTTATAGCTAACACAAACCTAGTCCCAATAGAAGCCTAGCTTCAATGGACTTAGGATTACTGCTAATCTTGGACTCCCAGTAGGATTGGGATAAACTCTCTAAGAGTCTTTTCTTTACCCAAATTGAAGTTCTCTCTTATTCTAGGACTCTTGTCCTTTATCCGCTTATCCTGGATTCCGGTATCTTCGCAGATAACCTCGGCCTAGCTGAGATGATCTGGGGTCATGACCAAGACACGTGGCACCTCGGCTGGCACTTTGGTGACACCTCGGCCACGTGTTGTCATTCAAAAATTATGTCTCCACATATATATATATATATATATTTCCTTTCCCTCTTACCCACCCTCTCTCTTTCTCTCTCCCACACACAGTAGAAAGACGCATTCTTTTCACTGTAGCTTAATATTCTTTAAAAGAAAATTATTTACTAATAGAATTTTATAAAAACAAAAAGTAAATAAATAAATTCATATAAACGATATGACATTGATATTTTTAAAATTATAAGTCAAAATTATAGCTATTGTAACTTGAAATGAAAGAACAACAGGAAAAAAAACATCATTTTGTGTTTATATAGTATTAACATGCTTCAAAATTAAAGAAAGAGCAATAATTAATACTCATAAAATTAAAAGTAACATGCTCATCCTTGAAAGTATTGTCAACCAACTTGAGCACAAAACATATGATTCTGGACAAACCCTAAAGCCATATATATAAGCATCTAAGGAGCATGTTAAAACAATGATGGTAGATGTTTGGCACGCCAAGATCAAGATGGTGCCCACAACTTTAACTGATACATGTGAGCATCTATTTAGGTCCCACTAAGAGACACCAATTATTTTTTCAAAAATAGGTATGATTTTATTCCAATTGAGAATAATATTGGTTTATTGATAGATTTACTATGGTATTCTTTTTTTTAACAAAAGAATCACAATATTGAAAAAAAATTCCGAGACTTAGTCCGGCCAATCAATTCACTATAAAGAATAAAATACAAGTTACGTCTTAAGAATCAATTGTAACCGAATCCACGATGTCTGATCAACGAACTAATTGACGTACTCCTATTGAATCCACGAGCTCTAATAGAGTCTCGGATGAAACTGTCCCTAGTTTTGTTGTAATTTTTGGAACCTTAGAGAATTGCGGAAGTTGCAGCACCTTCATTAGAGTCTTTGATCAGCAGCAAGTCATTATCTAGCAATTATTTTGTGTAATAATGATCGACTAGATTTCCATATTTATCATTATCCATCATGATAAAACTCTGAAATTTCCTTAAATCATTAATACTGAATTTCTTTTCTTTTTTAACTAAGTCTAATTTACCAGAATTTTTGCAGATCACTAAGATGTCAAAGTTAAAAGTTTTGCCACCACTCCCTATTGTATTCTTCAAAGTACCAAAAAAAAACTTTTTTATTTTAATTCTATAACTCCAAACACAACTTAAATTTTTTTTAAATTTTATTAACAAGAGTCTTTAAAATATATTTTAAGATAAAAGATTCTCAAGTGTGCCGTTGAGGATGTGAAAAGATTCTCTTTCCATTATGTGAAAACTTGGACAGAGAAACTTTGGAGAAATTTGCTTGAGGATGTTGTCTCCATTGATAATGGGTTTTTTATTTTTAAAGTAAAAAGTGAAGAGGCTATAGACAAATTTTTGGGAGATGGCCCCTATTACGTTGGAGCTATATTGATTATTGTTAAAAAATGGCAACTTAGACTAAAACTAACAAAGTGTGAATTTTCGAGTGTGCCGTTGTGGGTGAAGTTATATAATGTTCCTTTGGAGCTTTGGACTGAAGAAGGTTTGGGTTACATTGCTAACATCATGAGAACTCCTCTTTATTTGGATGAGCCTACATTCAAGAGAAGCAGACTTCCGTTTGCGAGAATATGTATTGAAGTGCCAGCAAATAAAGAGATCCTTGAGTCTTTCAAAATAAATCTTGGTTATGGTGACCCATATGAGATTCAAGTTGAGGTTCCATGGAAGCCTCAAAGGTGTGATGGTTGTAAGACTTTTGGTCATACCACTAATTTGTGTCCTCAGAAGCCAAAGACCTTGAACCCTCCATCTTCCAAACCAGAGTGGAGAGTCAAGGAGACTAACATACAAGTTCCAACTAAATGGGAAGTGGTGAAGAAAAAAGGGAGAGATGGTGGGCAAGGTTCAACGACAGTGATAAACAAAGAGGGAGAGACGCAGCGTTTCACCCCATCAACATCTAATGCTTTTGATGTCCTTGAATCATGTGATATGGGAGAGTTAGGAAATGGAGAATTAAATCAAGAGTTGTTGTGTCAAACAAAGAGCCTACAAAGTAGAGGGGGTCCATCTCCAAGTGATACCATTAATGAGGAGACTACAAAGGAGAATAACAGAAGAAAACTCAAAGCGAAACTTCATTACTTGAAGAGTGCTAGAGGGAAATTTTGAATCCTTTTTTGTGTTTGGTGTGTTTGTCGTCTACAGGCTTAGTTTGTTTCTTTTGAGGGAATAGTTTATTTCTTTGTTTATGTTTGTTCTCCCTACAAAGGATGTGTATTGAACTTCATTGTATATCTATCTTTTTTAGTTATAATATGGCTTACTTATCCAAAAAAAATATATATATGTTAAGAAGCTAAAAATAAAATGTGCTTAACATGTCGCATGTTAAAAAGACACGTTCTTTAAATCATTAATGGTCCTTGAAATGATTTGAGTTTTATTCGCAATGATTGTTCAAGAGTAATTTTTCACTTCCTTTTGTTTTTTTCCCCCTCTTTTGGTAGAACAGGTGACTGGGTGCCCATTCGCAATTGATATCATCGAAGATCCATTTCACAACACCAACAATTGCAATAATATCTTTCTAATAATTTTACAGTAATTAAGATTATTGTAAGATTATCCATTTAAATCACTATTGACTATATTTTAGACTAACCACCTACTTAAATTACATGAGTTCAATTACAGATTAATCATTTTGTACTATCTACTCATAAAAAGAGTGGGCTCACATGTCATCACTATGTGAACCCCACTCCTATTGTTAAGAGATGATAAAATATACCGTAAAAAATGATGTGCGTCTAATCTTTTTCTATTACAAAACTACTACAAAAATGATTATTGCATAAAATTTTAGTACACCAACCAACAGAGTCAATCCTCTCTGCTTTGTCTTTTCCACTTGTGTTTATTAGAAGATGGGCCAAATCAAGGGTAACCAAAACCTGTGAACTCGAAAATCATAGGCCCATCAAAAAAAATACCCCAACAAACGAGGCCTCAATTCTATAGAGGTAAGCTACAGACTTCACTCTGGGCTCAATGAAACATATGCTTTTTCACAACTATTAAATTATTTATGAACATATGCCTCAAAAGTCTCGACTATAAGCATTTTAGAACAGGGAACGAAGGATGCTGGGTCACTTTTCTGTAGTCACAATCTATTTAGATCTGTTGGTCACATATTTAAATTTAACAAAATATTATTATTTAAGATTTTTGATAAAGAATCATTCAACATAATGACATGATAGTAACCTTTTTATAAATAAAATAAATCATTTTAAATCATTACTCTTAATTTTAAAAGAGAATCAGGAAGCATATCTAGATGACTTGGGGAACATGAACATCTTAATCCATCATGGCCAACCCAAAAAAAAACCAGCTTCCTCCATGCTCAAGTGGAGTCTCAAAACTCTAATAAACAGGCAAAATATTAGATCACCTATGCTGACACAGCTCCTGCAGACATTGATCCAATGTGAAAAATGGTCGCAACCAAGACACATGCATTCAATAACACCACAATCATTCGCGTGTGAAGAAACATAACATTTCATTTTCAGATCATGTGAGCCATAATTTTATCCCACATCAAAGTAACCATCGACCAAAACATAGCTACTTGGCATCATCCTATAACAGATTTCCTCCATTGTTCATTTTCCTAACATTTACCATGGTCCTCCCAACAGCACCAGTCCTGATGAATACAGATGGTGATGCCAAGTCTTGATGAATACAACTAAAAAGTATGACGGGTGTAAAAGGGGTTACAGACACGAAAAAAACCCAGATCAGACACGTGTATTTCACGTTGCCATGAGCCTACAAGCCTGAGAGATCGTCTACGCTTTAAGCACTCATTTTCCTACCTGCACAAGATCAACCCTTTTTCTGATATAGACCTATTGGCATGAGGAGTGTTTTCTAGAATTGTTTTTGTTATTTGCATTGCCTTGGTCGGAAATTATCATTTGATAAGAGGGAACTGATCAGATTTTCTAGCCTTTTTGCACCAGCAGTTGGACGAACAACTGTGATATTACCCACAATAGAGCATGGATCGGTCCCATTTTCTCTGCTTCCTATGCACCGCCCACCAAGAACAAGCATGTCTTGACCACGAAACAAGAGTTCAGAGTCGATCTTGTCAAGCACTGGATCGTCCTGGTGGAACTTCTGGGCAAACGGAGCATTACTGTCGACCATCTTCAACATGTCTTCGATGGTGAGGTAGTGAGGATGCTGCTTTGAAGGGTTGTCTGAGGATATGAAGTGTAGGTTGCTGTTGACAGTGGTATTGTGAAATGTAAGATTTAATAATACATGTAACCATAATAATAATGTGGAATTAAATTTCACAGGATCTTGAATTCAATACAACTCAAGAATAAAATGAACATACCTTTGTCAGCCATTGAATTAGAAAAGTTGAGAAAATACCTCTAATTGTTGAACCTTGAATTCTTGGCTCACCTTCTTCTCTCTGTCTCTCTTAATTAGGATGACTATAAAACTTAGAGTGATGGAATACTTATCAAAATAAGGGGAGTCACCTATCCTTATATAGAGAAGAGAAGAGGGCCAGATAAACTCTAGTTGAAGAATTCCTGTCTATCAAGGTTTCTTTCTTATCTTAGAAGAGTGATTATATTAAAATTCTAATTACTGAATTTTATATCAAATATTGGCTTTATCTAATTATGGAGTCCAAATAAATTAAAACATGTAGATAAAGGTAGGCTATTAGGTTATACTAGAAAATAAATTCAACATGAAATTCTTGAGCATTACAAATGACGGTGTGGAAACAGCCTTCTAGGGAGGAGATGAAGTTTGCATAGTACATGAGAACTGTTCGAGGTAAGTTGTCCCATCCCCATATGCAAAAATCAACAAATTGCTGAGAAAGTACCATCTTAGCAGAACTTGTAAAATAAAGGAGAAATTGGGTTTCAATAATCTAGACTTGAAGGTGGATGAGGTTTAAGGATTTTAATAACAATCAGTCATTACATGATGTTTTCACTGTACTACAGAATTGTACGGGGAGCGAATATTCAACACCACCTATACTCCTCGCGTCCAAGCTGCGCCTTCCTCTGATTAACCTCCGAACACAACGACGGTGAGCTACCCAGCGGTGTGTTGCCAGAAAACCCCTCCGACGGTCAAGTTAGCACACACTCAAGGAAAAAGAGGGAGTGAGAGAGAGAAGCTAAGGGTTTCCCTCACCAGATGATGTTCCCTCCCAGTATGGGGGGCGCAGTCATGCTTATATACTTTCTGCGCTCACCTCTGCATCCATTCGCTTATTGACACGTGGAGCTGCTCTCCTATCTGTTAGCACAAATTCAGCTAAACACCACCTAATCAAATTGCCACTCGGCATTGGCGGGAACGGGCAGCCCGACGGAATCATCCCGGCCTCCTTCGACCGAGCTACTTAACGAGTCCAACAGTGCCACTCGCCGAGCTCCATCACAACTGAGCTCGGTAGCATTCCAGTACGGCCAAGCTCCATACAGCTTAGGCCGGTCCGAGGGAGACCTTTCCGCCGAGCTACATGTGCGAACAATAAACCTGGGTTGACAGACGATCATCTCGGCTGAATGGGCCCTGGACCTCAACCGAGCAAACCACTCTGGATAAACTAACGTGAGCTCGCCCCAAACATGCTCGGACTTCTTTTCTGCCCGGCCTCTACCACGGCCCAAAACCATATTATGAATCTCCATCTCAATTGCCCCTTAATTCCGTCCGCACTAGCGTGACTGGGATTACATGATCCGACCGGGGTCGATTCTACGCCCGGCCTTACTCCGCAGGACAACAACCGTGCTAATCCTCATGCTCGGTCTCTTGTCTTGCTCGGTTGGCGCCTCTACTGCCCAACCTGTCCATTCAGTACTGACGCCGCTGTCATTTCAGACACGTGTCAGTCATTCATTGGCCTCGAGCCCCCAACCCCACCGTCTCTTCATATTCAAATTTTTGGTGCTTTTTTTTTTTTTCTCTCTTTCTTATATGCACACTGCTTGCCCCTTTCGCATTTCTTTCTTGTTCAGTTCACCTTCTTTTGCCAAAACCATCCTGCGATCCAAAGCTCTCGCCCTCACTCTTCGTTTTTGAGATCAGAGCGTCCTCGCAAGCAAGTCCCACTTCATCGTCGTCGCTGTAGACACCCCATTTTTGACCGTCCTCAAGACTTGGACGTCACCGCTTGGACACTCGGTGATCGTCTTTGTTTGTGTTCGTTTTGAGCTCCCGGAGATCTCGGTTGCGCGCCTTGCCTCAGGATCTCTTAACTCGTCTGCTCCGTGTTCGGTTTTGGCACCAAACACTTGTGTTTTTGCCTTGAAGGGCAGGGAATGGCTTGTTGGCCATCCCCACATCCCACCAGCCCCTCCCTTGCATCACCGGCCGTTTGTGGGTGCCACCGGCCATGGTTTCTTAACACCAATGGCCGGTCGGCACTATATTTGGCCGACCGGCACTTTATTTTGCCGGTGACCATTTTTGCTGGCCGGTTTGACTCCTTTGCACCTTTGAGGCATGGTGCATGCCAGCTGTGCCAGCTGGGATGCATCATCACCACTCCCCGTGCAGCTTGTGGCTGATTTGAGCCTTTGAACCCCCTAACCTTCTAGAAGGTTGACCCTTTTTGGCCAAGCTTCTTGGGGAAGCTTGGCCAGCTGTCCTCGCTTCCTCAGGAAGCCAGGACCCCTTTGCACCCTTTGCCCCTTTTATATGGCTTCTTGGAGAAGCCTAGACCTTTTATTTTTGCCTATTTAAGCATCCCACCTCCTCCATTGTCAAGGGTTAGCCATTTTTGAACAAAAACCAGAGCTTATATCTATATATCTGTTAGATACATCCTCTCTCTCTAGATTCCTCTCTCTCCTCTCTTTTGTGTGTGTTTCTAGGCCTAAAAGTGTATTTCTACCTTACTTTTGCACTAACACACACACTATCACACCTTAGCTCGAGTTTGAGAGGCTTTGAGGGTTGATTCTTGAGTTTTTGGACTGATTTTGATCAGAAGAGGAGGGTTGCATTGACTGTTCTTGAGGTGTTCTTCAAGGTTGAGACTTTTGCTTTAGTTTCCCCATTTTTGCAACAACTTTTTACCTGTCTTGCTTGATGATTTAGGTTTTGTGTATAACATAAAAAAAGGTTATATTTTCATGCTTTAGAACTTTTATTAAGGGTGTTTTGTGGTTTGAGTTCAAACTCACCCTCTTAGGCCTTATTTGGCCTTTTTGATGCTTTCTTTGTGAGGCTTTGTTTGCTTGAGTGTTGTTGTCTTCTCACCACTGAAAACCAATGGAGTTTCAGTGGTGAGGAAGGTGGTTTGAGGTCTTGTGTAGGGGAGGGACACCCCTCTCCCTTTGTCCCTCATTTCTTTGCATGTTCTTGGCTTACTTGGTAGCATGCATGTCTAGTCTCGTGTGGCTTCATTTCAGAGTTTATTTGGATGTTTTGGGGCATGTTTTACCTCTGTCTCATGTGGGTTTGTTGGCCTCTTTAATGCATGTTATACTTGCTTTGCATTCCTCTATTTGGCATAGAAATGCATCTTGTGTTTAGGCCGTGATTCTTGCATGCATTAGCCTAATTCCATGAAGGTATTAGCATCATTTTGCCATGTGTAAGGTCTGTTAGCCACTGATTTTGTCATGTTTGGCATGCTTGATATAGTTGCCTTGCATTGTTGGCTTGTAAGCCTTGGTTGTATGGGTCACTAACATGCTTAGCATAAGCTTCTTATCATGGTTTGGCATCATTTAGGATCATGTTTCAGTCCATATAATGTGATCTTACATTGTCATTTATGTCCCTTACCATGCTTTAAGTTGTTGAAGTTTTGTGCCTTGAAATGGGCCTTTGTGCATGCTTGTATGTTTAAAGCATTTGGGTTGCCATATTATTGAGTTTTGGGGACCCATTTCACATGTTAAAAATCTGTTTTTTTGGTTGCTTAATCCATGCCATGGGTGGTCATGTTAGTGGTAGTGGAGTCCCTCTTTTGTGCCTTAGCTTTAGGCCCATTAGCTTGCATGTTTGTTGTGTATATTGTCCACCTTTTTGGGCATTTTGGCCACTGTTTTGGGGTGGGTTGAGGCCTGCCCCATTATGGTTTAAGTCCACTATTGTATGATTGTCTCATACTTGTTGCATGGTTGACCCGTAATATGTTGTTACATGCTAATTCTATTGCACGATTTGTCCATGTTTGCATTGCATTTGCATCTTGCATGTCTAGCATTGCATACTTGCCATGATAGTTGCATAGCATTTGGCATGCCTTGTATATTAATCTCATGTTGTATCTTTGAGCCATGTTTGCATAACATGCATCGCATTACTTGGTTTGGGGTGTCAAACCAAGTGTGAGGGTTAAGGAGCGTTCATACTACAAGTGATGTAACGCGTCTTAACTCTCGGTCACCGGGGCCCTTGACCTCGACATGATAGGGTCTTGGTCCTCATTTGTGTGTTGCATGCATTTTTACATCAAATGGCAAGTTTGATCTCTTAGGCTATCATGCACAATTGATGGCTCGAGGATCGAGGGCCATGCTTCCCTGAGTTCAATACATGATGGGGAGCATGGCCATGCTCACATGTGCCTGAAATTTCATGCCATGCACTGCCTGTCTTCTGTTGCTGTCAAAACTGTCTTCTGCAGGAAGTTTCTGCCGACCGGCAATATTTAGTGCTGACCGGCCATTGGTGAGTGGCCGATAACTTTACCAGCAGCCGATGAAAATTATACATGGCCGGTGGGCATTGTAGACGTCCCCGAACGCATCCCGGGGAAAGGGAGTGCGAGTCCCTCCCGTTCTGGTTCGATATTGGGTCACTACAGTTCGAAGGACTCAAATGTCACGGTTCTTAATCTTGAACCAAAGAGTCCAAATCCGGCAAATTGTTTTGAAAACAGATTTTTTTTGAAAGAAGTGCCAAACATGGACTGCTTCGTCAGATACAGAGTCGCCACCTAAATGTTTTTTAAATGGGAAATTTAGGAAACCCTGACTCGGTGCCAAAGGCCACGTGTCCGTCATCACCAAAGTTGCCTCGGCTCGGGAACTTGGGTACGATTGGGGAAGGTCACTTCGTGAGCACCCCCGCTCGCCCGGTCAAAGACCGGCCTCTACTAACCATGATATCTGTTTTTGAAAACATTGTGAGTTCTTATTCCGGTTATTAGCCTAGGTTACTATGTGATGCTCGCAGCAAACAAGTATAGACTGGGTCGCCTGAACTGGAACAAAACATTTCATGTTTGTTTATTTGAAAATGGTTTGATGGTGCTACCCGCAGGTAGGCTAAGACGTGGATTTGCCACCCTCAGGTGGGCTTAGAAAACATGATTTTGCCACTATCTAGTGGGCTTAAAACAAACATTTGATGAATTGTCCAATCCAAGTAACTCAGCCTCCACCCACAGGCATTGAAGGCAGTTATATCACATAAGCACATAGCCTCATGGTAAGCATGCTTTTCATGGCAGTCACTCACACGCATGCAAGGATGCTAAAGCATAAAACTCACCGAGTACTCCAAGCCAAAACAGAAGCTCATTAGAAATCATGCATGATCCTAAATATGTTGAAATGCCTAATGCAACACATGCAAAAATGCAACTATAGCAGGCTCGGCCATCCTAAACATGGCATATGGAATGCAACAACTATCAAGTATTCAATTTGGAATTGAAATACAAATGCAGTTTGTATGATGCGCCGAGCCCGGTGCGTGCGAAACAGATGAATGATGCAAACATGCTGTCATACTGTATGCTAATCGAAATATGCCCTAATCTAACCATCATAAGCGGGTAAATAAAAGGGAAGAAAGACGTGGGGTTGGAAGACATACATCACACTCACCCACACTTATTACAATTATGCCCTCGCGCAGAGGGTCCGAATAAATAATACAGTCCGAAATGAAAGAATAATACAGTCCGAAATATACATTTCGAATAATATACAAATTCCTAATTAATTAACAAATTAACTAAGAAAAACTGTAAACTGGCATGCAAGCCAGGGGCTGCCTCACTTCCGCTGAATGATGTATGCTGGGCTGCCTTTTCGGAAATCCACTGGGATGCCCCAATTAGCCTCTGTTTGCAATGTTTCTCGAAATACGTGCCAAGCCTCGGAAGACTGCTGATTCTTGATATGCTGCAACAGAGAGCAGGAAAGGGGCATAGCAATGTATTTCACAAATATATGCATGCCTCGATCCTCGTGCCACCAATCACGCATCTCGATGCATGATGGCCGAGGAGTCGGATTGCACAACTCAATATAGGATGAATGCAGATGAATGCTACAACAAAACCTAACTCCATCATGGGTAATCCGGAGTGTCGGTGACTTGGGAATTGAGACCCGTTCCGTCGCTCGGAGTACAAAACGTGCCTCGTTTCCCGTGCCCGGGCTAACTCCTATCCCGAACACAATGCAATATGCATGATATGCATGAAATGCAACTAATATACATTCCTAACATACACAATGTTATGGAATGGCATACACGCTACACGAGGTAATATACAACCGGGCATACACAATGCTATGGGTGAAATGGCATACGCAATGCAATAATGGGCTTACACCAACATGAGAGAGCCTCAGCCACACTCACATAGGAGGCCGTCGGATGAAAAATGAGATGTTTCGAAATGCGTGCACACGGGCACGCAAACCGAGGAGATGGCATACGCAATGCAATGAGACTAAAATGGCATACAGAATGCAAAATGGACTTACACTAACATGAGTGAGCCTCAGCCACACTCACATAAGAGGCCGATGGATGAAAATGAAGTGCCTCGAAATGCGTGCACACGGGCACGCAAACCGAGGAGATGGCATACGCAATGCAATGAGACTAAAATGGCATACAGAATGCAAAATGGACTTACACTAACATGAGTGAGCCTCAGCCACACTCACATAAGAGGCCGATGGATGAAAATGAAGTGCCTCGAAATGCGTGCACACGGGCACGCAAACCGAGGCAATGGCATTAAGGCATGAAATGACATAGAAAATGATATGCAAACATGCCAATGGAATTTCAGCACTGAAATATGGGGGAAAACAGTCCCGAAAGATGGCGAAATGACACCAAATGCAAGGAATGGTCCCGAAATGCGAATTTAGGCACCCGAAATGGCCTATAGCCATGCAATGCATGCACAATATGGACATGGAATGAAAATACAGTAGCAAGGCAGCCCCAAGACAAGCATTTTCCAGTCTAAAACATGGCCAAACAGCAAGCATAGATAGGGCAACAATGGCAAGCAAAAATAGGGGCCAAGAGAGGGGTATTGAAGTAGATGGTAAATGCAAAGCCCAAACAACAAAACACCCTTCTAAAACACTGAAGAGGGACCAAAAATATGAACATTTACAGTAGATGACATCCCCCAAATCAGTATGTAAACATGCCAAAAATGTCATGCAAGATGAGGCTCAAAAGAGGCTATATGATGAGGTATACAAAATAAACACCAAACAGCCAAAGACCCTTAATAAATCATGTCAATAAGGTCAAAAAATGACCACTTTCAGTTCTGATCATGGCCGAAAACAGAAGCTAGATAAGCCAAAAAAAGCATGCAAAAATGGGGGCCAAAGAGGGGTATAATGGTAAGTACAACATGGAGGCCCCAAATAGTGGTGATCCCTTATACAATGTTGTATAGGGACCCAAAATAAGCTTACTCACAGTTCATGACATGCTCCAAAACAATTTAAATGTAGGCCAAACAAATCATGCAAATTTACGGTAAATAGGAGAGATTATGAAGCAAGTGCAAGATAGGGGGCCCAAACAGGGTTGAGCCCTTCTTCAATATTGAAGAGGGGCTCAAAATAGGCCCTCTTACAGTTTACATCATGCTCGAAAACAGATCACACATAGGCTAGAAAAATCGTGCAAGATAATGGCATACAAGAGGGCATTGAAGCAAGTGCAACATGGGGGGCTCAAACAGTGTTGAGCCCTTAATGAAACAAGGAAATGAGCTCAAAAAAATGACCTTTTCAGTTTTGGTCGGAGCTCAAAACAGCAAGCAAAGAGGCTAGAAAAATGTTGCAAAATGAGACCAAAAAGAGGGGAAATGAACATACCCTTGTAGACCAACCCTTTTGCTGCCTCTTGGACCCAAAATGTTTCCTCCTAGCTGCTGGAAAGCTCCCCAAGTTGCTGGAAATGGAGTAGTGGTGGTGGTGCTATGCCTTGTAGTGTAAAATGGTGTAGAATTTAAAGGGTTTTGGTGTTTGGAATATAGAGAGAGAGATATATAGTGTAGGAGGCTCAAACCAATATGTCTAACCCTTATATCAGACCTGGGATGCTGTATATATAGGCAAAAGAGGCTGGAAAAGAGGGGGAAAAAAAGGGGGGGAAATATTTCAAGTTTCCCTCCAAAAATTGGCCTAAAGAGGGATATAAAGGCAAGTGGTAGCTGCTGATTCCAAACGGCTGAGAGCCCTTCAACAAAGTTGAAGAGGGGCTCAAAATAAGACACTTTGTAGTTTACGACCAAGTCCAACACAGCCCACAAGTACGCCTAAAATACCATGCAAAAAAAGGCCTAAAAAGAGGTAAAGAGGCAAGTGACAGAAGGAGGTCTCAAACAAAGAAAAACCCTTAATCAAACATGAAAAGGGACTCAAAATATGACTATTTCTAGTTTGGGTCGGAGCCCAACAATGCTTGCAAGTAAGGCTCGGGGGCCAAAACGCGCAGTCCGGGGGCCCGAAAACTGACTGCTGGGCACCGGGAGTGGTGTTCGACCACGAAGTTGGTCTCTCGGACCACAGTGTCCCTCAAAAGGGAGGAAATAAGGTATGTGCCAAAAACCGGAGCAAACAGAGGTGGTTAGGCGGTCCCGAACCGAGGCACATGGCCTGACGGCTCCGAAAACCGGGAACCGGGCTCCGAAATGGGAAAAATGGCCTGCGACCACGAAACGTAGCCTATGGCCACTGAGAGATGATCTACGAGACCTCTCCCTCCCCTCAGGAAGGGGAAACAGAGAAAACCGAGCTTGGTTCGCAAACCGAGGCAAGGCACAGAAAAGTCCGAAAGTTCGGAGGCAAGGCTCACGGCCGAGACTCCGCAACCTTAGAACGAGCACAGTATACAACATCACCAAGCGCTCAATCGGTGACGTCTGAGTCTTAAGGTCGGTCAAAAATGGGGTGTCTACAGGCATTTCTTCCAGCCGACGGTATTCTACAGTGTTCAAGAAACATGTCCCAGGATTTTGGCAGTCTTTGGAGAAGCAGGGCAGTGTAAAACAGAGGCAGCAGTAGCATGGCACGGGTTTTCCGGGCAAGACGGACTCGAGCATGCATTATTCACGCATTCCGAGGCAGGGCTGAGGCCGCCTTCTTTACATTTAATTTGTTAATTAATTAGACGTTTTGTAATAATTAATTTAGTATTATTTATTCGGACTGTAATATTTATTCGGACCCTTCAAGTGAGGGCAATGATGTAATAAGTGTGCGTGAGTGTGTGTATGTCTTCCAACCCCACGTCTTTCTTCCCTTTTATTTACTAGCTTTCGATGGTTAGTCTAGGGCATATTTAAATTAGCATACCTTATGTTATGCATGCGTGCATCCATACATTTGTTTTCCATGCACCGGGCTCGGTACATCATGCTAACTGCATTTGTATTTCAATTCCAAGTTGAATACATGATAGCTGTCGCATCTCATATGCCATGTTTAGAGTAGCCGAGCCTGCTATAGTTGCATTTTTGCATGCGTTGCATTAGCCACCTTAACAACCCCACGTCTTTCTTCCCTTTTATTTACTAGCTTTCGATGGTTAGTCTAGGGCATATTTAAATTAGCATACCTTATGTTATGCATGCGTGCATCCATACATTTGTTTTCCATGCACCGGGCTCGGTACATCATGCTAACTGCATTTGTATTTCAATTCCAAGTTGAATACATGATAGCTGTCGCATCTCATATGCCATGTTTAGAGTAGCCGAGCCTGCTATAGTTGCATTTTTGCATGCGTTGCATTAGCCACCTTAACATGAACTAGGATCATGCATATGATTACTAACTGGTTTCTGTTTTGGCTTGGAGTACTCTGTAAGTTCTTTCGCTTTAGCATCCTCACATGTGTGTGAATGTTGCCATGATAGCATAAATACCATGAGGCTAGCTGCTTATGTGATATGACTGCTTGAATGCCTGTGGATGGAGGTCAAATTACCTAAATTGGAATAATGCATTAAAACTGAGAGTTTTAAGCCCACTAGATAGTGGCAAAACCACTTTTTCTAAAGCCCACTTGAGGGTGGCAAAATCTGTATTTTAGCCTACTTGAGAGTAGCAAACCATTTTCAAAACAAACATGAAATGTTTTGTTCCAATTTAGGCGATTTGGTCTATACTTGTTTGCTGTGCGCATAACGTAGTAAATCTAGGCTAATAACCTGAATAAGAGCATGTAATGTTTTCAAAACAAGATATCACGGTTAGTAGAGGCCGGTCTTCGGACCGGGCGAGAGGGGGTGCTCATAGCTGACCTTCCCCGATCGTACCCAAGTTCCCGAGCCGAGGCAACTTTGGTGATGACGGACACGTGGCCTTTGGCACCGAGTCAGGGTTTCCTAAATTTCCCAAAATAAAATATTTAGGTGACGACTCTGTATCCGGCAAAGCAGTCCATGTTTGGCACTTCTTTCAAAAATCTGTTTTCTCAAAACGATTTGCCAGATTTGGACTCTTTGGTTTAGATTTAGAACCGTGACACAAATCGAGTCCGAACTGTAACGGGGTCCCTCGCGGGCTTGTTACAGTCGCTGAGGGCCTCCATCCCACCACTTCGAGCCACCATCAGTGCTCCAGCTTGTAAGTTCTAAATTTTTTAATGTTCTTCATTCGTTACTCGTCTCTTTTTTTTTTTTTTTTTATATATGCCTCTGATTGCCATAGTCGAGCTTAGGGCACGTTAGCGGTGGGCTTTAGGGCGTAGCCCCAAAAAATCACCTCTGCCCCTTCTCATTCTACTGTTCGTCATCTTCTATGATGAACACGCAAGGATCTGGGGCGGACAGGGCTCCAGGTCTTCTTTTGATCCCAAAAAACACCAAAACAGAGCAAGTCGCGAGTTTGCAAGACTCGTGTAGGAATCGAGGTAACAGAATGCTGGACCGCTCGACCGGGCTAATATCTGGTCCGCTTGAATGGCCGAGCTTCTGGGTATACCTCTATGACCGAGATGGTCTGGCACAAGTCGAGCTCGTTTTGCGCGACCGCGCTTCCACTTACACTTACTTTTACTACAGAGTCCTAGGGGACCAAGCACCAACACCAAGGCTTTCAAAAGGCCGAGCTGCCTTCGCACAAAATTTTGCCAACCAAAACTGTTGCGCTGAGATAGGCCGGCTTCACATGGGGTGTTACCGCTTCCTTGTTGACACGCCGGTCACACTAGCCGCGTTCCGGGAAGAATATGGTGTCCCCGCAGACGTACTTCTCGAGCTCGGTGCTGAGGACACCAACCCTTGGGGCAGACTAGACCAATGCCCCTTCACCGTGCTTTCCATAATCGAAGGTGGCCTTCACTTCCCGGTTCAGCCTCTAATGTGCGAGTTCCTGAGGCGCACCGAGCTAGCACCAACACAAGTTTCAACCAACACCTTCAGAATAATAAACGGCGTAGCCGAGCTGAACAACCAGCTGGGCCTGAACCTAGGATTAGCTAAGATTCTACGCCAGTACACCCTCGGGCATGCAGGCGATGGGCTTAACTACTACTTAAAGATTAGGCCGGGCAAGGAGAAGCGTGTAACCGACACCCCAGATAAAGATATGCACGACAATGACTTTTTCTGGGTGTTTGGAAATTATGAAACAGCCGACGTGCCCAGCTGGTACATCAGCAAGAACTTCGGTTCGACATGTAAGCCGTGCTTACTGCTCGGTCAACCCACTTTCCTTCACTGTTCTGCATTAATGCATTTTCTTCTTTTCCTCTTTGCAACTATCGAAGCCTTTCAAGCGAACTACTTCAACCCCAATGAGGCTGCCATCAGAACCGTGCTGCGGTATCGTAACCGGGATTGCCACGACCTTCTCGTCTATGTACCGAGCTACAAATACACAGCTCCCCGCCGGAGTAAGGTTACAGACTTCCTCCGAGCACCGTCTCCACCACCCGATCCAACACTATCGAACGTGCCCCTAATCTGGCTGACTGAGGAAGAGTAAAATGGCCAAACGAAGCCGTATCAAAAATCTCATCACCGCCACATCCACCGAGCTTCTGAGCATCCCTTCCCATGCCCCGGCTGCCGGTCAAACTTCTGGGACGGTGATAGCATTGGCATCGACTGCTGTGGCGCAAGCTAGTAAAGAAAGTCGCCGAGCAGGAAAAAGGCCTCGGTTCGCCAATCCGTCAGCCGAGCTTGTCGCTGAGTTGAGCACTGAGCAACCAGCTGAAGCCTCAGAGCCAACTCCCCCATGGCGGCCACAGTTCAAGCACCGGGGTAAGGAGATCCCAGCGAACGCCTTAGTCAAAGGTGACAAAGAACATCTCCTGGCTTTCGACCTGGCAAAAGTTCTACTCCTGCCGAGCGACATGACTGGCAGCGACCACGTGCCGGACACCCGGCTCGTGAAGTCCTCGGTCAAATCTATGACCCGGGTAAGAATTCCGCATGTTTATTCAAGTCGGTGTAAGTGTTTTCACGGTTACTCTTCTTTTCTGAACTCTTAACGTGTCCTCTTACAGGCCATCCAGAAGCAACATCTCGTGGTGGACCGAATTCATAGACTCCAGCAAAAGGTGACTGACGCCGTCGGTCAGGTCAAGAACCTGGAAGCCGAGCTGGGATGATCAAAAGCATCCTTGGAGATTGCTAACGCGGACAACTCCAAATTGCTCGGCCAACTTGGGCCTGCCGAAAAGAAAAGTGACGCTCTCTGAGCCGAGCTAGAAGCGTTAAAGCAATCGAGAAAAGATGAAGTGGACGCTGCAAACAATCTCGATCTTAAGAAGGCTAAGGACAACTACACCAAGCAGGTCGAGGCCACCAAGGACATATTCTTCAAGTCTGGTTGGAAGGCTGCCTGCAAACATCTCCGCCAAGGATCTGGAACCGAGGTGTTTACCTCTCCCCCTGCTGCCTTTCTCCCGGCCTACATGGTGCCATATGTGAACGAAGTCTTTAATGCTCTGCAAGAGGAGGCCGAGGAAGAGGTAGAATAGGACGTTGAGGTCTCCGAGGAAGCGAGCCGCCCAAAGGAGGTCGGCCAGGTTGGTTCCAGCGCCCGTGAAACTACCTCTACGGTCGACCTGGAGGCTGCTGCAAAAGGCACCGGGGACGACTTCGTTGACCTTTCCCCCCTGGTTTAGTCTACTTTTTTTTTTTTTTTAAACTCTGAAATGTAACCGGGATGCCTTCTTGTCCCACCATATGTACCACAGTTTATCATCAATGAAAAGTTCTCATTTTGTTTATTGTTGTACTGCTTGTTGTACTACATTTCATCATCTCGGCAGGAACCTTTGAGTTGGGCAAATCACCAAACCTTTTAGCCGGGGTATGTTATCTCGGCTTGAGTTGGACACATCACCAACTTTTCTAGCCGGGGTAAACCATCTCGGCTAGAACCTTTACGTTGGGAAAATTACCAACTCTTCTAGCCGGGATAGGTATCTCGGCCAGAACATATGAGTTTGGCAAATCACCAAATCTATTAGCCGGGGTAAAACACTCTTGGCTAAGACCTTTGAGTTGAGCAAAACATCAACTCCTTTAGCCGGGGTAAAGCATCTCAGCTAGGACCTTTGAGTTGAGCAAAACATCAACTCTATTAGCCGGGGTAAAGCATCCCGACTAGGACCTTTGAGTTGAGCAAAACATCAACTCCATTAGCCGGGGTAAAGCATCTCAGCTAGAGCCTTGAGTTGAGCAAAACATCAACTCTTTTAGCCGAGGTAAAGCATCTTGGCTAGGACCTTTGAGTTGAGCGAAACATCAACTCCATTAACCGGGGTAAAGCATCTCGGCTAGAGCTTTGAGTTGAGCAAAACATCAACTCCTTTAGCCGGCGTAAAGCATCTCGGTTAGAGCCCTGAGTTGAGCAAAACATCAACTCCTTTAGCCGGGGTAAAGCATCTTGGCTAGAGCCCTGAGTTGAGCAAAACATCAACTCCTTTAGCTGGGGTAAAGCATCTCGGCTAAAACACAAGAGTTGAGCACATCGTCAACTGTTCTAGCCGGGGTAGAGCATCTCGGCTAGAGCTTTTGAGTTTGGCAAATCACCAACTCTATTAGCCGGGGTAAAGCATCTCGGCTAAAACATGAGAGTATGCCCCTCAGACACTACATTACCTCGAACACAACAAACTTCTTTAGCAAAGATAATTTACTTCTATTACACTTGGCAAAAAGAGTATTACATTCAGAAGTATAGGGAAACCAAGTCCTTCCACAAAAAATTACATAAACAAGACAAATACTAAAAATAGTACAATTTGAGGTTAGCCGCATTCCATGGCCGGGGTAGGCCTTTGCCGTCCAAGTCTTCTAAGTAGTGTGCCCCCTTGCCCGCCAGACCAATTATCCTGTAAGGCCCTTCCCAGTTTGCCCCTAGCTTGCCTTCGCTTGGCACCAGTGTGTTGCCTATCACCTTTCTTAAAACCCAGCCTCCGACTTTAAACGGCCTGGGGTGCACCGTTTTGTTGTATTTTATGGATAATTTTTGTTGGTATGCGGCCACGTGGATTAAAGCCTTTTCTCGGTGCTCGTCAGCTAGGTCCAATTCCAAGGCGATGGCTTCAGAGTTCAACTCGGGCTCAAAATTTTCACTGCGGATGGTGGGCATGCCGATTTCCAATGGGATGACCACCTCCATGCCATATGCCAAGGCAAAAGGAGTTTCCCCAGTCGAGCGTCTCGGGGTCGTCTGATATGCCCAAAGGACACTTGAGAGTTCCTCGGCCCATCTTCCTTTGGCTTTCTCTAGTCTTTTCTTCAACCTATCGAGAATGGTCTTGTTCGATGCTTCAGCTTGGCCGTTGGACTGCGGGTAAGCCGAGTGGAGTTGTAGAATTCTATCTTCAATTCCTCACAAAATCCTCTGAACAGGCACCCATCAAATTGGGTGCCATTATCAAAAATCAGAACCTTGGGGACGTTAAACCGCGTTATCACATTCTGCCAAACAAACCGTTTGACATCTTTCTCTTTGATAGTCGCTAAGGGCTCAGCTTCAACCCATTTGGTGAAGTAATCTGTAGCCGCAATGAAGAACTTCCGATTGCCCGATGCCGTTGGGAGTGGTCCCACTATGTCCAGCCCCCACATCGCAAAATGAAGCAACCTCTCCCCGTGCCTTGCATATATTGTCCGCTTTGGTGAAACCCGCCTCACGGTTTTGTTCCTCCCCCACTGGGGGAAAAGGCCTATGCAAGGTAAGAGGAGCCAATCTGCTTATAAGGTGGGAAAGTAGTCCCTCACAGACCAATGTGGGATTTCCCTGCACATTAGCCCCCAGCCAAGCTGGCTCCGGCACTGGCACAAGTCATCCAAGTGCCGATGGGAGTTTCCACAGACGGCGCCAAATGAAGTAACCACTCCCCGTGCCTTGCACATATTGTTCGCTTTGGCGAAACCCGCCTCACGGCTTTGTTCCTCCCCCACTGGGGGAAAAGGCCTATGCAAGGTAAGAGGAGCCAGTCTGCTTATAAGGTGGGAAAGTAGTCCCTCACAGACCGATGTGGGATTTCCCCGCACATTAGCCCCCAGCCGAGCTGGCTCCGGCACTGGCACAAGTCATCCAAGTCCCAAAGGGAGTTCCCACAGATGGCACCAAATGAAGCAACCACTTCCCGTGCCTTGCACATATTGTCCGCTTTGGCGAAA
This sequence comes from Camellia japonica, assembly GCA_030407325.1. Taxonomy (NCBI): domain Eukaryota; kingdom Viridiplantae; phylum Streptophyta; class Magnoliopsida; order Ericales; family Theaceae; genus Camellia; species Camellia japonica. The sequence continues at coordinate 30,120,139 of JAPPVO010000059.1, forward strand.
CCCGCCTCACGGTTTTGTTCCTCCCCCACTGGGGGAAAAGGCATATGCAAGGTAAGAGGAGCCAGTCTGCTTATAAGGTGGGAAAGTAGTCCCTCACAGACCGATATGGGATTTCCCCACACATTAGTCCCCAGCCGAGCTGGCTCCGGCACTGGCACAAGTCATCCAAGTGCCGAAGGGAGTTCCCACAGACGGCGCCAATTGTACAGGGAGCGAATATTCGACACCACCAATACTCCTCGCGTCCAAGCTGCGCCTTCCTCCGATTAACCTGCGAACACAATGGCAGTGAGCTACCCGGCGGTGTGTTGCCGGAAAACCCCTCCGACGGTCAAGTTAGCACACACTCGAGGAGAGAGAGTGAGTGAGAGAGAAAAGCTAAGGGTTTCCCTCACCAGATGATGTTCCCTCCCAATATAGGGGGCGCAGTCATGCTTATGGCCCTGTTTGGTAGAGCTGTGGGAAACTGCTTATAGCTTATACCTAAACAGCTTATAGCTTATAACTTTCAGCTTAAGCTGATTTCCAGCTTATTCTTAAAGCATCTCCTGCCCCACTCAAAGAATAAGCTGATTTCTAACTTCCAAAAAGCTATAAGCTATAAGCTAAACCAAAAACATCAAAATAGCTTAAATTAAGCTGAAAGCTGGAATAAGCTGATTATAAGCTGTGCCAAACAGGGCTTATATACTTTCTGCGCTCACATTTACATCTATTCGCTTATTGACACGTGGAGCTGCTCTCCTATTTGTCAGCGCAAATTCAGCTAAACACCACCTAATCAAACTGCCACTCGGCATTGGCGGGAACGGGCAGCCCGGCGGAATCATCCCAGCCTCCTTCGACTGAGCTACTTAACGAGTCCAACAGTGCCACTTGCTGAGCTCCATCATAACCGAGTTCGATATCATTCCAGTACGGCCGAGCTCCAGACAGGTTAGGCCGGTCTGAGGGAGACCTTTCTGCCGAGCTACATGCGCGAATAATAAGCCTGGGTTGACAGACGAACATCTCGGCCGAATGGGCCCTGGACCTCAACCGAGCAAACCACTCTGGATCAGCCAACGTGAGCTCGGCCCAAACACGCTTGGACCTCTTTTCTGCTCGGCCTCTACCACGGCCCAAAACCATATTATGAATCTCCCTCTCAAGAACCAAAATGTAAGGCATGTTTCCATCTCAATCACATCTTTCAGATAGAAAATTATACACAACTCAAGAAGAAAATTGAGAGAGAGAGAGACTCACATAAATGGTCTTGTAGCCTGCTCTTGCAAGAGAACTTGAAACTTTTGTAGATAGTAAAAAGCGACAAAAAGAAAATATAATCATTCACAGAAATGGCTTGTAACATGTTCTCTCTGCAAGAGAACTTAAGGCTGTGTTTGGTTATGTTTTTCAAACACATTTCCATCAACTTTTAGAAGTGTGGTGTTTGTTTTGAGCTTTTAAATTATAATTCTACACTCACTTTTGAAAACTCTTTTCCAAGCGAGAAAATTTGGCTAACTCGGTCGTCCTCCCGGACGTTCCTTGGACATCTGGCCGATTGACCGGAACAGTGTTCGATTTTTTTTTTTTTGGGCACCTATTATTTTTATATTGTAAATAAAAAATATTTTCAGAATTTTTTTAATTGTTATATGAGCTTTGAATAGAATTTTATGTTGTGTGTTTGGTTATGAGTTGTAAGTTTTTGAATGAAATAACTTTTCTAATTTCAAAAACTCAAAACTCCCTCCAAAACTCAATTCAAAACTCTTTTCAAAACTCATAACCAAACAAATTTTTCACACTCAAATCATAATTCCAAAACTCGCAAACTCAAAATACTACTCTATTCTCAAATCATATTTAGAAAACTCAACCAAATGCCACTTAAAATTTTATTTTAGATAATTAAGTGCAACAGGATAAGAAAAACAAAGAAGTCACACTTAATTGACTACTCTTAAAGAAGCCTCAATTTACTTGGTGCTTGATTTTGATATCAACATAATGATATTAGTACATTTTGTTTTTCATTTACAATTCCACAGATTAACCAAGCGTGTAAGAGAACAAGACAAGTAAGGCAAGCAAACACTTTCACTCATCTAGAATGCCTTATTTTGACACTAGAATGAAAATTATGACATAAAAACATAGTTTATAGGGTAACACAATGACCTTGTAGCAGTGGTTTATAGGTTATGTAACCAGTCACTAGCATTAACACACCCAATACAGGACAAGTCAGTATGAGAAGTCAGTATTAACACAACATCATAAAGGAATTTTAACAGTACAATATCCTAAACTTTACTCAACAAGGGAAAAAAAAGGTATGAGAGGTCACACTGAGTTTGGATAACTGAATCTGGACTACTAAACCCCGCAAATTTGGAATTTGAAGGGGAAAAAAAAAGAGGGTGCGTGCTGTTGGGTGGATTACTTTGCTCAAATCATCACATGATTATAAATTATGGCTTTCCATACATCAGGCACATTGAGAAGGGTTGACACATAGGACAAATAAAAGACAAGCAGACAGGCAGAAAGAGAGATGACCCCACATTAATAATGGAGATGCCCGAGTTAGGGCTCACAAAACAAGCAGACTGATAGGCTATGATTCTAAAATAAAATCCTTCCCTAGTTACTTCGATTCAGGGTCATGTTTTGAAAAAAAGAAAGAAAGACAAAAATGCAAATCCAAATGCAACCATTTAACAAATTTCTCCTCTCTCTACAAATCAAAATGTGTAGAACAAGATGACACAAATGAGGGTATGTGAGCTGCAAATGATGCATCTGTTACTCAAGGTGTCATTGGCCACAAAGGCATGCAATGAGCATGAGGTATTAAAGCATGTGATATGCACTTATCACTCTCCAACTCAAGTATATATTCACCATTCTCATACATGTCTCAAATAATTCACGTAAACAACTATCCAGACACAGTCGGATCCTAATGCAAAAATAATAAAAATAAAAATGTGGGTAAGATCATTTCAACCAGAAAGTAAGATTGTGATGCAGATGATAGCCAAAATCAACCACTTCATATTAATGCTGGTGATGGCATCAACTAAAGCAATGACTTCCTCTTGCATACCTCCCCAAGTGACATGCAAACTAAACCACTATGCATATGGAACCCAGGGTCCAAAAAATGGGGTGACAGATATTTCCATGTTTATAAATAATGGCTGTTTGGAAATTTAGTTCTCTGTTACCATTCTGACACTATTTATCGGACACAAATAGAATTCACAACCACATCTGCTGCTATGGTCACAACCCCATTCCCGATGGCCTAATTGCTAACTGCTATTAACTTAATTGATGGAAAATGTCACATGGCACCAACCTGACATAAACCCAAGGAAAGGTAGAGAGGTCGATGGTCCTACGGTCCTTGCCTTTAAACGAGAGTTTGGATATCCTCGTGAGTAAACATCAGTAAAGGGTGCTAGTGGACATAACACATAAGTTATTAAAAGTGATGTATATGTAAAAACTCATGAATCAATGAGATGTAGATAGTAGTATGTCATAGCAAGCCTTGTATTAGCCACTAGCATTTTTGTAACTATCTATTTTACTAGCATTTCTAATTATCCTAGATAATTAAATTCTCTTACCATATGAAATTCTCCACTTTTTTGGCCTAAAACTAACACAAAATTCAATATCATTTAAAAAACTTGTTTTTAGGTGCCAAAATGTTCATTAGAACCCATTACAAACATTCAAATTGTGATAAATAGGTTACATGCTTATTAATGAATTCTATTAAGCATTTGCTAGGGCTTGAGAAAAATTCACAAGCTCCATTTCCGATTTTCATTACACATTAGTTGAAACTTTCAATATTGTTACACGGTAGCCATTAAGCTTGCCAATACCTCAATTTAAAGACACAAATATTGTACTCATTGCTAATATCTTCACACAATCACAATTTGGTCCTCCAGATGAGCTTTGTTATAACTTCACTCAAATCACTGAAGCATTATAAGCAAATGCATTATATTACAACCATGGAGATACATAGTGGGGATGATCACCATAAAGGTACATCATGAAACTAACCATTCCCTAATGTTCACCCATCTATTTGAGAGTCTAGGTGAGGTCGAACACGTACAAGCTAACCTCTTTGCACAAATAGGCAGCCATAAAATGTAACCTCATGCTTGAGTTATAACACAATCGCAAAGGTACATAGTGAAAATAACTATTTCCTAGTGTTCACTAGGTGGGGCATAATGCAAACAAACTAACCTCTTTATTTGCAAAAAGTGGCTACCATGACATTCAATCCCATCTCATGCTTGACAATATGAGCTTTTACAAATACCCAAAGAAATAGTGGAATTTAAGTACTTATACTTTCTCAAAAACAAATAGTTTATATCCAAATTCTGCCCAATCACGTTACAAAAGGTACCACACAACGTGAACTTGGAAACACATGTTGGATTAAAAGATGTGTCCATACATACACTTCATCTAACCTCAAAATGTTAGGACATGGGATGGATTTTCAAGGTTGTCCAACATTCTTCTCATGTACTCTAGGATGGAAAGAATTGTCTAACTTATATTAATCCATAAAGCTTCACCCTTTCCCAATCAATGAAAAAGTGAGAAACAAAATAAGAAAATATTCTAGAGGAATTCTGTCAACCACAGGCTGCTTTCATCTCTTCATCTAGTCAAGCATACCTCTTGGATACATATGCAACCTTAGGCATGTCCAACACCTATCTTGCAGCCATAGCCTTTTCTCAAAATGGGAACTTTCCGGTGATGCAAAAAAATGACCACCTTTGCAATAGAGACAGATAGAGAGAAACGGGGATTGTAACTAGCAAAACTAGAGCATAATGAACGAAAGAGACGTTAAAAAATGCTGCCAATCAGCATATCCTTAACAAATTGGAAGTATTAATCTTTTACTATAAAACTAATAATAATATGCCTGCTTAAATTGGACTTTGAAAAGGCCTACGACTCTATTAATTGAGAGTTTTTATTTGATATGTTATCGAAGTTTGGCTTTGGAAATAAATGGGTAAGTTAGATGAAAACTTGTGTGTCCTCTGCTATGATCTCTGTTTTGGTGAATGGGTCACCAACATCTGAGTTTTGTCCACAGAGAGGCCTTAGACAAGGTGATCCATTTTCACCATTCCTATTTAACATTATAGCAGAAGGTCTTAAATATTTTGCTGAGCAAAGCTAGAGAGTTGGGTCTAATTCAAGGGGCCGCAGTGGGTTCAAATGGTTTTAAGAGTCTCGCACTTGCAATTTGCAGACGATACAATTTTATCCTGTAATGCGGATTTGGTGGAAGTGAGCAACATTAAAAGAATTCTTCGATGCTTTGAGATTATATCAGGTTTGAAAATTAATTATCACAAGAGCGTCATATGTGTGGTTGGGGTAGATGAGGTTTTGCTACAGGAGTATGCTTCTTGTTTAAACTGTTCTCATCAAAAGTTGCCTTTCAAATACTTGGGGCTCCCTTTGGGGGTTAATCCTAGTAGGAGGAGTACTTGGAAACGTGTTCTTGATAAATTCAAGCAGAAATTGTCTTCATGGAAGCGACATCTATTATCTTTTGCGGGTCGTTTGACACTAATCAAATCTGTCATGTCTAATCTGCCCATCTATTATCTCTCATTGTTCAAAATCCCCGCTGGAGTAGCAAAAGAAATTGACAGAATGCAATCCGTCTTTCTGTGGGGTGGATCCGATCTTAGAAGGAAAATATATATGGTCAAGTGGGAGGTGGTTACTAAGAATAAGAAACTAGGTGGGTTAGGATTGAGGAGGATTAAAAGCTTCAATCAATGTCTTTTACTGGAATGGTGGTGGAGATTTGGTAGTGAGAAACACTCGCTGTGGAAGGAAGTGATTTGTGCAAAGTATGTGTCATTGGATGGTAGATGGATTCCAAAATTAATAGGCAGAGAGTCCAAGATCTGGTCGGATATAATTCAGATTGTTCTATCCAATCCAGAGCTGCATCAATTTTATCTCAATAATTCCCAGATTGTTTTAGGAGATGGGAAGAGAGTTAGGTTCTGGAGGGACAAGTGGGTGGGTAATGTTTGCTTGAGGAATGAATTCCCAAGGCTATTTTCCTTATCTGATGATAAAAATGGTGTAGTGAGTGTGTTCTTTGAAAGAAGGGAAAGGAATGGAGGCTGGAACATGGGTTTTAGAAGACCTTTGCGGGTCTGGGAGGAGGAAGAAGCTAACAGACTTTTTAATCTGCTGCTTACTGCACCATCACTGTGTCCTACCAGATCTGATGAGCTCAAGTGGGGTGCAGATCCATCTGCTTTTTTTTTACTGTTTCATCAGTCTATAATTGGATTGAATCTCATCTGGGACCTATAGTACCAGTGGCTGCCATAATTTGGAATAACTTTGCCCCTCCCAAAGTGCAATTCTTTGGGTGGCTGGCTTGACTAGATAAAATTAAAACTTCTACTTTCCTCCATAGAATTGGTATATTACCAGGGAGTGCAAATCTTGATTGTGTTTTCTGTCATAATAAGGTTGAAACTGTGGAACATCTTCTCCTTTACTGTTCTTTTGTTTAGTTACTTTGGTCAAACATTGTAAAATGGTGGGGTATGTAGTGGGTGCTACCAGGTTCAGTGATTGGACTGTTGCATTGGTGGTCTGGCTGTAGGACGAAGAAGCTGGAGAAAAAGTTTTGGATGGTTCTACCTTTGGCTATTCTCCGCTCTACATGGAAGCATCGAAATGATTGTGTTTTTAATGGATCTCAACCAAACTTGGATGATTTGTGTGAGTTAGTGAAGGTTCGTGCAGCTATATGGTTCAAAGCCTCACCAGTTCAGATGGAGTTCTCTATTGATGACTTGGTCTTTAATTTGCCACAGGTGATGTTCTGTATCAGAAATAGAGGATGACTGATCTGGATCAAGTCTGCTGGCATTTTGTACTCTGCTGTTATTTTTCTGCTGCTAGTGTTATTCTTCTCTTAATTACTTCTGGTATTTTTTGGGTTTCAGAGGTCTGTTTAGGTGCTCATGCTTTCTTTTGTTTGGTTGTGTTCTGTACTGGTCTAATTTCTGTTGATTGATTTTGTTACACTGGTGGTGGATTGTTGGCTTGAATTGGTTATTGATGAAATGGTTAAAATGAAAAATTGCATGATTGATGAAATGGCTAAAATTGAATTGGTTACTGTTGAAATGGTTTGCTAATCCTAACATATTAGATTTGCTGATGGCTGACTGTTTGGTCTGCTGGATAATCTGTTCTGCATCAGGAACAGTGGGCTATGAATTTGGGAGGTTGTGTTATGCTATGGCTGGATGGTTTGTTGTGTTTTTGGTCTGTTGTTGGTTGATCTAACGAATCTGTTTTGGACTACTATGCACTTTTGCTAATGGAATGTTATGCACTGATTTATATACTGCTGTTGGACTGCTATGCACTGATATATCTGCCTATGATCTGTTTTGCTATGATCTGATGTGGACTGCTGAATTGTTGATCTGTTCTGATATGTTGTGGGTAAATATGATATGTTAGGGCTATCTACTACTGTTGGGTTGCTTTGAACTGATATGCTCTGCTGTTATAAGTTGCTGCTGCAGCTAGCTTTTGAGGTTTCTCCCCTTGGATGTGTTTTGGTGGATTGATCTGAGTTAAGGTTCAAGTAAGCATTTTGAAGGTCTTGGATATGGTTCAAGCTGCATGGTTGATCCTAGACTGATATGCTTGGGTAGGGATCTGATATGTTGGTCTGCTAGGCTCTGCTAGTGTGGTGTGTTATGCTTGTGGTATGTTGCTTGTGTGCAGTAGCAATGTATGTTGATTCATGGTTTCTGATGGTTGGACTAATGCTGTATAAGGTGGGAGTAGTAATGTGGATCAAGGTGAACTGCTACTGAACTGCTGCTGTCCTGCTACTAATGCCAGTTGAACTGCTAATATGCTGAAGGGTTTTTTGATAAATTAGATATTGGGACAGACAATGGGTCATGTGAATGATGTTTTGGTGCTCTTGTTCTGTTTTTGTTCTCTCTTTTGTTGGTTGCTTTGATTGGTTTCTCACCAATCTTGGGTCAAGTGCTAGCAAATGATTTTGCTTCCTTTGCGGTGTCAACCTAGTTAGGATTGTAGAGGTTAGCTATGATGCTTAGTGCATTTCCCTGCTTTGTTGATATATTTTTGCATGTATATTGCTTTTTTCATCAATAAAGCTTTATTTTGTCGATAAAAAATAAATAAATAAATAAATAAGTATGCTGCAATAGTAGATACTGAGATGCATGTTTGGCAAAGAAAATATATTCTTCAGAAGTTTAAGGTACAACCAACTGGAGAGAAATAGAAAACAAAATTCAGTTAAATGGTTCACCAATAGGCAGTGAAGACTAGTAGATACATCAAACAGGAGCGAAATATGTCAAGTTGAAATGGTCTATGGATGAGAGCATTCAAAAAGAAAAGATGGAGGTAAAGAAAAGAGACATTATTTCTTGAGATTTCAAACAAAGCATAGTCCCAGGTAAAGAAAATTGGTAAAATAGGAATCATAGATGTAACCATTTAGGGAAAAGGCCTCATAGACTTGGCTGCTTTTCTTTTTTTCGTCTTTCTTTTTCCATTGTGAAAACATCCTTGGTTTGACTTGAATCCATACCGTCTGTTTTCTTGCCATCACAACATTACCACCAAACCAAGACAATCTTCGTTTGAGCTTACTTTACTTTAGTCTGCTTAAGTTGCAACCATCAATACGTGCACATTGTAGACACCTCATTTTTGACCGACCTTAAGACTCAGACGTCACCAACTGAGCGCTCGGTGATGTTGTATATTGTGCTCGTTCTGAGGTTTCAAAGTCCCAGCTGCGTGTCTTGCCCCCGGACTTCCGGGCTCTTTTGTGCTTTGCCTCGGTTTGCGAACCAGGTCCTGTTTTCTCTGTTTTCTCTTCCCGAAGGGAGGGAGAGGTCTCGTAGACTATCTCTCAATGGCCGTAGGCTACGTTTCGTGGTCGTAGGCCACTTTTCCCGTTTGGAGGCCAGTTTCCGATTTTCGGAGCCGTCGGCCGTGTGCCTTGGTTCGGGACCGCTTAACTACCACCGTTTACTCCGGTTTTTGGCACACACCTTGTTTCCTCTCTTTAGAGGGACACTGTGGCCCGGGAGACCACCTTTGTGGTCATACGCTACCTCCGGTGCTTAGCAGCCTGTTTTCGGGGCCCCGGGCCGCACGTTTTGGCCCCCGAACTCTCGTTTTGCATCGGTTAGGGTTCATTTTTGGTATGGACCCTATTTTCATTGCTAGGAAGGTGGTACTGTAGTGGGAGACCAGCAATTCTTTTGAAAACCATTTTCTCTCTCCTTCAGCCGGTTTTTCCACAGAAAGCTGGTTTTTCTCACTTTTGGGCCATAATTTCTGGTTTTTCATATCACCATTGTGTTGTGCTCATCTGGGAGGCCACCAATATGGGTAGGCCGACCAGTATTTCTTCTTGACCCTTTTGAACCTTGCTAAAAAGCTGGTTTTCCTCTCTCCTGGGTCACTTTTTTTGGTTTTCCACCATACAGCTGTATTGTACTCATCTGGGAGGCCACCAATCTGGGGTGGCCAACCAGCATTTCACCTTGACCCTTTTGACCCCTGGTCGGCCGACCAGGGGGGGTGGCCGGCTGACCACCTTAACTGGTCGGCCTGTCATCTGCTTTTTGCTCTCTCTGAATGCATCACAGCTGTGCCAGCTGGGAGGCATTTGGACCATCCTCCATACACGTGTATGGAGGATATTTGAAGCTTCTTAGAGAAGCTTTAGAGCCTCTCCTCTATAAGAGAGGCCCTCCTCTTCCTTTACTAGGGTTCAACAATTTTGCTAAGGCTTACACACCTCTCTCTCTATATCTCTACACTTGAGCTCCAAAACCCTAATATTCTTGCACCATTTACACACCAACCCTTAGCCTACCACCTCCACCATCCATTCAAGAATCTTGGAGCTGATTTTTAGAGTTTGAAGAAATCCTTTCTTGGTCCAGAAGTTGCTAGAAATCTGCTCTTCAAGGGTAAGTCCTCATTTCCCCCATTTTTGTATTATTTTGCTTCATAACTTAGCACTATTTGCAAGCAGCTCTGGGCTTTTTCACAAACTGAAAAGTGTCTTATTTTGAGCTCCTCTTGAATATTTATTAAGGACATTTTTCTGTTTGAGGTCATCTACCTCCTTGTATGCTCTATCCCTCTTTGTAGGCTTATTTTGCTTCATATCTTAGCCCTACTTGTGAGCATTTTCGAGATTTATCATAAACTGAAAAGAGTCTTATTTTGAGCCCCTCTTGATGTTTGATTAAGGTCATTTTTCTTTTTGAGGTCATTTACTTCCTTGTATGCTTGTTTGCCTCTTGTTTTGAGCCTTGCATCTAGACCTTTGTTGCATGCTTTGTTTGGCCTTCTAGCCACTGAAATCCAGTGGATTTTCAGTGGCTAACACACTATTTTGAGAGCCAAAATCAGAGGGAGGTGACCCCCTCTCTCCTTGTCTTGTTTGTTGGCCCTTTTGGCCTTCCAAAGGGGCTCCATCTTGCATGCTTTGAAGTCACATTTCAGGCCCTATTTGGTGAGTTTTAAGGTCTGCCTTGACTCTGTCCGGAGCCCATTTTTCCATATTTTGTGTCCCTCATGCATGTGTGGAGCAATCATCCTCAAGGCCTTTCGAGGGGACCTTTCATTGCATGTTTCATTGACCCATTTCAAGGCCTTTTTGGTAAGTTTTAGGGCTGTCATAACTGATTTCCAGAGTTGGTTTTTCCATTTTACATGTCTATCTTGTATGTGTTGAGTAATCCACCTCATGGCCCTCCAAAGGAGCCCATCATTTTTGCATGCATTGGATACACTTCAGTGGCTATTTGGGCATATTTTAGCATACCATGTTCCTATTTTTGGCTGGTTTGATGACCTCTCTTGTGCTTCATATACATGCCATGTAAACCATGCTGACTAGCCTATGTCGCATGTTGTTTTAGCTCTTCATGTTAGCACTTTTTGGCCATGCTTGAAACTGATTTAGTGCATGTTTAGGATTGCCTTGGCTTTGTTTTCATGCCTCATGATCAAATAATGCTTGCTTTGCATACTTGTGGTTCAATGCGTTTGCCTAGTTTTGAGTTTCGGGGCCTATTTCATGCATTGGGTGACATGTTTCCATGATTCAGGACCATTGAGCATATTATTTCAGAGCTGGAAATTGCATGTTTGTATGCCATCTTTCATCCCTTGCCATGCTTTGGTAGAGTGGCACTTGATGCCTTAGGATCGGTCCCTTGCATCGTGCATGTTTGCATGTGTCTAGGTTGTCTCATTTTCATCATATGGCCACTGATGTGAGTGTGGCTGAGGTCCACTCATATTGGTGGAAGTCCATCTTGCATTATATATGTCATTTTAGTCCATAGCATTGCATATGCTAGGTTGCATGTTGGAGCATTGTGCATGTCATTTTAGTCCATAACATTACGTATGCTAGGTTGCATGTTAGTCGCATTGTGTATGCCATCTCATTTGCATTGTGTTTGGGATAGAAGTTAGCCCAAACGCGGGAAACGAGGGACGTTTCGTACTCAAAGTGACGAAACATGTCTCAATTCCCGGTCGCCGACACTCCGGATTACCCATGATGGAGTCTAGGCCTTGTTGTGTTATCATGTGCACTCATTTCACATCGAGTCGTGCAATTCGACTCCTCGGCCATCATGCATCGAGATGCGTGATTGGTGGCACGAGGATCGAGGTGTGCATACATATGTGAGAATACTTTGCCATGCCCCTTTCTTGCTCTCTGTTGCAGCAAATCAGAAATCAGCAGCCTTCTAGAGCTTTGCACAACATTCCGGCATTAATTGCAAACAGAGGCGAATCGGAGCATCACAATGGATTTCCGCACCAGGCAACTCAAGCATGCATCATTCATCATTCGAAACAGAGCTGAGGCGGTCCATAGGTTGCATCCTAATTTACTTGCTTTCCTAGATTAATTTGTTAATTAATTAGGGTTTTGTATTTATTCGGACTGTAATTATTTGGACTGTATTATTTATTCGGACCCTCCGAGCGAGGGCACAATGTTGTAATAAGTGTGCGTGTGTGTGTGATGTATGTCTTCCAACCCCACGTCTTTCTCCCTTTTATTTAACAGCTTATGATGGTTAGATTAGGGCATGTTTTAATTAGCATACTTATGCTTACATGTTTGCATTCATTCATCTGTCTTGCATGCACCGGGCTCGGCGCATCATACTAACTGCATTGTATTTCAATTACAAGTTGAATACGTGTATCAGTTGTTGCATTTCATATGCCATCTTAGGATAACCGAGCCTATTTCGAGTTGCATTTTGCATGTGTTGCATTAGTCATCTTAACATGAACTAGGATCATGCATTGATTACTAACTAGTTCCTGTTTTGGCTCGGAGTACTCGATAAGTGTTTATGCTTTAGCATCCTTGCATATGTGTGAGTGACTGCCATGATAGCATGCTTACCATGAGGCTAATTGCTTATGTGATATACTTGCCTGAATGCCTGTGGGTGAAGGTTGGATTATCTGAATTGGAACAATTCATCGACTGCAAGTTTTAAGCCCACTAGATAGTGGCAAATCACCATGTTCTTTAAGCCCACCTAAGGGTGGCAAATCCACATTTTAGCCTACTTGCGAGTAGCAAACTGCTTTAAAAAAAAACATGAAATGTTTTGTTCCAATTCAGGCGATCCAGTCTATACTTGTATGTTGTGCGCATCACATAGTAATTCTAGGCTAATAACCGGAATAAGAACGCATAATGTTTTCAAAACTAGATATCATGGTTAGTAGAGGCCGATCTTTGATCGGGCGAGCGAGGGTGCTTGCGAAGTGACCTTCCCCAATCGTACCCAAGTTCCCGAGCCGAGGCAACTTTGGTGATGACGAACACGTGGCCTTAGGCAGCGAGTCAGGGTTTCCTAAATTTCCCCAAAAATAAATATTTATGTGGCGACTCTGTATCTGGCAAAGCAGTCCATGTTTGGCACTTCTTTCAAAAAAATCTGTTTTCAAAAACGATTTGTCGGATTTGGACTCTTTGATGATTCATCGGTCTTGCATTGCACTCTGCGAGATTAGATACAGCACCGTGACATTGAGTCCTGAACTGTAGTGAGCCCAAATGAACAAAACGGGATTTCCCTCCCGGGACATCTACACGCATGTGTGCTTCTGTGTACAATTTAACTTATTTAAGATATTAAGCTAGCTACACTAATAGAATCATTAATGAATCAAGTTTTCTTTAGATATCTTGTAGACAACAATATGCAACTTAACTTAAATTATAAGGAGTTTGAAAGTTCCAGCTGACGAATGGGGCTTAGATAGTGCAGGTTTTCAAGTAAAGTTAAAACTTGAGAGAGTTTCAAAGTTCAACTAGTCATTGGAACAAAGTAGCTTCAAAATCAAATAGAGCAATAATATTTTTGCGTTCGCATGGTTGTATCCTTATATTCCCCTTCCCCCCTTCCTCTTCTCAATTTCTGATCAAGGCTTCTTCTAGTACTAGTTGTATCCATACATATGCTATGTTGAGATAGGATTCACAGAGTCCAGATTATTTCCAACTGTAGTTTAGATTGATCACTCAGTTGCATGCTTATCATCATTATCTTCTCATGCTTATCATCTTAGCAATAGTGTATAAATTTCTTCACAAATATGTAATACATGTGTGTGAAAATTATTATCATTGAATAAAATAGTTGTTAAATTCATATACTATGTCTCAAGTTGGTATCAGAGCCAATCTTCTCATGGCATCTGAAATTTCTTCCTCTAATAACACTACTACTACGTCATCTAATTCTGTACCACCTTCATCATCTTCATCCCTTACCCATGCTCACCATTTTCTCTCTCTCAAACTCACCTCTAAATTTTTTTTATTTTTTTATTTTTTATATTGGAAGACCCAACTTCTCCCTTACCTTTGTGGCCAACATCTCTTTCAATACATTGACAGTACTCTTCCTTGCCCACCGTCCATTACTACCATTGACGGTACAGTCACAACCAACCCTGCCCACTCTGTTTGGGAACGACAAGATCAACTCATTTTGAGTCTTCTTATCGCTTCTCTTTTGGAGGATATTCTTCCCCTCACTGTTCGTTGCGCTTCCTCTCGCGAACTATGGCTCACTCTTGAGCAATCCCTTGCTTCTCCGTCTCATACTCGACTACTCCAACTCCGTCTGGGTCTTCAGCAACTCAAGCAAAATGATCGTCCTGCCACCGTTTATCTTCAGGAGGCCAAATCTTTTGCCGATGAACTTGCCGCTGCTGGTGCACCTCTTTTATCATCAGAGTTTAATTTATATGTTTTCCAAGGCATTCACTCTGATTTTAAAGACCTCTCACGACCCTCACCGCTTGTTCGGACCTTGTTTCTTTTCCGAATTGCATAGTCTTCTCTTAAGTCATGAATTTATCCACCGTCGGGAAGCCACGCCTCCTGCCTTTATTACTGCTCCACAGGCTAATTTCACTCAAACTACTTCCCGAGGCTGTTTTCGTGGTGGTTCAACTCGTGGTGGCCGTAGTCGTGGTCGCAACCATGATCGTTCTTTTTCTTCTTACGATTTAGGCTCTATCGAAGGTGTTCGGCCTGCATTTCCTAGCTCGGGCTCGCCCCATGACGGTCTTCTTCCTACACCCTCTAATGACACCAGAGTTCGCTGTCAACTTTGTACCCGCATGGGTCACACTGCCACTCAATGCTATCATCGGTTTGATCGAACTGTGGCTCCAAGTGCTCATTTCACTCCTTTCTGCCCGTCCTCTTCCAGCACTTATGGTGATCCAAGTTTCTCCCCCTCCTCTTAGTATAACTGGTTTTCGGATACTGGGGCCACTCACCACGTCACCCCGGATCTTGCCTCTTTTTCTTACATTGAAGCTTATCATAGCCCTTCTTATCTTCGGGTTGGCAACGGTATGGGTATTCCTATCTCTTATATTGGTTCATCCTCTATCACCTCTCCCTCCACCTCTTTTAAACTTTCCCCTGTTCTTCATGTGCCCACATTTTCGAAATCTTTATTATCTGTTCATCAATTTACTAATGATAATAATGTTTTCTTTGAATTTTACCCCTCACATTTTTTGGTTAAGGATCAACTCTCCAAGAAAGTTCTACTCCACGGTCGGAATGATGGTGGTCTTTACCGCTTCTCTCCCTCCCCGATTTCTTCTACCGCACTCTCCTCCGAAGTTGAGTCCTTCACCCATTGGCATGGTCGTCTTGGTCATCCACATCACCGTGCTCTTCGTCAAATTCTCTGGTCTCATAATCTTCCGGTTTCCAACAAGTCCCCTGCTGCGATGTGTCCTGCTTGTCAACTTGGCAAATCCTCGAGGTTCTCCTTACCATCTTTCTCCAGTCGTAGTTTAGCTCCTTTAGATCCAGTTTTTAGTGATGTTTGGGGTCCATCCCCAGTTTTGTCAAGTAATGGTCACAAATTCTTTGTAATATTTCTAGATAATTATTCAAAATTTATTTGGTATTGTTCTATCTCTCACAAATCTGATGTTTTTCAAATTTTTCCAAAATTTCAAGCTTTAGTTGAATGCCAATTCTCACACAAAATTAAACTTATTCAAACTGATTGGGGTGGTGAATATCGCAAACTCCATACATATTTTCAACACTTGGGCATTATTCACCGTCATCCTTGTCCACAAACACATGAGTAGAATGGCCCGGTTGAATGCCGTCACCGTCATATTGTTGAAACCGGTCTCACCCTTCTTGCTCATACATCTGTGCCTTATAAATATTAGGACTTTGCGTTTGAAACTGCTGTTTACCTCATCAATTGCATGCCATCTAGGGTCACTAATAACATTTCTCCTCTTCAATGTCTTTTCTCAAAATTCCCTGACTACAAATTTTTAAAGATTTTTGGGTGTCTTTGTTTTCCTTTTCTTCGCCCCTATAACAAACATAAAATGTCTTTTCGGTCCACTCTGTGTGTTTTTCTTGGGTATAGTCCATCTCACCTTGGTTATCGATGTCTCGATCTCGTCACCACCCGTATTTATATTGCTTGCCATGTCCGGTTTGATGAATCGACCTTTCCATTTTCAGCCCCACGTCCCTCTTTTTCTATTCCCACTCCCTCTTCCTCGGGTCCTTGTATTGCGTCATCGATACATGTTGAGTTTTCTTCCATTCCTTTCCCTGTGTTCACTCCTCCACTTTAGTCCCCATCCACAGCTGCTTTCCCGTCCCCTGCTGTCTCACGGCCTATTGCTCCCATGCCGCACACTGCTGGGCTACGGCCCACTACTGCTGCTGCTCAACATCAACATGTTAATGTTCTGTCTCCGCCTCATGTTCCTCCTTTACCCACTGTCTTAACACTACCGTCTTCCCCACCATCCTCTCCCTCCTCCTCCGTTACTCCTACCAGTTTACCTCCCACCCTGGCTTCCTTTTATCATAATTCTCGTGGTCTTAATCTCATGGTGGACTTCACTTCCCTTTCCCCTGCTCCTTTGCGAACTCACCCGATGGTTCTTCACCATATGTCTTCTAAACCCACTGCCTTGCTAGCCACCTCTTTTGTTTCAGATGAATTCCTTGAACCCACATGTTTCACTTCTGCAAATAAATCACCCATTTGGTATTAAGCCATGACAGCGGAAATTACTACTCTCATCCGAAATAGCACTTGGAGTTTGCAACCCACTACTCCCGGTATGAATATTGTGGGTTATAAATGGGTGTTTCAGATCAAACATCAGGCTGATGGTACTATTGAGCGTCAAAAGGCGTGCTTGGTTGCAAAAGGGTTTCATCAACAAGAGGGTCTTGATTATTTTGAAACTTTCAGTTTGGTGGTTAAACCCACCACCATCCGCACTGTCTTGTCTCTTGCTACTTCCTATGGTTGGTCGGTCCGTCAACTTGATGTTCATAATGCCTTTCTACATGGTGTTCTTCAAGATGAGGTGTTCATGCATCAACCACCCGGGTTTGTTGATGACAATCATCCATTGTTCATGTGCAAGCTTCACAAATCTCTCTATGGTTTAAAATAGGCTCCACGTGCTTGGTTTTCTTGCCTCACTGGTTTTTAATCAAGCACAACTTTACTCTATCAAAATCAGCTAGCTCTTTGTTTATTTATTGACATGGCGCTATTCTAAAATTAGCTTCCTTTGTTGATGACATATTGCTCACTGGTAATTCCTCAGAGTTTATGCAGCAACTACTTCATACTCTTGGCCAAGAATTTGCCATCAAGGATCTTGGTGCTCTACATTATTTTTTGGGTATTGAAGCTCATTACCAATCTTCTGAGTTATTACTCTCTCAACCAAAATATATTTTGGATTTATTAACCAAATCTGGTATGCACCAATCCAAGCCTGTTCAGACGCCCATCTCCACCACCTCCAAGTTCACTTCTGCTCACGGCCATCCTTTGGTTGATCCTACACGATATTGCATGGTGGTTGGGTCTCTTCAATACCTCACCGTGACGAGGCAGGATATATCCTTTGTTGTCAACAAGGTTTGTCAATTTATGCATTCACCGACAGAAGACCATTGGCCAGCCGTGAAACGGATCCTTCGCTATCTTAAACATACCTGCGATTTAGGCCTTCTGATTCGATCCTCCGCTTCTACTCGTCTGCAAGCCTTTTCTGATGCCGATTGGGCAGGTTGTGTTGATGATCGTAAATCCACAGGTGGGTATGCCATTTTTCTTGGTGACAACTTAGTGTCTTGGTCCTCTCGGAAGCAACGGATGGTGGCTCGCTCCTCTATTGAGTCTGAATACAAGGCATTGGCTGACACATACGCCGAAATTTCATGGCTTACATCCTTACTTTTTGAGCTCGGTGTGTCCTTCTCCGTTCCACCGATTTTATGGTGCGACAGTCTTGGTGCTACCTATTTATCGGCTAACCCCATCTTTCACGCTCGTACCAAGCATATCGAGATTGATTTTCACTTTGTTCGCGAAAGGGTGGCTCACCACGAGCTTCAAATTCAGTTCATTTCCACTAAGGACTAGGTTACGGATATCTTCACCAAAGGCCTCCTAACATAGTCTTTTCGGTTCTTTCGTGACAAGCTCTAAATTTGTTCCCTAGAATGTCCAGCTTGAGATGTGGCTGTTGAGATAAGATTCATAGAGTCCAGATTATTTTTAACTATAGTTTAGATTGATCACTCAGTTGCATGCTTATCATCCTTATCTTCTCATGCTTATCATCCTAGCAATAGTGTATAAATATCTCCACAAATATGTAATACGTGTGTGTGAAAATTATTATCATTGAATAAAATAGTTGTTAAATTCATATACTCTGTCTCAAGTTGCTAGATCCCCACTATTCCAAAAGCTTAATTTGTTAGGAAAGGAGCCCAAAAATACATACCAACCTCTCTAACACCTCCCCAACCAACGTACAAGCCCAACTTGCACATGGAGATGTAGACATCCAAACACATTGAGAAACATACTGCATGCAGGGAAATAAAATGCAAATAAAGAGACTTGAACCCAAGGTATCTATTAACCTGAGCTTCGACACCATGTTAGATCACCACTACTCCTAAAGGTCTCAGATGTTGGAAAATGGCTCTAACAATGCATATCAAGCTCTCCAACAACATAAAGGGTGTAATGTGATGCAGCACAGTAGAGGAAAAAGGTGAAGAGTAAGGAGAAGAAAAGAAGAAGGCAAAGAAGAACATAACTGAGGTTAGAAAAAAAAAAAAAAAAGGGGGAACGATACAACTAAAATTATTAAAATAAATAATTAGAATTATTTTTTTTATGGAATGATACAACTAAAATTATTAAAATAAATAATTAGAATTATTATTTAAATTTTAAATTAGTACTTCTTTTATTATTTTAAATATTTTACATATTCAAAAATATAAATAATTTTATTAAATTTTATTAAAAAATGAGAGATATATATGACTTTGACAAAGTTCAAAGAAAGATTGGAAGAACTAAGGGTTGTCCCTTTCACATTCATTCATTAATCACTTGACTAGCTATGTTAGTGGCTATTAATTTTCCAAAATGTTTCCAACCAGGGAACAGGGTCCCTGCTGTGCTCAAAGCACAGCAGTGACTGTGGTGCCTCCGTTTGAGATGTATTATGGTCTTATTTTTCTGATCTAAACCGTTCATATTGTAGGATTTGTTGGGTACTTCATGCCTATCAAAAATCATATTAATCGGATATCAATAACTATATGATCGAATCGCATATTGTTTATGCTATTTCTCAAAAGAAAAACTTATTATTTATTTTTTTGGTTATCGATCATATAGTTGTTGATATCCGATTAATATGATTTTTGGTAGGCATGAAGTACTAAACAAACCTTACAAAATAAACGGTTTGATCATAAAAATAAGGTCATAATACACCTCAAACGGAGGTACCACAGTCACTGCTGTGCATTGAGCACAGCAGTGACCCCTTTTCCTTTGAGCAGCAAGAGAGAACAAATAGGAAATTTCTCAACACCGGAATCTAATCTTTGGCCTACATTCCCAAAGAGTTTGGTAACATTGATAGGCTAAATATTTAGAGATTTTTAAAATATTATTTTTAAATTTATTACATTATTATGATAGAGAATTGAGTTTTAGTTTATTAATTTTTAAACAAATCAACAATTAATATTTAATAATCCATATCATTCATGATAATTACTTCAACAATGTAAATCGTAATTACTTTTATTTTTCTCACAAATACTGAATAAAAATACTATTTGTAAATTATATAATAAGACAGATCAAGTGAAAGACTTTTGCCAAATTTTTACAAAATTGTCAATTTTATTTTTTTGTTAATAAAAAATAGTATTTATTATTGATAATAAAACATTACAAGAGAAAGAGGGAGCAAAAAAAAAAAAAAAAAACCAATTAGAATCTACCCCACAAGAGAAAAAGTAGTTGGCGATGCTATAATTTAGAAATTAATTTTTGGCAAATCATTTAAAATAAATTTTAAAGAGGCCTTGTAAACTTTTAATTTCACCAAAATTTATAAAAATCTGTGGTTGCTGATTTCTGACCACACTGCTAAATAGGAACTCAGCTGGAGAGCACAGACAGAATATAGTATGCCTGAACAACCTGTCACAGAAAGATAAGAATCCGGCGGTGGTTCGTCCACTCGGGGGCACTCTGACGATCAAGTCAGTACTTAGTTTATCTCTCAAAGATAGCAAATAGTGCTTAACTCACAAGCCAGAATACAAAAAATATACCTTAGACCCACGAGGGTGCCTTACTTTTATAGCCAGTACTAACCTAATCCTTATAGAAGCCTAGATTCAATGGATTCTGGCTCAATACTCATCTTGGACTCCTAGCCAGATAGAGATAAACTCCCTAAGAGCCTTTTCTTTATCCAGAATGAGGTCCTCCCCCATTCTAGGACTCTTGTCCCTTATTCGTTCATCTCGGATTCCGGTATCTCCGCAGATAACTCCGGCCTAGTCGAGATCACCTCGGCGCCATAACCAAGACATGTTACACCTCGGCTGACACTTCGGTGTCAGCTTGGCCACGTATTGTCATTCTTAAAATATGCCCCCACAACTACCTCCTACGTTCTATTACCTCGGCATTCTGAGGTGATGAAACCTATATCGTTTGTCCATATAGCACACCGGCTAGGACTTACTCCATTCTTCATGACCGAGATCATCACACGTCGGCTTCACATGACCAAGAACCAAGCTTCTTCAAGTTCCTTAACCGAGGTCGTCCCTCTAGCCGAGGTTCTCGCTCCATTAAATCAAGAACTCCAAGAGTTCTATCTGCGCATGAGTTGTCATGCACGGTTTCTCAACTTTTTTTATGGAATGATACAACTAAAATTATTAAAATAAATAATTAGAATTATTATTTAAATTTTAAATTAGTACTTTTTTTTTCTCCAACTTAACAATTATTTTAGATATTTTATATATTATAAAAAATATAAATAATTTTATTAAAAAAAATATTTTAAAACTAATATGTTTGGCCCATGCATCCCACGGTTTAACAATTAGTTGTTGTACTAAAATTGGATATTAGTGGTAAATTATTATTTTTTGGATGAAAATTTCCGTCTAAAAAAATAATATTTTTGGCATGGAATTGTTTTATCCCATGTCTTTATTAGCAATATTTGTAAAATTTCGTCATTAAAGGTTTATTTTTAGATTTTTTTCCCGACAGACTTTTAGGTTTTGTTTAGCAAGTGGTGATTTTAGTCAAAAAGTCAAAAAATCATTAAAAAAATCAAAAAGTCAACAAACTATACCAAAAAGTCAAAGATTCCCTTTTTCTTTACTTTTTGTACATTTTTTTTCGTAAAAATTCAAAAAGTCAACCCTGTCACGACCCAAATCCGGTACCCAAAAGCTCGGTGTCGTAACAAGATAAACATAAAATAATTCAAATAATTTTGTAGTCGTAGCGCAAGCGGTTAAATTAAAATAAAATAATTGGGTACCAAATGTTTAATAAAATGAAACAAACATAGTCAATTGAGCTTTATTGTATTACAAGAGTTCGGAAGAAAAACAGATAGAAATCTTAAAAATAAAAAAAAACAGCACAGCGATTCATTCCCCATCTTGATCTCGCTAAACTTCGTCACCTGAAAGGGGTAACAGCTATAAACACATAGCGGAGTGAGAAATATTATACTGTGAGTATAGGGGCATCAAAATAGCCATGGATAGTTATTTAGGCTAAAACATTAACATAATTTGCATTGAATACGTAAATTAATTAAGTGGCAGAACTGAAATAAATAACTATAACCACGGTACAGAATAGAACAGAACAAGGGTCACTAGAGTGACAATCAGAACAAGGGTCAATGGATCCATGACAAACAGGGGACCACAAGGTGGTCGAACAGGGGCCAATGGTTATTAAGTCCCCCGAGGCATGGGACTCCCGTGGTGGTACTTACAGAAAATAATTGTTTACAAGATCATTGTCAAATACTTTCTAAAATTTAAACAAACATGTCCATGAGTTTTAATTTACGCCAATAGAGTTTAAAAAAAATAATCCACGTAATTGAAACATTAACCTAACCATAAACATAAATTATATAAAATGAATGGTGGTAACTCTAAACATTCATAAAATATAATATGGTAACTCAAGACATGTAGAAAACATATAATAGTAACTCAAGGTATAATAAAACTCACCTCTAATATAAATTTATCCCTATGTTTCCCGCGCTCCAAGGCCTTGTTACGCTCCTCTTTACTTACTTCGTTTCTGTGCTTCATCAATCTACTTCGCTTCACTATTTATACCCACACAAAGTGTGAGGCCCAAGCAAGAGTCACATACGTGGCAGCATTTCACTATCCCCCTCTGATTTACCCTTTTACTTTGACCCTTATCCTGATACAAGAGTCTTATCCCTTGGTTTTAACCCTTATCCTATACCAAGAGTCACCTAGGTTTTGAGAATTGAATTATAAGTTTAAAGGGTTATTATCCTCTTTAGTAATCCACAATGATCCCTAAAAATTACGTATAATAATAAGTTAGGTTCGCGTCTAAAAATCTCACCACCCAATTATAAAACATTACTTACCACTTACTAAAATATTTAACGTACGGTGTCTCACAATCAATTTAATCGATTAATTCTCAATTTCCTAAACTATGCATTTATTTACTCATTTATTTATTTATTTATTTATTATTATTTTTTTTTTGAGTTCTATTTATTGAAATACTAAAAAAAGAAAATTCGGGTGTCACAAACCCAAACATACTAATTTTTTTACATCATATTTTAGCCAAAAAATCAAAAAATTACTAAAAAAGCATGTTCTCAAACGTGGCCTTAGTGACAACTCTCATAATGTAAGAAATTGAAATTAGTTTCTTAATATTTTTTACAACAAAATTTTCACTTTTGGAGACAAAAGAGTTTGGTCTCTAAATGATGGGTAATTTTATTCAACAATTTTTAAAATATCATGTCACATTATTTAAATAGCGCTCTAAACCAATCAAGTGACGGAGATTTTTACACGACATACTGACTCACCTAAAAGATGACTCATTTGCAGCGAGAGTCACATTTTTTTTTTTTGATCAGCAAAAAAAACTCTTTATTGATAATAACATAACAAAAATACATCATGGTATACATCAACAAAGAGGGGAGGCAAGAGCAAAAAGCGTCATTGCAAACCTTCCTAATCCCAACTAGGTTGGCACCAAGGAGAATGCACAATCATCTGCTAGTTCAAGCCAATAGGTTGATGAGAAACCAACCAAAGAGGGAACAAGCAAAAGAAGACAGCAAGCCACAATAGATCTCAGCAAAACAGAACAGAACTCCATCTCAAACTCCAATATAGCAGTAGAAAATAGCTCCATCTCAGCAAAAATAGAACAAAACTCTATCACAACACACCTCCACTGCTTCACTCACAAAGCAAACTAGTGCAAAAAACAGCTCCAAGTCATTAAGACTCTAATATAGCAGCAACATGGACTGATCACAGATGTGCACAGCAGATGATCACAAAAACACAACAGATACACTCCAAAAGCATCAACCAGAGGACTAAGTATTAAGAAGTGCATCTTTATGCAACCAAAGGATAACCAGCATCTGATCAGCAACAGACCAACAACAGATTTAACATCAGCAGCACTAAGCAACAGAAGAGCAGCACCAGCAAAATGAACCTCAGCTAAGCAAAACATCAACACCAACAACAGTGGCAGCAGTAAAATAGAACTCATTAGCAGAATAATCAGAACACCAGCAGCACTACCAGCTAAACATCAAATACACAGCCTGATCTGATTCAGATCGGAGACAAAATCATGGATGAAATATGAATTACCATAAGAGTGGTTTTTCAACCAAATTGCGATTCTAACCTTAATAAGCTCAATGATCTCCAAGAAGTTGAGCTGGGCACTGTTGAAAACACAATCATTCTTGAGCTTCCAAATTGACCAAACAACAGCAAGTGGGATGATTTTCGATATCTGTAATTCTTTCTTCTTAATTTTTGTGTCAAGCCACCAATCAAACAAATCCACAATAGAGCCAGGGCAAACCCAAAAAAGACCCCACCAATTAATGATAGCAGATCAAATTTTCTAGCTAAAGGGGCAAAGAAGCAAAACATGATCAATGGTCTCCAAGTTAGATTTGCAAAAGATACACTGAGTGACATCATTCCCTCTGAGAACTCCAATATGATAAAGGAACACATAAGTTTTTTACTCGACCTTTCCAAACTAGCCAAGAGAAGAATTGGACTTTTGGTGGCGAGACGTTGTTCCAAATGAATTTGGGCATAAACAAATCAGGACCTCTGTTGGACTGCCACCAGCAGAACAAATCCTTTGCTTTGAAGACACCTTAAGATGAAGCTTTCCATCTCATTTTATCCTTCATTCCATGCCTTAATGATGGCCCATCTCCTAGTAAAACTTGCATATTATGAACTGATTCATCTTCCCAGGCTAATAGAGGTCTCCTAAAACTGAGATTCCAGTTAGAAGAGCTAGATTTCCTAACAATGAAGTCTAACAAACATCCATCCTTATTAGAAGAAAGACTAAAAAGTCTAGGAAATTTAGACTGAAGGCAGTCAGTCCCCACCCAAATAACCTTCCAGAAAGATATGCTGGCCCCATTACCAATAACTAATTTTGAATTAGTCAGAAAGAAATTAAATAAAGCAGGATTTTCTGAAGCAAGGCCCAAAATGTCCTTCCAAATCCATGAGCAAATAATAATAGTGCCTTGAGAATGGAACCAACTACCTGTGTTGGTACTATACTTGCTGCAGATTAATCTTCTCCAGAGAGCTTATTTTTCATTACAAAACCTCCACCACCATTTAGTAAGAAGGCAAACATTGACTTGACCCAAACTTTTTACACCTAAACCTCCTTGCTTTTTTGTCAGTGAAACATCCTTCTAACTAATTAGGTGAATCACCCCACAGGAAAGAAGCTTGAATTTTATCCACCTCTTTGATTACATATTTTGGCATTTTAAACAAGGAGAGGTAAAAAATTAGAAGGCTAGATAATGTGGATTTGATGAGGGTGAGTCTACCGGCAAATGATAGAAATCTCTTATTCCATCCTAAGAGTTTGCTCCTAAATTTGTCCAAAACTGGTTTCCAAGTGGCTTTCCTTCTGGGATTGGCAGCAAGAGGAAGCCCGAGATACTTTAAAGGTAGCTTCTGATTGAGGAAATTCAATGTGGACGAAAAAATATTGATTAAAGTCTCAGAGACACCAACACCACAAATTGTACTCTTGTGGAAATTTATTTTTAGCCCTGACATAAGTTCAAAGCACCGAAGTATTCTCTTCAAGGTTGTGATCTCTAGTAAATCAGCTTCACAAAAGAGAATAATGTCATCAGCAAATTGGAGGTGAGTAAAGTACAAGCCAGTGAGACCAACAACAGCCTCTTTAATTAAGCCCAAGCCTTTACTCAGGTTAGAAGCAGATTCAACCCCTCTGCAACACTGTTAAAAAGAAAGGGTGAGAGTGGATCACCCTGTCTAAGCCCTCTTTCTGGTCGAAATTCATCTCTGGGTGAGCCATTGACAAGAATGGAAATGCTAGCAGTTGTTAGACAGGATTTCATCCAGCACAACAATTTTGAACCAAAACCAAACTTGATAAACAAATCAAAAAGGAACTCCCAATTTACAGTATCAAAGGCTTTTTCAAAATCAAGTTTTATGATCACCCCTTGGATATTGGATTTTTTCCACCAATCTACAATCTTATTAGCAATGAGCACTCCATCCAAAATACTCCTGCCCCCTAGGAAGGCAAACTGTGCTTCACTTACTATGCTAGGTAAAACAAGCTTCAATCTGCGAGAGCGAACCTTGGAAAGAATCTTATAGACAAAGCTAATCAGGCTAATGGGTTTGAAATTAGATAGAGACAAGGGGTTTTCCTTTTTTGGGGATAAGACTGATAAAAAAGCAATTGAGGCCCCCAGCTAAAATTCCATTCTCATGAAATTCCAACATAAACTTCAGAATGTCATGCTTCATAACTTTCTAACACTTTTGGAAACAAAATATGTTGAAGCCATCAAGGCCTGGGGCTTTATTCCCATCACGGTCTTTAATGGCAGCCCAAACTTCATCTGTAGTGAATACACTTTCCAGCATGGTAGATTCATTGCTAAGGGTGTTAATAGACTTAAATTGCCCCCCTTAGTTTAGGCCTAATTTTCCAACACTCTGCATGTAGAATTTTGAAATGGTTCACTACTGCTTTTTTGACTTCTCCAAGTTGCACTACTGAAACCCCATTAACCTCGATTGAGTCAAGTGAGTTTCTATTTTGTCTACTTGTGGCAGTAATATGGAAGAACCTGGTGTTCTTGTCACCCTTCAGTGCCCAACTAAGCCTAGATTTTTGGAGCCAGAGCCTTTCCTCCAATATTCTCAATTTCCATACTTCCCCTAATAACTCTTTTCTTTGATCAGATTCATCAACATGGAGTGGTCTTTCCTCAGCTATCAGATCCCATGAGTGAAGTTCAACTTCCTTCTCTTTAAGTTTTTCATTGATGTTACCAAATACTTCCTTGTTCTAAACTTTCAGGCAAAGTTTTAAGGATTGTAATTTCTTTTTTAAAAATAAATCCTGCCCAACTCTCCAAACTAGGATTTTCCCAATTTTGCTTGACTGTCTGCAAGAAGCTAGGATGCTTGGTCCAAGCATTGATGAACCTAAAGGGTCTAGGTCCTCAATCTCTGTCATCTTCTATCAGTATAATAGGACAGTGATCAGACAAGGTTCTGGGTAAGCCCCAAAGTTTGAATTTAAATAATTCAAGCCATTCAAGGTTAAGAATAATTCTATTAATTCTGCTCCACCTAAATCCGTCCTAAGAACTACCCCAAGTGTATTTTGTACCCAGCATTGGTAAATCCACCCCTTGAATCTTTTCAATAAAATCTCCAAAATCCTTCATCCCAACATCCCTCCTAACACAACCTTTCATTTCCCCCAATAAGTCTTACTTTATTGAAGTTTCTCCCAATGCACCATAAAAGAGCTTTTAATATTAATTAAGGCTTCCTATAGCTACCTCATTTTCAGCATATCATTGGGAGCATAGACATTAACAATATTACAAATGAAGTTTGAAGAAGTGGCACCTGAAAGAAAGATGAAATTCTTACTATAGCAACAAGCAAACAGAGTGAAAGCCTCTGGTTTCTAAGTACAAAGCAAGCCTCATGCATTCCCTGTTGCGTCCACAACCATAAACTCCATCTGATCCCCAGGCCATAATGATTTGACAAATGATTCTGACATTTCTACTCTCTTTGTTTCTTGAATTAGCATGAAGTCCACTTTTCTGAGATTAATCAGCTCCTTTAATTTCCTTATATCTCAGGTTTCCCCAATCCTCTGACATTCCATGACATTAACTTCATCAAAACACAAGATAAGACTCCCAAGCCACCATATCCTACAAATTAGGGCTATTTAGCAGTATCCAACTGCTCCCTTCTCACCAAGTCTTGTTTTTTAAGCTCCATAATCTTCTCTACTACGTCTTTTTCATTTCCTTCACAATTTAATCCAAGAAGCTTTCCAATTTGTAGAGTTGCTTGAGCTTCATTTAGAAGATGCCTTCCTTTGCTCGATCTGCTAGTTAAAAAGATTGAATCAGATAATGCCTGGGACGTAGCTCGGAAGAAGACACCATTTTTGATTCGGTTACCTCCAATTTCCATGGCTTTGACTCTCCTTGAAGCTTTCCTAGGGTATTTCTTCACTGAATGATGATTGCCCTTGATCTCCTTTGCTTTACTAACTTCAGCCTCCAGCTTTGAGTGTCTACATTTAACCTCCACTGACTGTAATAAAGAAGTATGGACATGTGAACTTTGCAACCTAGAGTTGATGGCTTCAATTGATCTTACTAGGCCCACTTTGTTATGGACATGTGAACTTTGCAACCCAGAGTTGATGGGTTCAATTGATCTTACTAGGCCCACTTCATTAAGACCATGAATGGGTTGAGTTCTGGAGTGATTTAAATTATCCAGCTGAACTAGGCCTAAAAACACTTCTAAGTTTACATTGGGCTGAGAGGAAGGTGGCCCACTCAAGCTTTTCAAAAAACCTGAAGTAGCCAGATGCCCATCGACTCTTTGACTTCTGCCATTATCATTGAGACCGTTGCAATCTGACAACAGTGCCTCCTTCCTCATGCATGCGCCTCCATTAGTGATCATTCCCAAGCCACTAGTTGTCACATGTATTATAGAGATAGCCAGAAGGCTATCCTTATCTGCCATATCAGCTTCTTTTTTCTGAGAAGATGTACATTTGTCAACTCCCAGACTCTTCACCCTCTCCAAGTCATCACCAATTGCCACATCATCATCATCTTCTCTAAGGGGCACTCCATTATCAACACAATGTTCAGTGCCTTTGTTTATACTAACAGAACTGTCGTTCCTCAAAGGACTGGCAGAGTTGCTTGGATTTTGCATGACAACTGTTTGTTCTTCACAAACTCTAATCTGGTAAAATTTGCCTTTGCAGTCCAAGGTTATCACCTGATTGATGCAGTCCAAAACTTTGGTTGCTATTCGAATTTTTGCACAGCAAAGAGATGACATGTCAAGAGTAGCTCTATCAATCTCAATAACATCACCCCATAACATGCCTATACTTTTAAAGTTGGCAAAGTTCTAAAGATGAAATGGTACTCCATAGCACCTAAGCCATACCCCCCTTTCATGCTCAATGATTATGTCTTCGGT
Organism: Camellia japonica; assembly: GCA_030407325.1. Taxonomy (NCBI): domain Eukaryota; kingdom Viridiplantae; phylum Streptophyta; class Magnoliopsida; order Ericales; family Theaceae; genus Camellia; species Camellia japonica. The sequence goes on from JAPPVO010000059.1 coordinate 30,149,069, forward strand.
CCATTGTATGATGGACTCACACCAGTTATGAACCTAGTGCTCCAAATCCTTACTTTTACTTCTCATTTATTCTTCTGAATTAAATGTGAGGATCACTGACTTGCATCCAATTTCTCTTATCTGAACCTCGAGTCCACACTTGTTAAACACTTCTTGTTTGAAATCAGAGGCAAGACAACAAGGCTTGAGTTTGACGACTAGACTCCCATATAGTCAGTTGTTTCCATGCTCTTGGACTTTAACTATCAGCCCTTTACCCTTCACATTACCAACCCTATCAGCCACTACATTAGCATAGCTTGGCCCATTAACACGCAAGCTCTTTGTGTCAACTCGATTTCTTTGGACAGCAGTACTTACACCTCTCTGTAATACCTGCTGGTTTCCATTTTTATTTTGGTCCTTACTGAACTCTACCATTTTTACCTTTATCTCACGGTTGTCACACCAAGTGCCATTAGCCTTTTGAACAGCCACTCTCGCTGCTATTGAACAGTTGTGTCTCACAAATCCGAATTTGGAACTTGTTAGCTTCCTCCTCTTGTTGGGAATGTAGACATCCATAACTACATCGAACTTGGAAAACAATTTAAACAGACCCTTGGGAGACAATGATTCAGGTAGGTTGTCTACAAAAATGGTGTGAATACCCTGGGATGTGATCTTTCTTCTTCCTTCTACAAAAAATCAAAATCAAGTTTATTTCGTGGTATGATGTCAGTACCTTCCATGAAGACTTCAATTAGTAATTTTTTAGAACATAAATTACAATTAGCACCAGCTGTATTTGCATTGGCAATGTAACCAAACAAACATAATAATGTTGTAAGTTTTTAAACAAGTAATTTAATTCCTATAGTTTACTGAAAATCACTATTGCATGATTGTATGAAACAATTTATTTGAGTTATTTATATCTTATTTTATTCAAACAATTTGACATAGCTTCTTATAATTTATTAGGTTAAAATAACTTAAGTAAGTTGAAAGAAATTAATTATCCTAAAATTAAGAAACGGATGCCTTTGATTTTGATTTTTTATTTTTAAATAAGTTGCTAGTGCTCTTTGAAATCTTGATATTGCAATTGGCTTCCCTTCACAAATCCTAGCTGTGTTATGTTGCATTTTGGTTCTTACATATGTTCCTTTGTTGTTTTTATGACAAGTTCCATCATTTAATATATATGGTCACAATTATTTCAAAATTTTGCTAATAAATACTCTTAAAATACAAGAAATATATAAAAATAGATAGATCTCGAGAGGCTTTTCACTAAATATAAAACATTTTTTGACAATAGACTATTGGTCTATTGTTCTATATGATTTCTAAGGGCCAATCTTTTACATCTAGAGATTTTGAACATGATTAATCGGCAAGAACTGATTGGTTGATTGAGAACAAGATAGATGATAATGAAAGATATATATGACTTTGACAAAGTCCAAGGAAAGAGTGGAAGAATTGAGGTTGTTCCGTCCATATTCATCCATTAATCACTTGACTAGCTATGTTAGTGGATATTAGTTTTCCAAAATGTTTTGACCAGAAAGAGAGAACAAATTGGAAATTTCTCAACTGTGGAATCTGATCTCTGGCCTACATTTCCAAAGTTTGGCAACATTGATAGGCTATATTTAGAGATTCTTAATATTATTTTTAAATTTATTACATTAGCATGATAGAGAGTTGAGTTTTAGTTTATTGATTTTTAAACAAATTAATAATTAATATTTAATAATCCACATCATTCATGTAAATCCTAATTACTTTTATTTTTCTCACAAATACTGAATAAAAATATGGATATTTACCAATAAATATCATCTTATAAACAAATACTCCAATTAGTCCTAAGTTTTTTTTATTGATCTGTTAAGTCCTGTTAGTGCAGTGTTTCTCTTCGTGTGATCCTATTTTTGATTTTTTGGTAGTGTTTTGGTAGACAACTACACCTTTTTATTAATGTGACATGTATGATGTGATACTCCAATATGGCAGGTATTAATGTGACACTCAAAAAAAAAATTTAAAACTCTTTAGTATACTTTTCATAAATGTGACAACGTGACGAGTATAATGTGACACTCCAAAATATATTCAGGCCTTGTTTGGGTTGTTCTAAAAAAGTCAAAAAGTCAAAAAGTTACTATCCTATTTAAGTCACATCATCTTATTTAAGTCACATCACTTCTCTACTACATCACTTCAAACCCAACCCATACCCATACCCAACCCATATTTCATAAAAAATCAAAAAGTACAATTATTTAGATCATCCCAAACCACCTGTTAATATCCTTAGTGTGTTTTTCCTAAATGTAATAACGTGACGAGTATGATGTGACATTCCAAAATTTTTACTCAAAAAAAAAAAAAAAAAAAAAATTCTTAGTGTACTTTTCTCAAACGTGACAACGTTACAGGTATAATGTGACACTCTAAAAAAAATTAAAAACTCCTTAGTGTATTTTTACCAAACGTGATATATGACACTCCAACATAAAAAAAATTAAAAATTCTTTAGTATACTTTTCTCAAATGTGACACTGTAATGTGGCGGGTATGATGTGACACTAAAAAATTCTTTAGTGTATTTTTTTCAAATGTAATACTCTAATGTGGCGGGTAAATGAGTCATTACACATCCAAATGACTAAATGGATCACAAGAAAAAATATGAGACTATATGAATTACAAATCCAAAATATGAAACTTATTGGTCAATCTCCTATAAAATTACTATTTGTAAATTCTATCATATGACAGATCAAGTGAAAGACTTTTGCTGAATTTTTACAAAATTGTCAATTTTAATTTTTTTATTAATAAAAAATAGTATTTATTATTGATAATAAAACATTACAAGATAAAGAGTGAGCCCAAAAAAAAAAAAAAAAAAACCCCAATCAGCAATCTACCCCACAAGAGAAAAAGTAGTTGCGATGCTATAATTTGGAAATAAATTTTTGACAAATCATTTAAAATAAATTTTGAAATGGCCTTGTAAACTTTTAATTTCACCAAAATTTATAAAAATCAAAAGTCGAAAACCTTTTAAATGGCCACTATTGGGTGTCAATGTGTCATGTTAATCTCCCAACTAACCAACTAGCCCTAAGTTAGTTGGCCACCATACCTTCTTTAAGGCTTAATCCCAAGGAAGTCATAGATTCAATTTTCTTTTAAGGGGGTTGAATTAAGAGTATGCAAGCACTTAGGTACTTTGTCAAGGGTGAAAAAATTTTCTCACATATGTGCTAATTTAACAACTAACAATTAACATTTGTCGATCAAACAAAATAAAAATAAAATGTTAATCTCCCAACTAACAAAACATGGAAATATGTGGTGTCACTTATATTCCAAATTTGACTAATCTAACCTAATTAAATCAAATCAAAATATCTTAGTCTCGGTTATATAAGTGAAATTTGACTACGCACATAATTCTATTCTCCAATACTATTCTTTAAAACGATCCAATTTAAGATTTGTACAACCCCTTTTAACATTGAAACCTTTCTGGTCCATTAATATGTTGTGGTTAGTATCTCTGAGTTTTTTAAACCAATAAAAGGTTCTGATAAACAATAAATAAATAAGCATTATATCTACAATTTTAGAAATTACGTTTTATCTCTTGACATTTTAGGAATTATATTTTTATTCTTTTAGTTAATAGTCTCATTTCATAATTTTCCTACTTATATAAAAAATAACAACTCCTAATAGAAAAATAGATAAAACTATATTGCAAAACAAAGGAGAAAAAAAATAGAGCAAATAAAAGAAAGCAAGAAAAGATAGAATGTATGAGTTTAATATCTTCATTCCGTCTAAATAATTACAGTAACAGGAGAGTTAGTGTAATTTCTCAAATCTTCAAGAGGTGATATGTATTAAAGCTAAATTTAGAGGTGTAAGTGTAATTTATCCAAAAGTGAATAAATACTGACTGTGAGTTCTTCTTTTGGACTGCTAGCAAAGGGGATGTGTGAAAGCATAAATATCTCCCCCCCTCTCTCTCTCTCTCTCTCTCTCTCTCTATGTTTGTGTGTGAAGAGGGAACTAGTTGCGACTTGCAATGTGGGACAAACAAACGAGGTTGTTTTGTAAATTTCTATGCTCATTATTCTATTTAAAACAACCTTAATATTGCATTTACTTTGACTTGTTTTGGGTTTTTCTTTTATTATTTTGTTACCTCTTTCTAATCCTTAAAGTTTCTCACGGGTCTTTAGTATGCATCTTGTTTAATGCATTGATCAATTCACATTGGAGAGAGAGAGAGAGATTATTAATAGTCATGGTATAGTGCTACATGTAAATCTCAAACTACTAATATTATAGTATTATAATTTATAGTAGAAATATTAGAATTCTATAATTTAAGTTCTTAAATATATCAACAATGACTTTATATAGTTGAATTTGTAATAAATCAAAAGTTACACTTATTAGTGTACTGTGTCATTGTGGATCAACTTAGGAGAGATTTTTTTAAGAGTCTCAAACATTCTTCATTATTGTAATATAAACTTTTTTTTTTATTTTGGTTTGATATTTTAATTTTATCAATTGATCATCAACTTATCCAATTTGTATATAAATAGTATTCATTGCTATTTTTGTCACAATTTTGTCCGCATTTGTACAAAAATGTAATAAATTTGCATGAAAACTATGAATGGGGATCATTTAAATAAAAATGATATAAGACAATGACAAAATTGGCATAATTAAACTATCACCAGTTTGGCCATCGTCCAATGAGCATATGGGAGAATCCATAGACATTTTGTCTCACACTGGTGGGGATGGAATAGAAATTGGGGAAGGTGGTATTACTATGGAATAGAAATTGTCGATTTGTTGCTTGAAATGAAGAATTGTTAAGCTGGTGCGTTGATCTGTCATACTATGGCTGCGTTGGAGTTTTGAACTTGGGCAACTCTATTGTGCTTGGCAGAGTCCCATTTTGCTGTATTGAGTGGAGAATTCATCTCAGTTCTGTTCTGTCTGGGGGGCTCGGATCTGCTGCAATTTTGTTGGTTTTACAGCAGCATCTGTTGTGCTGCTGTGGGTGTTTGGCAGCTGCAGGTCTGCTGCTCCCTGTCTTCTTTCTTATTGTTCGGTTGGTTGCTCACCAACCTCGGTGGCGCTAGCATATGATAGGATGGGTTTCTTTGTGCCAACCTCGTTGGGATGATTGAGCCCATCGTGATGCACTTGCGCTCGCCTTTCTTTATTGGTGTTTTTATCTTGTACTTTGTACTATAATTTCTTCAATAAAGCTTCTTCGTTTTGCCGATCAAAAAAAAAAAAAAACTTTAGGTTCTAATGTAGTATAAAGTATTTGGAGGGGTACTAGGCTTGTAGTCTATTTCCTTTTCTTTTATTTTTCATGCATTTTTTAAAGTCCATTAAGTAGGGAATGTTTCCTCTTGTCAAATAGTGAAGTACCTAAAATCCTATCATAAGGATACCTAGATAATGAACCAGAGATCACCTGCGCTTTAACCTTACCCCAACTTTGGATTGTATTAAGCTTTCATTTGTAAACATTTGTGCATTGTAATAACTTCTTAGACGGTATGAAATGCTTTGTTTTGACGCCGTTGACATACAAATTTGCTAGTTAGTTGGTTTCATGCTTATCGATTGGCTAATGCTATACACGGTCGTTGGTTCTTTTACAAAGTCAGTAGCAATTCAGAAAGCACATATTTTAGGGGCTAACACAACTTACACTTTTCTTAAAAAAGCTGATAACCATAAAAAAATCTAATTTTCTTGAAAGAACTAATCTCTAATTATTATATCATTTCAATAGCTGACAGCCTAAATTAATTTTATTTATGGGTGAGAACCCAAATTAAAATAAAGTTATTTGGCATTTGGTAACCAGTAGACTGATAGCCCTCATTATTCCATGGCCAGCTGGACTCTACATACGATCTTCATTATTATTATTTTTTCTCTCTTGACTAAGAAATAACCAACAGAAGAATAATAAGACTGAAAGCAAAGTAGGTCACTAATTTCTCTCATTCTCACCACTTGGAAGCAGCTCAATGGTACCCTACAAGAATCTACACTTTTAGCGATCACTTTTCGCGACTAATATAAAAATTAGTAGCTAAAAGTTATTTTTTGGCGACCAAATATTAATTAGTCGCGAGTGATCATTATTTTTGACGACCAAATATGAGTTGGTCGCAGAAGGTCATATTTTGGCGACCAAAAAATAAGTTGGTCTCAGAAAGTGGTATGCTTTTGGCAACCAACTACAAATTTGGTCGCGGAAGGTCACATTTTGGCGACCAAAAAATAAGTTGGTCGCGGAAGATCAAAAATAAGTTGGTTGTGGAATTGGCGACCAAAATTTTAGTCGCCAAAAACTTATTTTCCCCGACCAAATTTTTTTTAGTCGCTGTATATTGAGTTTTGGCTACTAAAATAATTTAGTCGCCGAATGTAAAATAAAAAATTATTTTTTTATCTTTGGCGACCAAAAGTTTGTCGCCAAAAACATATTTTTAGCTGCAAAAAAATTTTTTAGTCGCCGTATATTGAGTTTTGGCTACTAAAATAATTTAGTTGTCGAATGTAAAATAATTTTTTTTTTATCTTTGGTGACGAAAAATTTGGTCGCCAAAAACTTATTTTCAACGACAAAAAAAAAAAATTTAGTCGCCAAAAGACTAAAATATTCAGAGGGAAACATTTCAAATTTTGGAGGGATTTCATAAAATTAATTGGCGACTAAAAGTATTTAGTCACTAATGGTGTAATATATATATATATTTAGGCTTGGTTTGGCTTATCCTATATAAGCCAAAAAGTCAAAAAGTTATTCCAAAATCCAAAAAGATATCACTATTCACCCAAAAAAAATTAAAAAATTAATTTTTTCCAAAAAAAGTACCATTTGAATTGATGTTGGGCAGCGTTTGCAGCGGCTGTGCAGCAAAAAAGAAATGATTCGGTGTGATTTTCACACACACAGTTGTTCGTCCCATGGGAGCCATCACGGGTCCCGTTTTGATAATCTAAACCGTTCAATGTGTAGAAATCGTCGAGTACTATATGTTGCAAAAAATCACATTGATCGGATATCGATAACTATATGATCAAATCAGTTATATACAACAAATGGATGGTGTTATAATTAATGATTGAAAAATAAATAAATCTGATCAGATAGCTATCGATATCCAATTAACGTGATTTTTTATAGGTACATAGTGTTCGACGAGTTACACACATTGAACGGTTCAAATTATTAAAATGGGACCCGTGATGACCCCCACGGGCCAAACAAAACCGTCCAGTGCTTTGTACAAAAATTAGCCAATAATTTTCAACTCCAATTCACTCAGCCGGTTGTACGGCTGGGGCCCACTCCTCTATAATCATTCTTACACACTTTTTTTATACAATTTTTTAATACACATTTTTCCATAAAAAGTCAAAAAGTTAACCCAAACCTCCATATTTTTTTTTTTGTCTTTTTTAGTCCAAAAAGACAAAAAGTGCACTTTTTTAGGACACCCCAAACCAGCCCTTAGTTTCCAAACCCAAACCAGCGTCTGTCTCTCTCTTCAGCATCTCTCTCTCTCTCCCCTCTCTCCTCTCCGTCCCCGTCGCTCCTTTCCCCTCCCTCACGGTTGCTGGCAACGGAGCACCGATTCACCTCGTTGTTGGTCACCGTCCCTGAGATCCATCACCCAAGGAAGCTCGATCGGTGGCTCCTCCCTCGCAGCTCCTCGCATTGTAAGGTTTTTAGCTTCCTCTCTCTAATCGACTGATATATATATATATATAATAATCTCTACACCGATTGTGAGATCAATTATTGTTGCTTAAACATATCGATCTGATCCATCTCTCTCTCTTCAAATCTTACAAATGGGTCTGTGTTTTCTGCAAAATTGGGAAAATGGTGGTGATTCATTAGCTTGTTGATTGTTGTGGTTGAATCGATTCAGATCTGAATGTTTCTTGTATGCTTAATTCACACAACTTTTGTTGAATTTTGGGATTTGTGTGTAGATTTGTTTTGGTGACTTTGATTGATATTTTTTTTTTTTTTTGTAGATGCTGGGTTGAGAGCGAAGCTCAACAAGATTATGGCTTCGGATTATTTCACCACTACGCTGGAGATGAAAGCTAATGGCGGCTGCTGCTGCTGCTGGAAATTATGCATCTTTTCAGGTTCCAATGCATGGTTCTGTTGTGCCAGTACAAGCCGAAGGTTCAAATGGGCAATATCAGCAGGTAAAAATATGTTTTCTTCAGAAATTCGGGTGTTCAAGATTATTTTTTAAACTCCTATTTGATGTTGCCGTGAGTGTGGATACATGCTCCATTATAGGCAGGACTGTATCATTCATAGTTCTAAATATCAGCCGATACGCTACGTATTGGCCGATACGTATCGGAAAAATGGGGTACCGCAACGGATACAGGCCGATATACCACTGAGATTGAAAATCGCAGGAGTATCGGCCGAGTCCCGGTACGTATCGGCCTGTAATCGTTACACAAGCCGTTACACAAGCCGCGACAGGCCGATACTCACCGGTTTGGACCGGTACGGGAAAGAAAAAGTTAAAAAACCTTTGAAATGATTTTTAAAATTTCACCACCGCGACACCCGATTCCCGATACGTATCGATCGATACTACCGTTACGTTACCCGATACCGTGATTTAGAACCTTGGTATCATTATGATTGATTTCTTTCATTTGATTTATTTATTTTTTGGATTGTGTTTCTTATCTTCATTGGTCAATAGAACTTTACCAAGTATGCATCAGTTTTTTTGGTGATGTTTAATTTCCATTATAGTGATTAACAGGGTTGTATGTGAAATCTATGTTTTGGGGGGCTTTTAGAGTTTGGATCAACATTATGTTTTTTGGGATTATTTGACTCTTAATATCGGGTGTATAAAGTTCTATTGTTGTTGTTGCCTTTCCTCTGCAAGCAAAAATGTTGTAGTAAGTTTCCATTGTTTTGCATTGTTTGATGCTGGACCATGGTTATTTCTGTTTTGCTGAAGAGTCACTTTGCCATGTGGGATAGGATTTTATGAGGCAATAAGATGATCTTTTGGTATTCTTATTTTGCGTTTGAAGTGATTAAAAGTTGCAATAAATGATGCTTATATATTGTGTTGTTCAATTTGGATTTTTAGGCCAAGCTGTCTGTGATTATTGTCCTTGTGAATATAAATAAGAATAAAAAGTGTTTGTTTGCTATTTTTATATGGTTGAAGTGATTAAAAGTTGCAATAAATGATACTTATATATGTGTTTTTCAACATTTGAGTCATAAATTGTGTAGACTCCAGACTTCATTGTGGACCATGAATTAATTGGCAATGATTGTGACTAAGCTGATAATTTGTGGTTCTAAGATGACTGACTACTAGGAGAGATGACCATAAAATTATTTTCAAAGTCTTCGCTGGAAAGTAGAGAATACAAGAAAGAAATCTACCAACCGCAGTATTATTGTATTAGTAAGCATTTGAGATAATACTTTTGAGTCCTAAATATCATTGCCACAATCACCATTTCAGGGATGGCTAGCATGAGGAGGAGGACAGATTGCTGTTTGTTTATTATTCTTACTTGCTTGGTGGTCTCTTTGATCTTTTCCGTTCACGCTTCACTTCTTGGAGATACACTTACAGTTGGGCCAAGTTATGAAAGACTGGGAATTCTCCGAGCATATCTTTTCTGTGAACTTTCGTCATTTTTTTTCTTTTTTTTACTTTTTTTTTATGAACATTTTATTTGAAGGTTTGAAACTAATATCCCGAGGCAATATTGTGCAAAGCATTAAGTGTTCTTCATTGCTTGGTTTGCTGTATACATGTAATTTTAATTTGGATTTTTAAGATACTTTAACATTGCTTTTTATTTTTTAAATGTTATTGTTCCTTAATTATGGTTGGGTTGAATGAATTTTGTTCGATATTGGATTGAATGTTTATAAACAAAAATTGATTGTTCTCAACCAAAAAAAAAAAAAAGAGGATTTGGCGACTAAAAAATTGGTCGGCAAATTCTACACTTTTGCAACTAAAATCATTGGTCGGCAATTCCTTACCTTTTGGCGACTAATCTGTTTGGTCGTGAAATGTGACAATTGGCAACTAAGATATTTGGTCGGGAAAATATCACTTTTCGCGACCAAAGTGTTTTACCGACAAAATGGATTAGTCGCAGTAATGAGATATTTAGCGACCAAAAATTTAGTCGCAAATCCAACTTTTCTCGACCAACAAAAATTTTGGTCGCGAATTACTTTTGCCGACTTTCAATTGGTGACCAAAGTAGCGATCAAAAAAATTGGTCGCGAATAACTTTTGCCGACTAAAAATGGGCTTTTAGCGACCAATTTTTTGGTCGGCAAATGTGTTATTTCTTGTAGTGTAAGACATGGAATCTTCTGTTCTTAATTTTTTTTTTTTTAAATTTCATATTTGATAATATTTTTCTTCAGATTATGGTACTTTAACATATTCAATAATTTTGTGATCGTGAATGTTTTGAAATAAAAGTACAAGATATGTAATGGCTCGATTTTCTTGGGGTACTTATGGTATAAAATTTGGGTACTTTTTTGAGAAAAATTATTAGATAATCTCATAATATTATGAGATATTATCTACATTTTACTCTTAACCAATGAGAAATCATAAGACAAACTAAAGTAAGTCATTCTTTAATTTGTTGGAGAGGATTAAAGTCTAACCACTACAAAAAAAATTAAAGTTTTAGAGAATAAAATTTAGGGATAAAATAATTTTTTGAGGGACCAAATAATTTTGTAACGAAAAAGTTGTCACTATTATATTTTTAACAACAAAAATTGGACATTAGTGATAAATTATTATTCTTTTGAGACTAAAATTTTGTCTCAAAAAATAAATCATTTTGAGACCAAATTATTGTCCCTAAAAGTCTATTTATTAGTGAATTTTCAAAATTTTGTCGTTAAAAACTTTATTTTTGACTTTTCGAGACGACCTTTTAGCCACTATTTCATGATAATGGAAATAGATTCTTAAATATATTTTGCAACAAAATTTTCACTTTTAAAAACCAAAACATTTGATTTCTAAAACACTTATATTTTAGTGAATTATGATACACTCATAAAATTTTTCACCGTGATCCGGTTTGGAGCACAAAATAAAAACACCACATAATATTATGATGCTACATAATTTTTTTTTTATAATTATTTTTTCCGGCTACAGATCTTATTTAAGTACTCTAAAACTTTCACACGTCGGTGAAGGCTATTCAACCTTGTTGAACATGTGACCATGAACCCATGACTCTTCTCATCACATCCTACACAATTTCCCTGACACCTTCGCTAGATGATGACTTGCTTCACTCAACAATGACCTACATTCTAAAGAGACACACAAACAACAGAGAGAGAGAGAGAGGGTGTGTGTTAAGGCAATATAAATAGATGGGCAGGAAGGGTGGAATGACACATTCAGAAAGCAAAGGGGTAAAAGAAAGAAAGAGAGGAGTGGAAGGGGTCTTGTCGCAGGAAAGATGGCACCTGCTTTGTGGCTTTGCCCTTCCCAAAATAAAGGAAACGAAGTAGGTGCCATCTTCTCCTGTGACACGACCCTCCAACTTCTTTGCTATTTGCATGCTTCTTTCTCCATTCAATATGATATGAAGGTATATATGTATATATATATATATATATGATATATTGATAGTAGGATTTTTACATATTTTTTCATAATTTTCGCCTTCTAGGAGTTATGGTTGCAAGCAGATCCTCTATTCTCAAATCTTTCAGTCTTGTCTTGTTGAGATTATCATGCATGGTGATTATGATAATCCCACTACATGATAGTTTTGGAATATGGAGGAGAGAGATTTGACAATAAAAGATCATTCACCATATTTACACCAATTTAGTGGATTCATGCATATACACGATCTCTAATTCTTTTATTTTAATAGAAATCAATAATAGAATCAGATACAATCCTTTTAAATGAGTGAGATTCACAAAAATGCTAAACCCAATAAGTGATCTTCTTTAATTATGCGGTAGCTAGAGCACTGAACTGCACTGCACTATTGATATATATATATCATGCATGCATATATTCATATATGTATGCATCCCGTATATATGAATGTACATTGATATACACCTGAATTCATATGCTTTCTATATGAATCGTTATCGTCTCTATTTTCAGCCAGAAGAAGTAGGGGATTCAGCAGTATAAATGATGGGCACAGTTGCAAAATATTACATGACATTGTTTAAATAAAAATGTTATCATCATATACATATATGATTAGTAAGAGTTTGTTTGGCAAGGAGTTGGCTTTATGGCTATTTTAATCTGGGATTATAAAACCGTTTGAGATAGATTTTTTGATTTTTT